>ML782149.1:598906-632916 GCA_009831015.1 Picea engelmannii | reverse complement strand
GAAGTTCTCTTGGTGTAGAGGATCCATGGGCATTGTTGCCCTGGATTGTTGACTATGTAACCCTGTAACCCCCTGTGTGCAAAGAAAACAACAAGTGGGAGAATGTTGGGTATGTGTTATATTCTTTGCACGAGTAGTAGTGCCTGAGCATGTGCGCCAGGTGCGCAGGGGGGTTAGAGGGGGGTGCAGAGGGGCGGAGCCCCCCATGCGAGGGTTTGGGGGCAGCGCCCCCAAAATTTTTTTTCGCACCAGGATGACATATTTCCGGTACCACATGATATTTAGGTGGTTTTTTCGGCACATGGTTTTTTGTCGATGGTTTTCTATTTCCGGTTAAGGAATTAGGGTTTTGGACTAATCCATGTCATTGGGTTAGGGTTTTGGATGCCGCTGGCTACTATATGTATATTGTATTGTAAACAATGTAACACAATGTATGAATATAATATATGCTGGTTTTCTTGGTTTGGGTTTTCAGGTGAAAAATCTCTGTGTAATGTTTGTATTTGCCATTGCATCTTTTCTGTTCTTCTCTGAATATCAGTTTGTAGTAGATATTGTACAAGGTTAGAATTTACAACTCTTAGGGCCCCTATTGGACCCCCAAACAAGTTTACATATGCCCCTTTCTTCCTAAGGCACATATTCTTTGAAACCCACAAGAGCTTTCTTGGCACTATTTTTCCCTTTCAAAAATTTGAAAACTCACAGGTGCTAGCTCCCTTCTCTAAGCCCCTTTCCTCATATGAAACCATGGGTTGTGACCCAGGGATAAACTCAAAAGGAACTAAGCCTTTAACCTTGGGGACTATTGGCACCCAACATTTCTCCAAGCTCCCAAAGTGTTATACCTCTGATTTCATGGGATTATTCCACTTGTCCACCTCCAAATCGGCGGCTGGAAAAACTTTTCGGTCTTCAGGCCTCTAAGAACTCTTAAGACTACACTCCCTCTTGGCCTCTCTCTCCTAGAGTACTAATCCTCCAAATACATGAATCTTCTCCACATGTATTGAGGATCCAACGGTTCACAATGTTTCGTCCTTCGACACTCTGACTGTTACCCTCTCTTCCTTGGCTTTGAGGTCCCTATTCGTCAAACCCTTCTCCTAGCTGACAGTTGTCTCTTAGCTTGACAACTCAGATGGACTCTGGGACTTCGATTCTCCGGGAGTCCTCCCCTCCTCTTGGTGGTCTTTGTCTAGAATAACGAATCCACGAAGGGCTCAATCTGCTGCCATGTACTCCTGGTGATCAACGACTAGGATTTGCTTTAGCTCCCTATGCTTCGACAATTTTGCTTGCTCCTCGTCTGAAATATCCCATAGTTTTAAGGCTCCAGAGTTTCATATCTTTCGCCACATGTCTCTCCTAATTATGGACGGTCCCAATCCACTTTGGGACTTTGGCTAGTCCACTCTCATGTGCACTTAAGGAGATTAAGTCTCGTGCACTTACCTAGATCCAATATTTGTTGGTCCTCTGTGCTTATATCTGACGGCTAGGATCTATTGTTATCCCCTGTGTGCCTTCTCTCGATCTGACAGATCCTCATATCTACTCTTAGATCCAATGGATTAGATCTAATCTCCTCTTGCGTGCTCCTCCTTATGTTTGGACGTAAGATTCAACAACCCAAATTTCTCTTGGCAGTTGATCCAATGGTGTCTGTATCTTCTCTTACTTCTCCTAGAAGTTTCCCCTTCTAACGAAGGATTTTAAGAATATTCAAAGGCTGTGACCTTTGATCCTCCTGCGAGCCTAACTATTTGGGTCTTGACTTGCGCTTCTGGGAATCGTTATCCCTCCTAAGCTTGAATTCTTTAAAACTAAAAGGGGCTCGACCCTTTGAACTTTCCTCCACAAGTCCAAGTGACTTGGCTTCTGTGTACGTTTTTGAAAGCGCTATTTCTCCTAAGATTTATTTCATTCAAACCTAAAGAGGTACAAGCCTCCTGCCTTGCAAGAAATCTTATGGTGTTCTCCTGGCACTCCACTCTCGTCCTCTTGAGATTAGGAAATTGGGATAAGTTCAACCCTGCACATGTTGTGTGTTATCGCTCTTGATCTTTTGACTTACTCAAGTTCTAAGGGTCTTGACCCTCTGCTTCTTTTGAAAAATTATGGTGCCCTCCTGGAAAGTCAACGCTCTTTCTCCCGAGCTTATGAAATTGAGATAAGTTCACACTACTTGAACTCTGCGTTGTATTCATAATCTTATCCTAGAAAGGATCCTTGACCTCTGCACACCTTGCAGAGTCTTTGTGCACAATTGCACTACTCCTCCTGAGCTTTCTAAAGTCTGAAATACTTTACTCTTGGCGCACTCCTTGTGCTTACCTCTATGCAGACTTTCACTTATCCTCAGAGTGTTCAACAACTATGGTGTTTCTTATGGGCTTATGATATTGCTCAGACTTCAAAGGGTTCAGTCCCTTCTCTCCTCAAAGGGATTCTCGTGCACTCCTTGTAGCTTCTCAAACCATTCCTCGTTGAGCCTTTCTTCAAAGTATTCAACAACTCTGAAGTAATTCCTCCTTCAAATGGGTACCAGAGTGTTCAACAACTCCAGGGTGTCTTCCTTGACACTCTTCTCTCACATAACTGTAAACAGAGTTCTCTTATGCACTCCTTGAACTCGCTCAAAGCACTCCTTGTTGAGTTGACAGAGTATTCAGTAACTCTGGTTGTGCTTTCTTTGCACAAGATTTCCTCTAGAGTGTTTAAGAACTATGAGGCTCCTTTTGAGTTTGAAATCATTCTGGTGTTCCCTCTTGGAACATTCTCCTCTAAACTCGAATGAAATTCAGATGTGCACTCCTTGCATTGGCTTCATAGAGTTTCAGCGTTATGTTGTGCACTCCTTGCACTAGCCTAAAAGAACCTAGAACTCTCAACAAATTCACAAAGATAGAGAAGTCTATCTTCTTCTTGCAGATTGAAACCTATTCATACATCTACAAAATTTACATAAACACACATAATAACCACTCGAATACATTCAGAAAACACCCATATAACACACAGAGAATCAGATGCAGGAAAAACTTCCTTTTTTTTATTAATATTTGAATGCTTGATTACAATATGTGCAGGTTGGACTGCAACAGAGTCTTAGCTCTCTTCTCTCCTTAAATTACAATGATTTTCCATCTAACTTCTGCAATGTTCAACAACTTCTACAGGGCATATGTTACATTGATTTATACATGAGGGAGCTCAATGAGCTTTCCCTCCAAGCTACACTAGTGGTGTTGAATCACCATTACAACGCCTAGCTACTGAGGCAAATTACATTGAATAAACATGTACATATTAGATATGAGGCGATGCTCAGGATCTTTCCAGCTCGAGCCTTAATAAAGGAAACTCTATCTACAACCTGTACAAAGGCCAACTTGGCTTTACTCCAGCCTTACATTTAATTACATTTAAATGCATTGAATTTTAAAATTCAAGGGAAAAATGAGAGGGTTGGCACCTCACCTCTTCTTGAATGTGTGTTGATGTGGTGGCTTGTGGGCGCATGTTGAGGTGGAAAAGATGCTCCTGCATCATCAAATCATTAAATACGTTGTAGATCCCTCCATTCCAGCCACAACAATAACAAGTTCATTTAAACAACAAATCAAACTTTAAAAAAAATGTTTTAACACAATTTNCTTATAATATTATACTTTGTAAAAATCTCAAAATTATTTTGGTCAACCCTCAACTAATAGATGGTCAATAGCATATCAAATATTATATACCACCGCAAGCAAGCAACAGGTATAATAAGAACATCATATTTATATATTATTTAAAAAAAAATCTAATTTTTAAACATATTAACCTTAAAATAAATTTACTTATAAAATTAACTAAAACCTTTCATGCCTTACTACTAAAATACCATTTGAAACCGTTCTCATCTTTTTCTTGGCATTTTCATAATCAACCAACCTTTAAAGAAGTGTCAATTTTAATCCTTTAATGACTCATAGCTGATATAAGATATTTATTCATGAAATAAAGCATTATCTGTGATACACCATGAAATAACGTGAAATGTCAATTTGAATCCTTTAATGACTCATAGCTGATATAAGATATGTATTCATGAAATAAATCATTATCTATGATACACCAAGAAATAACGTTTAAAACAAGGCTGCATGGCAGCTTATACCTGCCGCTATGCAGGTATAATAAAATAAAACAATAGTTGTATTGAATCCACCGCATGCGTCGAGATGAATAACAAATACATTTGTTGAATATGGCAGGAAACATCATCTCATTAAAGGACGTTGAAGATCCTTACGCAACCACAACAATAAGAGATGCATTTGAACAACGAATCACAATTTAGAAAAATGTTTTAGAATAATTAAAAAAATCAAATCGTAATGTTATACCTTTAAAAATGCTCAAAATTATTTTGGTCAAACCCTAGCTAATAGACAATCAATAGCATATCCAATACTATATACCACCCCAAGCGGCAGGTATAATAACCAATATCCCTTCACATTATTTTGAATGATCTAAAAAAAATCCACTTTCATAAAACATTTAGATTATACATTGTAAAATGCTCAAACTTATATTTAAGGTTAACACTCAAAATTTGTAATATAAACATAAAACTTATATTTAAATTTAACCCTTAAAAATTTGTGAAAAAAAATATACAAATGCCATCAACTTTGAATTGTAGAAAATATTATATTATTTTATTTTAACTTTAACTCTCAAATAATTGTGAAAGAAAAAATACAATTGTCATCCATTTGAATCCTACCTACAAAATATTATTTTATTTTATTTAAATGTGCCTAGGAAAAAGGTACCCATTAAATGAGAACAACCAAAAAAATAAAAAAATGCATATCCATGCCAAAAAAGAAAGGGTTATTTATTTAACAAGATGGGCCCCCAACTTTTGACAATATATATAAAAAAACAAAAAATATTTATTACAATAAAATTGGGGGAAGTGAAGGCATCAATAAGACTTCAAAGTTTTTGGCCAATAAGATATCACATAAATGAAATTTAAAATTTAAAATAAATAATTACTTTTTAAAACTTTGGATAAAGGGGTGTATATTTTATGGTCAACCATGAACTAATAGAAAGTTGAGCCTAACTCAAAGCTATATACCATACCTATCGGCAGGTATAATAAGTAAAGGACAAAGTGCCAAGAAAAAGCATAGAACCACAATTATTGAAAAATAAATAAATATATATAGTGTATTGATGAAGAACAAAGTCTTCCCAAAAAATTATAATGTAGTAGATGTTTTTTTTTTTTAAGTAAAAAAGGGAGGATCCTATTATATTAGAGTTGCATGTTTAGAGAGTCTTGTTGAAGTGCCAATTGTCCCACCTACAAAAAAGAAACCGAGACAGCTGGCCTTACGATGCCACTTGTGTTCAAACAAACAAAAGATTACCAGGCTGTCGTCTTGCCCGGAGGAAACCAGGACACATGGCCGCATTAGATTCAGTCCATTCTTTAACTTACTACAGATAGCATAGCTATAATCTAAGTGAACTAAAGTTCTGGTTTGAAACAAAAGAAAATTGCTAACTATGAACATTCACATGACCTTTTAACCAGTAGTCTCGTCAGCTTCACCCTTCTTGCACCATTCGGCTAGAATCACATAGGCTTGCGCGCACGTAGGGCACTGTCGGTGTGGGGATGTTCTAGAGTGAGTTGCGTACATCATGTCAAAGCGATGGCTGATTTGAATGGATCTGAAGATTTGATTGTCCACCATGCTTCGTGTTTCGAAGAGTAGTTCTAGGTAGCTCGGGTTGATGAGTGGAGGCTGGTCCTGCCATTCCTTATGAACCGAAGAGAGGAGAGGTGGCCTCTGTGCATGAGTCTCCTCCATGCCTTCATTTGCTTTGCTAACTTGGCGTGCTGGCTACCTGTCCTTCTGTGCCGCGTCCTTTGGAGGTGCTCCGCTTGTTGGGTTAGCCTTCTCATTTGTGTTTTCCGGAAACTCTTCCTTAACGTAGCAAATTTTGAAATCCTCTGCCGGGTCATCTTCCTTGTGACTGTGTGAGATTCCTAGAGCTGGAAGCTTGGCCTCACTCCTAAAATCAGTGGGGGAATTCCAATTTTCTGGGATGGTGAAAATGAGATGTTCTGGATAATCCTAGATGGGTTCATCTAGAACAGTCTCCTCCATGTACACCATGGGAGGCGTTCCAGGTCTCGCATGCTTCATGGTTCTCCGAGTGGATGCAGGAGCCAACACTTTTTCAAATATTTTCTACCACTTCCTGTGGGAGTTGTAAGAATACCACGCCGTGCCTCTGTGAGGCCGTCCTTGTGCTCTTGGCATGTGGAGGAGCCGAGCTATGGCCGAAATACCGACTGGAAGGTTATCCCTACTCCAGCACTCCGAAGGTTCAACTTTTGGCCATTCAATTTGCAAATGCATTGCATAACTGTCCAAACAACTGATAAGGGTGAGGGTGACTATGACAGCTCTGGCCATTAAGGCTAAGTTCTTAATGCGTTGGTGTTCCGTCCTCTTTTCTCGCTTGAGAGGCCTCGTCCACTGGTTATGGATGCCCGGGCTCCCTCCCATATTTAATGGTGAGGAGATGGGAGCCAGTGGCCATTATTTATGGTGCTGCCCGACTTGTTTCCACTTTTCCTGCCTTCTCGACATGGCACCCCATCCGGGGATAATGTAGTAGATGTTGTAAACATTAAACAAGGTAAATAGTTGCAAAGCAACTAGTCTCTATCTAATTGAAATATATTGTACATATAATGTACCAAGTTTTTTGTGGTAAAAGAGGACATCACTATAATTAGTTGGATAACCAATTCAATTGATGTAATATATTTGATGTAATTATCATAATGTTGAATCATCTGACAGTGAATGATGTAATTACCAGAATGTTCTCTATAGGGTTTGTGTGGTATTTTAATCATCCACAAGTTATGCCTTTTATTTTAATTTTGTTTTCTTAAACTTAATTGTCATGTTATAAGTAATAAATTACCATGTTATAAGTCATAAATTACTATGTTATAAGTCATAAAAAGTAATGTAGTATTTGTGTGTGATGTAATGTCCCTTTCCAAATAGGAGCTTCAGAGAGTTGGCTTAATGGTCTAAACAACCCCGTTAGATTGTAGCCAGGGCCATACATGGGTAAACATGGTTACTAGAGGTCACTTCAGCCGAGGGTGTTATAATTCAAAAGTGACATTGAGCTAAAAGTGACTAAAAGCGCTTTTAAGTCAAAGTGAGCTAAAAATATAACAGATAAGTTAAAAATAGGTCAACAATGAATTAGGGTTTCGAGAAGCTATAAAGGAAGGTTAAAGAGACCTAATTTGACATTATGAAGAATTTGACTTGTGATTGAGGAGAGAGGTGCATCTCATGAGAGAGTGCTCTATGGATTCTAGAAGGAATACATCCAGTGGTTGATTTCGATTTTGAGTGACACACCCTAGTCACTGGGAAGATCACACAGATCTTCCATCGATATTTAGCATCAATTACATAGGTTGCAGTAGCAAGTACACACTTATTCAGGGTGAGGGCACAACTTCTGAGGAGGTTTAGTGAGTCGACTTGTCTGAGCCAGGGAAAATCCAGGGATTCCCTTCTAACCCAGTTGAGAGGAGGGCGAGGTGCATCTATTTCCTAAACCATTCTCGTGGGAATAATGTTATGCCATGTTTATGCAAGACTATTGCATGTTGCAATGTCGCTTAAAAAGGGTTGGTATAGAGTGAATGTGGCTATTGGGAATGTGTAGATGACCACATGCCCATGATGTCAACGTCTCTTTTGAACTTTTTAATATTTTTAATCACAAATTATATATGTAAACTAATTAGTTTATATATCCAGCATAGTATACATAAATAATCTAAATGGAAATAAATGCAAATGGACGAGTGTGCATAGTAAGTGGGAGTGTAAATTAAACCTCCTTTTAATATCTAGAAATAAAGCATGATGAGTCATGCATTAAACCATTGTAGGTTACAGGTTAATACCTTGTGATAATTGTGTAAAGGGTAAACAAACAGAACTGAAGCACTAGACTTTAAATTGGGCATTCAATTAAAATAAATATGGTGGTATGTGATATATTTATAGAAATTAAAACAACAATATTGACGGTTGTAATTTAAATTGGGAATTTAATTAAAATAAGCATGGTGGTATGTGTTATATTTATAGAAATTAAAACATTAATATTGACGGCTGCATTCAGATGGATCTGTAGTTGTAGAACAAAGGGTATGTTGAGGGTACGTACAATATAGTAAATAGGCGATTAGTTTAGGACTGAAAGAAGCCTAATATTTTCTCATATTACTCATTGAGAGTAGTATTAAATCCATCACATGCATTCAGATGATTGACAAATCCATTCAATGAATATTGTAGGCAAGGCGTCAACTAAAGGAAATCCCCTGCCTCTCCAAGGGTCTTCTCGACCTCCTAGTCTAGGATCATTCAAAAAATGGATTTGGATTGACTCTTAGGGCCCCTACTACACCCCCAAACAAGTTTACACAAGCCCCTTTCTTCCTAAGGTGCAGGTTCTTTGAAACTCGTGGGAGATTTCTTAGTGCTCTTTTTCCCTTTCAAAAATTTGAAAACTCACAGGCGCTAGCTCCCTTATCTAAGCCCCTTTCCTCATATGAGACCATGGGTTGTGACCCAGGGATAAACTCAAAAGGCGCTAAGCCTTCGGGCTTCGGGACTATTGGCACCCAAATTTTCTCTAAGCTCCCGAAGTGTTATTCCTCCGAGTTCACGAGATTACTCCACGTGTCCACCTCCAAATCGACGGTTGGAAAACAATTTCAGTCTTTGGGCCTCTGATAACTCTTGAGACTACGCTCCCTCTTGGCGTCTCTCTCTCGGAGTACTAATCCTCTGAATACATGAATTTGTGTGACGTGTCTCGAGGATCCAACAACTGACGGTGTTTCGGCCTTCGACACTTTGACTGTTACCCTCTCCTTCTTAGCTTTGAAGCTTGTATTCATTGAACCCTTCTCCCAACTGATAGTTGTCTCTTGGTTCGACGACTCGAATGGACTCCAGGAATTCGGGTCTTCGGGAGTCCTCCCCTCCTCTTGGTGCTCTTTGTCTGGAATAATGAACCCACAAAGGGCTCAATCTGTTGCCACGTACTCTTGGCGATCAACAGACGAGATCTGGTTCAACTCCCTGAGCTTCGACAGTTTTGCTTGCTCCTCATCTGAAATCTCTCGGAGTGTTATGGCTCCGGAGTTTCATATCTTTCACCACATTTCTCTCCTCATTATGGATGGTCCTGATCCACTTCAAGACTTCGGCTAGTCTACTCTCCTATGCACTTGAGGAGATTAAGTCTCATGCACTTACTTGGATCCAACGACTGTTGGTCCTCTACACTCAGATTTGACGGCTAGAACTATTGTTATCCCTTGTGCGCATTCTCCCGATCTGACAACTTCTGATCTTCGTGCCTAGATACGATGGCTCAGATCTAATCTCCTCCTGCGCGCTCCTCTTGATGTCTGGATGTAAAATTCAACAACCCAAATTTCTCCTGGCGGCTGATCCAACAACGTCTGAAGCTTCTCCTGTTGCTCCTAGCATTTTCCCCTTCTAACGAAATATTTTAAGAAGATTCAAAGGTTGTGACCTTTGATCCTCCTACGGGCCCGACTTTTTGGGTCTCGAGTTGCGCTTATGGGAACCGTTATCCCTCTTGAGCTTGAATTCTTTAAAACTCAAAGGGGCTCGACCCTTTGAACTTTCCTCCACAAGTCCAAGTGAATTGTCTTCTGTCTACGCTATTGAAAGTGTTGTTTCTCCTGAGATTTATCTCTCTCGAACCTAAAGAGGTTCAGGCCTCTCGCCTTGCCAGAAATATTTTGGTTCTCTCCTGGCACTCCACTCTCATCCTCCCGAGCTTAGGAACTTGGGATAAGTTCACCCCTGCATGTATTTTGTTCTATCCCACTTGAGCTTTTGACTTACTCAAGTTCTAAGGGTCTCCACCCTCTGCTTCTTTCGAGGACTTTTGGTGCCCTCCTGGAAACTCAATGCTCTTCCTCCTGAGATTATGAACTTGGGATAAATTCACACTAAGTGAAATTTGCGCTGTCTTCATAATCTAATCCTAGAAAGGATCATTGACCTCTGCACACCTTGCAGAGTATTTGGGCACAATTTCACTACTGCTCCTAATGTTTGTAAAGTATGAAATACTTTACTCTTGGTGCACTCCTTACGCTCACCTCTGTGTAGACTTGCACTTATCCTCAGAGTGTTCACCAACTCTATTGTTTATTCTGGGCTTATGAACTTGCTCAGACTTCAAAGGGTTCAGTCCATTCTCTCCTCAAAAGGATTCTCGTGCACTCCTTGCACCTGCTCAAACCATTCCTCGTTGAGCTCAATGAACTTTCCCTCCAAGATACACTAGTGGTGTCCAATCACCATTACAACGCCTAGCTACTGAGGAAAATGTCATTGAATAAACATGTACATCTCATATCTGAGGTGATGCTCAAGTTTTCTTCAACTCGAGCCTTAATAAAGAAAACTCTATCTATAGCCTGTACAAAGGCCGAATTGGCTTTACTCCAGCCTTACAACTTTTAATTACATTTAAATCCATTGAATTTTTAAAATTCAAGGGAAAAATGAGAGGGTTGGAACCTCTCCTCTTCTTAAATGCGTGATGATGTGTTGGCTTGTTGGCGCATGCTGAGGTGGAAAGGATGCTACTGCATCATACTCCACTGTTGGGAAACTCATGAGCTACTGCTCATGATCTCCTTTTCTCTACTATTGAAATCCTTCTGGATCCCAAACTTCTCTTTGGAGTTGTCCATCTGCTCCTTTTCTATGCTACTGTTGTTGTTGTCATGTTTCTCTTGCAGGCTCTCCTCTATTCAAACATCTATTGTTGTTGACTTCTTGATGTGTTGACTACAACTCATATTTCTTATCTCCTCTATCACCTCATCTTGCTAGTTCATGTGTTGGATCCTCCTTGGCAGACTGCTCTATTGCACCTCCTTCTCATCACACATATCAATGGGTAGATTGATTTGATCTCCCATGGTTATTTCATCTCTTATGGCCTCAATGTGCCACTCCACTATAAACTCCAACTCTGTAGCCTCATTACTGAGTTGTTGCTCAACTACCTCCTCTAACAGATTAGCTTCTACTAGTTCCTCTACCTCTTCTTACGTTGTCACAAGTCCAGCTTCATCCAACTATCCCTCTGGCTAGAATTTCTCATCATTGTGCATGACTGCATTCTCCTGGAAGTCTTCTTCTGTGCTTGGATGGCATAGCCAATCCTCCAACATCCTCAATTATTTCTCCCATGGAGTGAGAATTTCACTAGTATTCTCCTCTTCCTTCATCTTCTCTTGGACAGATGTCTATTTCCGCACCACCTTCTCCTCTATGATAGTCACCAGTGTTGGTTTTATTTATGCTACTGCACTTGCAACACACATGCTATCCTTTTCCTTGATTCCTGATAGGAATATTATGATTTCCCCAATGATCAAAATGTTCCTCTGATCCTCCTCCTGGATGGTGGAAGTATTTAACTTCTCATCATCTTCATTCATGTGGTTTGCAACCCCACATGAAATCTTATTCTCATGAGGCATTTCTCCAACCTATCCTTCTTCTCCTGTCAGCACTCCTTGTTGACCTGAACACATATCTGAGCTCTTGATACTCTCAGATAGTCTCATCTCATTTCCCTTTCCCACCTAGAAATATCGGATTTCACCTCTGCCCTCCTGGTAGTTTATGAGATCTTCAACAAATCTCTCTTCACTGCCCACCTCGCAATTTGAATTTTCACTTCTGCCCTCCTGGTAGCTCATGAGATATCTAACTGATCTCTTGTTCTCCTCATCATTGAGGTTCTCTCCAACTTCTGGATTGCAAATGAAACCCTTCTCCTCTATGCCACTGAGGTTTTTAGCATGCCTCAACCACCTCCTCAATTTCTGTTGTTTCCTACTGGAAAACGACTTCTGGATATACCACCTTGATTTCTTCTTCAAGGGCCACTCATATTTCCAGCCTCCTTGATCTGCCTATGTCATCCTCAACATCATCTTCTCCATTTCTTCTCTTGTCTCTTCAAGCTCTTTTTCCATCCGTGTCATGTGAAACTGTTGGCGGTCTTCTCTACGACCTCGCCTCTGGCGTTTAGTATCCATTTTCATCCTCTGCCTACCCCCATGGAAACTCTACTGATTACTCTACAAATGATATCACCTCCATGTTTCTCCTGCAACCCACTTGATTGTTTACTGACTATTGCACACTTGAAAAAAATCCTCTACAGAGCATCAACGCTCTGCCTTCTCCCTTTGCCTACTATCTGCAAGAAAAAACATGCTCTGATACCACTTGACACAAACCCCCTGCCTCTCCAAGGTTCTGCTCGACCTCTCGGTCTAGGATCGTTCAAAAACTAGAGTTGGATTGACTCTTAGGGCCACTACTGGGCCCCCATACAAGTTTACACATGCCCCTTTCTTCCTAAGGCACATGTTCTTTGAAACCCGCGGGAGCTTTCTTGTCGCTCTTTTTCCCTTTCAAAAATTTGAAAACTCATAGGCGCTAGCTCCCTTCTCTAAGCCCCTTTCCTCATATGATAGAATGGTTTGTGACCCAGGGATAAACTCAAAAGGCACTAAGCCTTCAAACTTAGGGACTATTGACACCCAACGTTTTTCCAAGCTCCCAAAGTGTTATGCCTCCGAGTTCACAGGATTACTCCACGTGTCCACCTCCAAATCAATGATTGGAAAAACTTTTCGGTCTTTGGACCTCCAATAACTCTTGAGACCATGCTCCCTCTTGGCCTCTCTCTCCTGGAGTACTAATCCTATGAATACACGAATATTCACCACGTGTCTTGAGGATCCAACGGTTGACGATGTTTCGTCCTTCGAAACTTTGACTATAACCCTCTCCTCTTAGGCTTTGAAGCCTCTATTCGCCAAACCCTTCTCCCAGCTGACAGTTGTCTCTTAGCTTGATGAATCAGATGGACTCTAGGACTTTGGGTCTCTAGGAGTCCTCCCCTCCTCTTGGTGCTCTTTGTCCGGAATAACAAACCCGTGAAGGGCTCAATCTGCTGCCACGTACTCCTGGTGATCAACGACTAGGATTTGCTTCAGCTCCCTGAGCTTCGATAGTTTTTCTTGCTCCTCGTCTGAAATCTCCCAGAGTGTTATGGCTCCATAGTTTCATATCTTTTGCCACATGTCTCTCCTAACGATGGACGGTCTTGATCCACTTCAGGACTTTGGCTAGTCCACTCTCCTACGCACTTAAGGATATTAAGTCACGTGCACTTACCTAGATCCAATAATTGATGGTCCTCTGTGCTTAGATCTGGCGGCTATGATTTATTGTTATCCCCCGTGCGCCTTCTCTCGATATGGTGGATTCTCATACCTGCTCCTAGATAACATGGATTAGATGTAATCTCCTCTTGCACACTCCTCCTGATGTCTGGACGTAATATTCAATGGCCCAAATTTCTCCTGACAATCGATCCAATGATGTATGTATCTTATCCTGCTTCTCCTAGCAATTTCCCCTTCTAACGAAGGATTTTCGAAAGATTCAAAGGCTGTGACCTTTGATCCTCCTGCGAGCCCAACTATTTGGGTCTCGACTTGCGCTTCTGGGAACCGTTATCCCTCTTGAGCTTGAATGATTTAAAACTAAAAGGGGCTCGACCCTTTGAAGTTTACTCCACAAGTCCAAGTGACTTGGCTTCTGTCTATGTTGTTGAAAGCGTTATTTCTCCTGTGCTTTATCTCACTCGAACCTAAAGAGATACATGCCTCCTGCCTTGCAAGAAATCTTATGGTGTTCTCTTGGCACTCCACTCTCGTCCTCCTAAGCTTAGGAAATTGGGATAAGTTCACCCCTGCGCATGTTTTGTGCTATCCCTCTTGAGATTTTGACTTACTCAAGTTCTAAGTGTCTCTGCCCTCTGCTTCTTTCGAAGAGTTCTGGTGCCCTCCTGGAAAATCAATGCTCTTCCTCCTGAGCTTATGAACTTGAGATAAATTCACACTACGTGAGCTCTACTTTGTCTTCAAAATCTTATCCTAGAAAGGATCCCTGACCTTTGCACACCTTGCAAAGTCTTTGTGCACAATTGCACTACTCCTCCTGAGCTTTGTAAAGTATGAAATACTTTACTCTTGGCGCACTCCTTGCGCTCACCTCTATGCAGACTTGCACTTATCCTCAGAGTGTTCAACAACTCTGGTGTTTATTATGGGCTTATGAACTTGCTTAGACTTCAAAGGATTTAGTCCCTTCTCTCCTCAAAAGGATTCTCATGCACTCCTTGCACTTGCTCAAACCATTCCTCGTTGAGCCTTCCTTCAAAGTATTCATCAACTCTAAAGTACTTCCTCCTTCAACTAGGCACCAGAGTGTTCAACAACTTTGGGGTGTCTTCCTTGACACTCTTCTCTGATAGAACTCTAAATAGAGTTCTCTTATGCACTCTTTGCACTCTCTCAAACCACTCCCTGCTGAGTTGATAGAGTATTCAACAACTATGGATGTGCTTTCTCTGCACAGACTTTCCTCTAGAGTGTTCAATAACTATGAGGCTCGTTTTGAGTTTGAAATCATTCTGGTTTTCCCTCTTGGCACATTCTCCTCTGAACTCGAACGGAATTCAGATGTGCACTCCTTATGCTGGCTTTACATAGTTTCAACGTTATGTCGTGCACTCCTTGCACTAGCCTAAAAGAACCCAGAACTCTCAACAAACTCACAAAGATAGAGAAGTATATCTTCTTCCTGTAGATTGAAACCTATTCATACATCTACAACATTTACATAAACACACATAATAACTATTCAAACACATTCATAAAACACCCATATAACACACAAAGAATCACATGTAGGAAAAACTTCTTGTTTTTTATTAATATTTAAATGCTTGATTACAATATGTGCAGGTTGGACTGCAACAGAGTCTCAACTCTCTTCTCTCCTTGGATTACAATGATTTTTCATCTAACTTATGCAATGTTCATAAGCCTTTACTAGGCATATGTTACATTGATTTATACATGAGGGAGCTCAATGAGCTTTCCCTCCAAGCTACACTAGTGGTGTTGAATCACCATTACAACACCTAGACACTGAGGCAAATTACATTGAATAAACATGTACATATCAGATCTGAGGCGATGCTCAGGATCTTTCCAACTTGAGCCTTAATAAAGGAAACTCTATATACAACTTGTACAAAGGCCAACTTGGCTTTACTCCAGCCTTACAACATTTAATTACATTTAAATGTATTGAATTTTTAAAATTCAAGGGAAAAATGAGAGGGTTGACGCCTCTCCTCTTCTTGAATGTGCATTGATGTGGTTGCTTTTTCGTGCATGTTGAGGTGGAAATGATGCTCCTGCATCATCAACTCATTAAATACACTAAATATCCCTCCGTCATAGCCACGACAATAACAAGCTCATTTAAACAACAAATCAGAATTTAGAAAAAATGTTTCAACACAATTTAAAAAAAAATAAAAAAAATCAACTTATAATATTATACTTCGTAAAAATCTCAAAATTATTTTGGTCAACCCTCAACTAATAAATGATCAATAACATATCAAATATTATATGCCACCACAAACAGACAACATATATAATAAGAACATCATATTTTTATATTATTTAAAAAAAAACACTAACTTTTAAACATATTAACCTTAAAATAAATTTACTTATAAAATTAACTAAAACCTTTCATGCCCTACTACTAAAATACCATTTGAAACCGTTCTCATCTTTTTCTTGGCATTTTCATAATCAGCCAACCTTTAAAGAAATGTCAATTCGAATCCTTTAATGACTCATAGCTGATATAAGATATTTATTCATGAAATAAAGCATTATCTATGATACACCAAGAAATAACGTGAAATGTCAATTCGAATCCTTTAATGACTCATAGCTGATATAAGATATGTATTCATGAAATAAAAAATAAAGCATTATCTATGATACACCAAGAAATAACGTTTAAAATAAGTAAAGGACAAAGGGCCAAGAAAAAGCATAGAACCACAATTATTATTGACAAAAAAAAAAAGGGATATAATGTATTGATAAAGAACAAAGTCTTTCCAAAAATTATAATGAAGTAGATGTTAACATTAAACAAGGTAAATAGTTACAAAGTAGCTAGTCTATGTCTAATTGAAATATATTGTAGATACAATGTAGTAAGTTTTTTTTGTGGTAAAAGAGGGTATCACTATAATTAGTTGGATAACCAATTCAATTGATGTAATATATTTGATGTAATTATCATAATGTTGAATTAGCTGATAGTGAATGATGTAATTACCCGAATGTTCTCTATAGGGTTTGTGTGGTATTTTAATCGTCCACAAGTTATGGCTTTTATTTTAATTTTGTTTTCTTAAACTTAATTGTCATGTTATAAGTAATAAATTACCATGTTATAAGTCATAAAAAGTAATGTAGTATTTGTGTGTGACGCAATATCCCTTTCCAAATAGGAGGTTTAGAGAGGAAGCTTAATGGTATAAAAAACCCCGTTAGACTATAGCCAGGGCCATACATGGGTAAACATAGTTACTAGAGGTCACTTCAGTCGAGGGTGTTATAATTCGAAAGTGACATTGAACTAAAAGTGACTAAAAGCTCTTTTAAGTCAAAGTGAGCTAAGAATATAACAGATAAGCTAAAAATAGTTCAACAACGAATTAAGGTTTCGAGAAGCTATAAAGGAAGGGTAAAACGACCTAATTCGGCTTTATGAAGAATTTGACTTGTGATTGAGGAGGGAGGTGCATCTCATGAGAGAGAGCTCTATGGATTCTAGGAGGAATACTCCTAGTGGTTGATTTTAGTGTTGAGAGACACACCCTAGTCACTGGGAAGATCACACAAATCTTCCATTGATCTTTAGCAACAATTACACAGGTTGTAGCACCAAGGGCACACTTATTCAGAGTGAGGCCACAACTTTTGAGGAGGTTTAGTGAGTTGACTTATCTGAGCCAGGGAGAATCCAGGGATTCCCTTCTGACCCAGTTGAGAGGAGGGTGAGGTGCATCTATTTCCTCGTTTCCCGTCATATGCCGATGAATAAATCATCTTAGGTGCATTACTCATCCATTGAGGGTGCGGTAGTTGGGATCATACATTTGGGATTCCCAAGAGATCATCAGACCAGATCCAGGGAAATCCTTTCGACCCATTTCAGAGGATCCTAGGGTGCTCAATTTGAGACCCTTATCAACTGATTCCGATGGAGGAATCACTAGGGTGCAATTTCCAGTAGTAGTTGGGGCACATTTCCCTAGGGGGATCCATCCAGGTTCTGTATAGATCGTCAGAGGGTCAATCTTCATTTGGTCATCTACCGAGAGTCTACATGAGGTCATGGCGCACTTTTTGAGGCAACTTCCAAGAAGATCCGAGGAGTTTATCCCTCGAGGTGAACTTTCAAGACTTACAACAATGGTCGTATGAGTTGTCGTAGCATGCAACATATCTTATAACTCATCCATTAATCCAACAACTTTCTTCTATTCTGGGTATCATTGTTTTAGTTTACTTCTTGTATTCCAGCTAAGATCCCTTTGTCTTTGATCTAGCCGAGAGATTTATTTTTATTCATCCGCGTACAACATTGTAAACTACAGAAATATCATAATATATGGTTTGTAGTCTTTTGTCTCATTTACTATTTGTATGCTCATTTATATGATGTAAAAAATTAATTATCTACACACACATGCGAAAAAAACCAAGCATGTAGAAACCCGCAACTCAAATGCATCCATAAACCCCCAAAATATCAGTTCAAACACGATACATATCATATTAGCAACATTTCCTAGACTAGCCGGATCTGGGATATTATAGTGGTATCAAAGCTTTAGTCCTACCAACTTGTGACTAAATACGATGAGTTTAGCAGGTGACCCAGAGGGTAGTGACCTAGAGGTTCGTGAACACATAGGTGACGAATACATCACTTACAATAAATGCAAGGAGAGGATACCTAGACCATATTTTCCCCCTTTTCCTCCCAGTTAAAAGGAAGAGGAAGAGACACACAGGGAAGCAGAGAGAAGGGAAGAGAATGAGACATAGAGGATATTGGGAGACATATATGAGAGACCAGAGGGAAGTGGAAACATTCATGCAGGTAATCAACAATCTGGTAGTCAGTCAGTAGGCCACGACTCAGTCCTTGGCACATATGAATGATATATTAGCTATGAATCCTCCCTTTGATGATAGATTTCCCCTAGATTTTCAGCAATGGTTTTGTTTTTTTGTTTTCTTCCTAGATTTCCAGTGTGTATTTTTGTTTTCCCCAACATATTCTAGGTTGGATCTGTGTTTAATATCATCAGTTCCCAGAATGACCAATGAATCAACCCTTGTTCCGGGGGAACTTTTTTTTTCCTTCTTATGGAAACATTGGTCATCCTTACATTGCTACTTTGAGCCTTTCAAGTCCCACAATTGGGTTACCAGTATGGTTTTTTTCCACTCCAATAATCCTAGATGTAACAAGTGCTTTGGTTTTAAGCACTTCCCCCAAAGAATATCAACCTCATGTTGATCCTTCACCTTATTCACCAGTAAGATATTCTTCACCTTCTTCACTTGCAAGATCTTCTTTTGTTTCATCTTCTTCATCGAGTGAAAGATATGAATCTAGAAACTCGGTGGATAAGAAGAAGATGAAAATGAAGATTTAGAAGAAGAAAATGAAGATTTAGAAGAAGAAAAATAAGCAAGGGTCCAAACTTCCAACCACTTCTAGAGATGTTGCAAAAAAACCAATTACTGTTAATCATCTTGGGAGTGTTGATGATGCCAAGATCACCCAAACAACCCATAATCCCAAGTACCCTTGCAGGATTTGTAAGGGAAACCATCTTCTTAAGGATTTCCTCGGTCTATACAAGGTTATAGAAGCATGGTCTACACGCCCTCGCCATCCCATGTCGTTATCCTATGAACACCATGTTGATGACCTCCCATTAACTAGTTAGGATACTGTTGGGAAGAAGAAATGTAGAGTCAAGTTCTCATGTAGGTTATGTGGAGGGATCATCAAACTCACCTTTTCTCTCGTATGGAAGAAGCATCGAAATTACTGGAAGACATGACTATTTCCTAGCCTCAACTTCCGGCTGCTTACCACAAGCTTACTCTCAACCCAACTTTAGTTGATGAATTGATCAATCTGGTCCCTTCATTGGTCAATCTGTTTGATCAGGTAGTTAATTTGGTCACGTCCTTAGTTGAACTAGTTGAAAAAATGGTTGATCTGATCCCATCCTTGGTTGATTCCACTCTCACGTTAGAGAGTGAAACCCAAGTAGTCGATATGTTTCCATTCGTTGACCCCATTATCCCCTTGGAGAAAAAAACCCAAGTGGTCGATCTGATCCCATCATCGGTCAACCCTACTCTTCCGCTAGAGAGTAAACCTGATATTGCTCATGTTTTTCTTATTGATAGAAAATCTACTATGCTAGGGGGCATTCCTCCTTCTCCCATGGAACCCCATCGAAGTAATGAGGCCGTCCTTTTTTATTGGGGTGTTCTAAATGGACCTCGTCTTTCCTCTCACATTCCTTTCAATATTACAATACAGGTTTGTGGTCGGGATGTTCCTCATATGCCAGTGGACGAAGGTGCTTCCATTAGTATTTTATCCTCTATTTATTGGAAATCTTTGGGTTGTCCTCAACTTGTGTCAGTTACGCAGAATATGTTAGCTTTTAAAAAAAGAACCAATCAACCTTTGGGGATCCTTCCTCAATTTCCAATAACTTTAGGAGGAAAATATGTCTTTATTGACGTCATGGTAGTCCAAGATCCCTTGGATTTTGATTTACTCCTTCAAAGAGATTATGTATATGCCATGAAAGATATCATGTCCACTCTTTTTCGTGTGATATATTTCCCTCACGATGGAAGAATTGTGACTATTGATCAAATTTATTTGTTGGCCCTAACTTGACCATCAACTCAATGACCTCCCTAAACAATTCATATACGTAGACAATATCGCCCCCACCACAGGTCAATTATGTGGTGTTGTCTCCCATTCCTTCAACTTTCGGTGAAGATGAGCCTCTCACTTCAAGCTCAGTCTCTTATGACGTAGATCTGGTAGTTGACATAGTGATCTCTTTGATAGGGCTATTAGAGCATGACCTCCTTAACCCTATCACGACCCTCAACATGTGTTTCTTCCAGAGTGTGTTTCTTCCGTCAAGTGAAGATCTCTTGGAATCCATGACCAATTTTTGTCCCTTGACATGGTGTCCTTCCAGAGCATTGTCCTCTTGGAAGCCATGATCAAAAAGAGGAGTTTTGAGCATGGTTTTTTGATTTCAAGCTCGTTAAAAAATAAAACCAATTACAAGGATAGTTTTGCGTCTCTGTGGAAACCTTGTTAAAAAATGAAACAAAGATTATGAGGATAGTTTTTCCATCTTTGTGGCAACCTCGTTAAAAAATGAAACAAAGGTTATGAGCATAGTTATTCTCCTGTTTCAAGCTCGTTAAAAAATAAAATGTCTCATCTCGAGAATAGTTCCTATTTCTGTGTCAAGCTCGTTAAAAAATGAAACAAAGGTATGGGGATTGAACCTCGATTATTGAGCATAGTTTTTCTTCTCTGTGGCAAGCTCGTTAAAAAATGAAATAGATTTCCCCCCTCTTCGATTGAGTCAAGTAATTCGTTACGTATAGTAATTGAAGCTTCATTTCATCCACCTATGTCATTGGATGAAACAAAGCTTGGGGGGAAATGTTTACAACCTATAGAATTCATGATGAAGTTAAGCTGATAGCTTCTTAAGTTGGGGGAAAAGTACCACCTATCACTGGATAATGCGTTGGGAAGTCGCAAGCATAGTTTTCTCTAGTTTCAAGCTTGTGTAAAAATGAAACCTACCTCAAGCATAGTTTTCTTTGGTTCAAGCTTGCGTAAAAATGAAACCACCTACCTCAAGCATAGTTTCCTCTGGTTCAAGCTTGTGTTAAAATGAAACTAGGTCCAAGCATAGTTTTGTTTAGTTTTAAGTTTGTGTAAAAATAAAATCTATCCCAAGCATAGTTTTGTTTTGTTTTAAGATTGCATAAAAATTAAAACAATCTCGAGCTTGGTCTTTGTTCTTTCTCATGCTCATAAATGCCTGAGAATGTAACCAAGTATAATTTTATCAATTTTTCATAATCGTAAAGGTTATATGAAAAATGAACCCCCTGGAGTTCTCTTTAAGCTCTTTTCAGACTTTCTAAACATGAAAATATTGTCGAGCGATCTTGTTCTTTTCACGCTCATTAAAGTATTTGAAGAAAATGTCTGTTGAGAGGTAGTTTATCTCTTTTTTGGCCTCATCAGACTACTTTACAAAAAAGGAACACTCTAATCAATCATGATTAGAAAAAGTTATGGAGTCCTCTTTAAGTTATTTTCAAACTCCATAAATATGAAAAGACCACTGAGTTTGCTTTCTTTGGACTCATAAACCAAACATTGAAAGGCCCATATGGGACCGAACCACTCCTTCCTAGGGTTCATTAAACATAATCCAAGGAACTCATCCAAAGGATGAGCTTACATTTCAAGCATATGTTATCCTCCTCATGCTTGTGTAAAAATAAAGAGGTACTCGCCATAAATGGTGGGGAGAAATTGGGAAAGAAATGTCTCTAAACCTATATTTTATGGAAGAGACACTTTTGAACATGATACCCTTTCACTCACTTTGTGTCTAGGTTGGAAAATACGTTTATCTCTTGATCATACTCCTTTATAACATTACAAATTGGTCTATGATCCATGTTGTTGAGTCAGTTTTTTCAAGACAATTGTCATGTCATCAATATGTTCAAAGAGAAGTTCAACCTAGAAATCCTTCTATTGCGTCGGCCATTCATGTAATCCTTAAGCCTTCTATTGCATCGACCATCCCTGAGTTAGTCCTAAATCACTTGTTACTATGATCTACTTCAAATATTTTTACCTGTTTCGTGTCATTGATGGGGGATACATTAAGGCCCTCCTGTGGCGATTCTTTTCATGTCAACTCCAACTCATTATCCGAGAATTAGACTTAGAAATGAATTGGTACCTTGGAACTTGCATGCCTCAATGGAATTTTTTCTTGCTTTCGACAATGGGTTTTCATTATTTACCCCTGATCGGGATATTTCGCTGAGTGTTCGACTTTAGCTCATAAATTCTCACTTGTTGGATTGTACTAGTGTACCTTGGGAGTCATTGACATTAATGGTGACTTCCCTCACACTTGTTAATGATATTCATTAACGACAGCTAATCAAGTGGTTTCTACCATTTTCGACTTTAACACATGTATTCGCATGGTTAGATTCATACTGTAGAATGGTAGAGATGAAGACGCTGGATCTTTTTTGACAGATTCGGGTTGTGTTGGAGTGTATTCATATTGTACTGTTGCATAGATCCACAGTGTATGTCTCATGGATATGTTCAAATTTGAGTCTTTAAGACATAGATCCACAATGTATTTTTGGTGGTTATGTTCAAATTGAGTCATAATGGAATGAATCCACAGTGTATGTTTGGTGGCCATGACCTGTCTTACTTGACATGGATATTTGCATGACGACATTTATGCTTTGATTCACTTATATTCTGAGTATGGGAATGCCTATCCCAGTGATGATATATTATTGTACTGTATTTTCCTTTTTTGTTGGCAGGTTTCCGACCGACGTGTTCCTTTTTCCCAACACACACTCGACAATGTATTTCATCTAACACTTTGTTCTAAATTCATACTTTGGGGCACTTATTGTTACACATTATTTTTGTCACCCCTATGATTGTTAATGATTTACACCTATCCTTTGTCTTTAGAATGATCAATTGCCTTAATCTCGAAAGAAGAATGAATATGAACTTTCCCAGAGAGATGAAATTATCTTTTCCTTTGTAAAAAACCTTGTAAAGAAGGATTGTCACACCTTGCTCAGTGTTAAGGGTGCGATGATCTAGGATTGACGCATGGTGCACCACAATGGCATGTGAAATTGTCGCATTTTTCTTAGTGTTAAGGGTGTGTCGATCGCCCGTATGAAGAAAAAGAGAATCTTCTCGACACTTCTAGAATAGAATCTTTGAGGGTGAGGTGGCCTCCGATAAGTTTGGATCTGAGTTGCATCCTTGATCTCATGGGATCATCCTAACCTTGTCACCCTATCCTTTTCAGCTTATAAAAGGAGGGGAGTTCTTATGGGAAAAGTTAGCTTGGAAATGGTTAGATAATTTTTGGAACTTCAACGTAGTTACAGAGATTCAACTAATGAGATATTAGTCTAGCCAAGAGTTTGTATTAGCTTCAACTATAGCTAATTCATATGGATTGTTTGGGCCTATGTTGGCTTTGAGCTTCGCTTTGCCAAGCTGAGATCATAAGTAGCTGTCAAATATATAGTCTCAGAATCCGTGGAGCAGAAGTGTGTGGGAAGCAAGGAACTGTTGGAAGGGACTCTACAACATCAAGGCATCAATTGTATTCTCATTTTCATATTTCTAATACAGTAATATATTTCTTTCCCATAAAATTGTTCTTATTTTATTGTATGATTCCTTGATCACATACATAGGTTTTGTTAAGTATACATTGTTTCTTTCACTTCGTTGGCTTATGTCTTTTTACATGTTCAAAATCCCATAAGACTTGAAACAGAGCGAGGATGACACTAGCGAGGACAAACAACATTTAAAAGGTATGTCATTTATCTCTTGTTAGTTAGTATGCTTGACAATTAAAACTTAGGGAAAGTTTTATATTCTGTTTTGTTTTGTTCTAGTTTAGGGGTGAAACTAAGGAGCTCTGTTTGTGTCTGCACTTATCGTTTTTTCCTAAAACACCAGGTATGACACCCTCCGGATCAAAGGGACTATTAAGGAACATCGATAAATCTGTTGGATTACTGAGAGGGGGGGTGAATCAGTAATAGAGAAGTTATCCTTTTTAACCACAAAATGCAATTGTTATATCAATGTAGCATTATCATCCAATAGTTGCAGAGTAAATAAAAAATGAACAAATGAGCAATCATACACATACACAGTACAACAATGTTTTTACGTGGAAACCCAAAGTGGGAGAAAACCACATAATTCTTTTTCTTATATTTCTTTAAGAATTACATTCATTGGAAGCACCAACTCCCTTTTTTTTTTTCCAGCTGCAACTAGAAGGAGGCTCCAACCCCCTAGTTTCTCAGGATACAACCTGAAGGAAGCTCCAACTCCTCAATTCTATGGCTTCAACCAGAAGAAGGCTACAACCCCCTATGTTCTCCAGCTACAACTGGAAGGTGGATAAAACCACCCGTCCTTGCCCCGTACAACCACCTTGATGTAGAAGTAGAATGATGAAACCACTCTCACACTATCACTGTGAGATATATTGTTGTAAACCTGTACCAATCAACCTGCACCAACCAACATGTAACAATAACCTGAACCATCCATCAACCATGCATCAAATTGTACCTCAACCTGTAATCGAAATGTACCATAAAAAAGTGCATCAACTATGCACCAACCTATACATCAACCTGTAATCAACCTGTACCATAAACAAGTGCATCAACCATGAACCAACCTGTACCAAACAATATATAATCAACCTGTACCATAAACAAGTGCATCAACTATGCACGAACATGTACCTCAACCTGTACCATCAACGAGTGCATCAACCATGCACCAAATATGTATCAATGATGCATCAAATAAACATAAACTATGAATCATCAAGATGTACCAACATGTATGTGCCAACCTTTAAAGAAATGTCAATTCGAATCCTTTAATGACTCATAGCTGATATAAGATATTTATTCATGAAATAAAACATTATCTATGATACACCAAGAAATAACGTGAAATGTCAATTCGAATCCTTTAATGACTCATAGATAATATAATATATGTATTCATGAAATAAATCATTATCTATTATACACCAAGAAATAATGTTTAAACCATGTATGTGCCAACTCGTCAACTACTTGTCTCAACCATGTACCCAACATGTACCTCAACCAAAAGTCCTCATCAATTTCATCATCCAAATCTAATTTTTAACTTTGTAATAGACCTGGTGTATATGATCACATACCTACAAACCTTCCTTAACTTTAACAACAAGAGACTAACATTTTCATCAAACTTTACTTTAGTCTCACATGACTAATTTTGGATTAGTCAAAAACCCTAACTTGTAATAATCATAACTATGTACCTATAACGAATAAAGATATGAAAATGGTACACAATGTTCATCTGTGTCTTTTATGCAATTCCTCCAGACTTCACTACTTGGAACCTCTCAGAAAATGAGTTATAGAAAAAATGACATACCTTGTTGAATTTTGGCTTATTCTAGAGAGTGAACTTGTAGAGCGTGCCCCACACGGAATATTTGTTGTATGGATATGAAAATTGTACACAAAATACTACATACCGTACTCTAACCAACACATTTTTTCTTATTGAATTTAGATCTGTTATGAAGAAGTTATGACATTTTTACCCGAAACACCAATTTTAGACTAGTTTCGGGACTAGCCACAAACCCTATTTTCCACAACGTGTAACTCCAAAAATACAATGACCCACAAGTTGAAATTTGTAACACAACTACTTGGATATGTTTGATCAATTTCCTCCCAATTTCACGGTCTGAATCATTCTAGAATTTTTTTTATTGTGAAAATGGTGAGATGACCTGTAAATAACATACCTTAGAAAACATCATCAAAATAATTTATCCTCCCTTGAATTTCGGCCTTCTTTACTTCACTTTCCCTGTGAAATTCGGCTTAGATATCCTTTGGTTATCTCGGTACCTATATATATTCAATATTCTTAAGTGTTATTAAAATGAGAGAGCCTTGCCTCTTATTTATACTTTTGTGTAGCTTCCTCAAGGGGTTACCTTTTAACCATCTTAACCCACTTTCCTTATTTTAGGGTTAACCCACTTCTAATTTCTCCATTAACTTTATTATTTAAATAATTTATTTTGTATTCACTTTGAATTATAGTACACTCATCACTTCACTTTATTATTTACCTTCTAAAATCTCTTAAACCACTTTGACTACTTTGACCTTTTGGGGCTTCTAGATGACTCATGAGGGTTCTCCAACTTCACAAGGCCATAACTCTCTAACTGTGAGGATTTATGTGACATTCCACATACCACTGGAAATGACATGACATGTACTATCCATATAGAATAATATTTTCTGCAAATATATCAAAACTCATACCATTATCCATGAAACAAATTTGGGTCCATTACCCAGACCTGTGTTCTCCAACTTCTCATGGCCATAAATATCTAACCGTGAGGAGTTATGTGACATTCCACATACCACCAGAAATGTAATGACATGTAATATCCATATAGAATATTCTTACCTTCAAATATATTAAAACTCATACCATTATACATGAAATAACCTTGGGTCCATTACCCAAAACTTTGTGCTATTAGAATTCGCTACTGGACTTTCTCCAAGAGTTGACATCAATCACTAAGGGTTGAAATAAATCTACAATATCACTCTCCAATGGTTGACATCAATGAAAACCAACAATCCATACCAACTTTCCATCAACCTAAGCCAACTTTATGACAATCTCCCCCTTTGGCATTGATGACAACACCAACATTGATGGAAACACTTAGTCATGATAACATTCATGATGATACTCTTCATCAATGTTTCTATCTCTCCCCCTTTTACATCAATGGAAAAGGGTATCTCCCTTTAGGGCTTCTCTCCCTGACTGAACTCTGCTTGGGGATGCTCTCTATGTCTACATGAATTTGATTTTTCTTTGTGTTTATAAGCCTCTAATTACTCTCTCTCCCTTCATATGAATAATATCTCCCCCTTTGACAAAGGGTATCACTCTGAAGTCATATCGGTCATTCTTACCTTGTGACAATCGCTCTCCTTGGAAACATGCCTCTATGCTCTCTCTCCAAGCATTTACCTTTGCATCTGATAAATCTCTCCCCCTTTGTCGTCAATGTCAAAGGCATCTTTCCATCTGGGGCTGCTGCCCCTAACAAAACTCTTCCTGAAATTGATCTTCGAACCTAAATTTTCCTATTTATGGTGCTTCCTCGTGTACATCTAAGACATATAAGATAATCATTCAAAATAATTCATTTTGCAGTAGAAATTACTCCTATTCTCTGGTGAAGATACTTAAAGGCTTCCCGTGGAAGCGATTCTGTAAATATGCCCATCACTTGTTCTTTTGTTCCCACATATTCAAATCTGATGTTCTTCTCTGCAACTTGTTCCTGTAGAAAGTGATACTTGATTGGAATGTGCTTCGTCTTGGAGTGCATCACCGGGTTCTTTGAGATACTGATGACTCTTGTATTATCACAATAGATTGGAATGGACTCATCATACTCAACTTGTATATCTGTTAGAGTTTTTTTCATCCATAGAACATGTGTACAACATGTTGCTGCTGCAATATACTCTGCCTCGGCTATAGATAAGGATATTTATGATTTATTCTTGCTTAACCATGATACTAAACACTCACCCAAGTAGAACATTGCTCCATTGGTGCTTCGTCGGTCATTAATGCAACCTACCCAATCTGAATCTGTGTAGGCAATAAGTGATAGATTCTTTCCTTTTGGATACCATAATCCAAACTCTTATGTTCCTTTGAGATATCTGAAAATCTTGTTCACTACTAATACATGTGATTCCTTTGGTGTTGCTTGAAATCATGCCACATGTCCAACTTCCTGCATTACATCTAGTCTAGATGTTGTCACATATAGTAAGCTACCAATCATTGACCTGTATTGCCTCTGGTCTGTAGACTTTGAATCATCATCTTTGCTCAACTTGCAACTGGTTTGCATAAGAGTGGTAACTAGTTTGAAATCTTCCATTTTGAATCTCTTTAGCATTTCTTTGATATACTTAGTTTGAGAAATAAAAATTCTTTGGTTGCTTTGACATATCTGAAGACCCAAAAAGAAGGATAGTTCTCCAAGTAATGACATTTCAAATTCATTTTTCATATCCTTTGCAAATTTATGACTTAACCTGTCATTAGTACTTCCAAAATGATATCATCAACATAAATTTCAATTAATAAAATACTACCTTGAGTTACCTTGATGTAGAGGTTGTTGTCTGCGCTTCATTTCCATAGTTCGTAGGGAGTTTTGTCATTGTTGTTTCTGAGTATTACTCTGTTTTGAATGTGAACTGTTGTATGCACTGCATGTGTCCAAAAAATATCTGTCAATTTGGAATCCATTAGCATTGTTCATGTGTAATTATCATCCATTATGATAATGTTCCTTTGTATCTGAACTACTCTTTGAACCACTCTCTAAACCAATCTATGAATCCATGCTCTCGTCCACTGTCATATATCTGTCCAAACTTGCTAAGTGTTCTTACAAATCCATCTCTGTTCAGACTGTCCAAGACTCTACTTGCGCAACTGTCCATAATGTTGACTCATTTATCACTATACTATCATGGAGTCTTGATTAATATATCAAATTGTACTTCTACTAACTGACTTCTCTGAATCTATCTTCTCAAACTCTGCAAGTTGCTTGAAGGATGGTTCTTTGGTATGCCACAACTATTGCATAGACTCCCCCTGTCTAATATTCATATTACCTGGGAGTCTCTAAGCCAGATGGCTCAGAACAATTCTTCCTCTAATGTATATTCATCATCATCTTCATTGGTAGATTCATCATGTCTCTGAGCTCTGACTTATTTCCTTATGTCTGCAGATTCATCTCTCACTACAGTGCATGAAAGTACAATCTCTTGAACCTGTTCCTTATTTATCCGTCCTTTTTTTTTCCAATTATTTTCCAAACCTTTATGTATCCCTCATCTTTCCTTTTCTCTATAGAATTTTCTTCATCTCGTTTTATTTCCAGTCTTGTGATCTCTGAGACCTGGTCTTTGTTCAATTGTTCTTCGTGTTTTGAACAACCATTGTCAACATACCAGACAAACTTCTTCTGCTTATCTTGTAAAGCGAGTGTGCATTATTCATTGCTATACTACTTCTTCTTTCTTATCCATGTTCTCTTCTGAGGATCTTGTCTGTGACTGTTTTTTTTTTTTTTTGGTTCTCTAATCTTGGCCACGTGTCCAAAGTTATTGCACTTGTAGGATTCCACTTCATTTCTCAATGATTCAAATCTGTTGTGGGTTCTTCTATGTGTTTCACTAGACCTTCTGAGATAACCATTTTGTGTATGTCTTTCAAAGTTATTTATGTTCCTCCTATTAGCTCCGCAACTTACAACTTTATGTCCAAAATTATTGCATGCATAACATAAACCAAAAAATATAGTTTGATACCCGAGAGTTGAAGATCTTCTGAAAGGAGTTACTCTTATGAATCCTTCTTCTTCCTGAGGCCTATTTGTTTATGTTGGTTGTCGATTCTGAAATTTGAATCTTCTCGGTGGAGTGTCCCTGTAATGTTTTTTGTAGGTCTTCCTATCCCCTTTGATTGTTTCTACATAACTTTTTCGATATGTTTCTTGTTCTGTTGCTTTGGATCTTGATCCTTTTTCTGTTTGATTGTATACAAGTCTGGACTTGTTATGATTGATGTCATCCAAAACTTTTGAGTTGTTATGCATATTTTTCTTTTGAAGATCCTTTCTCAATGTGACAATATATGCTTCCAAATTTCCAATGATCCTGTCTCTTTCTTCTAAATGTTCTTTGAGTGATTCTTCAATTATTTATATTCTTCTATTTGAACCTTGAATTCTGTGATGATCTGCTCTAATTCTTGAGTGTCTTCCTTCTTGTCTAGTTCTGCTTGTAGCTTCTTGTTTTTCCTCTTTTCTCTTCTTATAACTTCTATGGCAATCAACAATTATTCTCGGTAGTCAACTTCTGCCTCTTCGTATTCTTATTTGGTGTCTTCTTTATCAAAGTCTTCTACAACCATGAATAGAACTCTTTATGTCTCACTGTCACTGAATTTATCTTCATCTAATGATGAGATGCCTTCTTTGGTGCATAAGCTTTTCTTGAAAACTTTCTTTGTGGTTCCTTTGTCTTTATATGTTTGTTTCTTATTTGAGTAATCTTCATCATTCCCCTTATTTTTCTTATGAGGACATTTGTTAGCAAAATGACCAATACCATCACAATTAAAACAAATCAATGGAAGCTTACCTTTATATCTGTCGTTGGTTCCCTTGTTCAATCTCTTGACAAAATTGACCATTTATTTACCATGTTCCAAGATGTCACTGTTGCTGCTATGTTCTTTTTCTTTTTTCTTTGAACTTTTGGATGCTTTGAAAGATGCTTCTTTTATATTTGGATTTTTCTGTTCATTTCTCATTTCATATGCTGTGAAGATTCCATGTAGTTCGTCCATGCTTATTGAGTCTATATCTACTCTTTCTTCTAGTGTTGATATCTTAAGATCAAATCTCATAGGAAGAGATCTTAGCACCTTTTGAACAATTACAGATTCTTTAATTTCTTCTCCCAATTCTGTGATTGCATTTACTGTTTCATCGACTCGTAAGAAGTAAGCTGCAATATTCTCATCTTTCTTCATATTTAGTTGTTCGAACTGACCACTATAAGTTTGAAGCTTTGCTACTTTGACTTTTGAATCTCCTTCATAAATATTTTGAATTTTTTCCCAAATCTCTTTAGCGGATTTACAATGCATAACTTTGGTGTATACCGATTCACCAAGACCATTTAGAAGTTTTTTTTTGGCTTTGGAATTATTTTGACAGATTTTTATTGCTCTTTCACTTGTTGGCGGAATTGCTGGTTCTTTGTATCCATCTACTACAGATTGTCAAATTTCAAATCCTTGTGCCTGTATATATGTCTTCATTCTTCTGCTCCAAAATGCATACTTTTTCCCATCAAACTTTGGTATTCCATGTTTTCTCTCTCCATGATCTACCTTTTAGTGGTTAAACTAGTTCTTGAAGGCACTTGCTTTGATACCAATTGTTGGATTATTGAGAGGGGGTGTGAATCAGTAATAGAGATTATCCTTTTTAACCACAAAATGAAATTGTTATATCAATGTAGCATTATCATCCAATAGTTGCAGAGTAAATAAATAATGAACAAATGAGAAATCATACACATACATAGTACACCAATGTTTTTACGTGGAAACCCAAAGCAGGAGAAAACCACGAAATGTTTTTTCTTATATGTATTTAGGAATTACATTCATTGGAAGCACCAAATTCCTTTGTTTTCTAGATGCAACTGGAAGGAGGCTCCAACCCTCTAGTTTCTCAGGCTACAACTTGAAGGAAGATCCAACTCCCCAATTCTCTAGCTACAACTGGAAGGAGGCTACAACCCCCTATATTCTCTGACTACAACCGGAAGGTGGATACAACCACCTGTCCTTGCCCCGTCCAACCACCTTGATGTAGAAGTAGAATTATGGAACCACTGACAGACTATCATTGTGAGCTATATTGTTGTAAACCTGTACCAATCAACCTGCACCAAACCAATTGTACCAATAACCTGAACCATGCATCAACCATGCATCAACCTATACCATAAACAAGTGCATCAACCATGCACCAACCTGTAATCAACCTGTACCATAAACAAGTGCATCAACCATGCACCAACCTGTACCTCAACCTGTAATCAACCTATACCACAAACAAGTGCATCAACCATCCACCAACCTATACCAAACAACCTGTAATCAACCTGTACCATAAACAAGTGCACCAACCTATACCTCAACATGTACCATCAATGAGTGCATCAACCGTGCATCAAATATGTATCAATCATGCATCAAATAAACATAAACTATGACTCATCAAGATGTACCAACATCATCAACTATACACCTCATGTATGTGCCAACTCATCAACTACTTGTCTCAACCATGTACCTAACATGTATTTCAACCAAAATTCCTCATCAATTTCATCATCCAAATCTGATTTGTAACTCTGTAATAGACCTGGTGTATATGATCACATACCTACAAACATTCCTTAACTTTAACAAAAAGAGACTAGAATTTTCATTAAACTTTACTTTAGTCTTACATGACTAATTTTGGATTAGTCAAATACCCTAACTTGCAATAATCATAACTATGTACCTATAATGAATAAAGATATTAAAATGGTACACAATGTTGTTCAGTGTCTTTTATGAAATTCATCCATACTTCACTACTTGGAACCTCTCAAAAAAGGAGTTATAGCAAAAATTACATACCTTGTTGAATTCTGGATTATTCTAGAGAGTGAACTTGTAGAGCGTGCCCCGCATGAAATATTTGTTGTATGGATCTGAAATTTTTTTAAAAAATACTAAAGACTGTAATCTAACCAATACATTTGGTATTACTGAATTTGGATCTGTTATGAAGAAGTTATGACATTTTAACCCAAAACACCTATTTTAGACTAGTTTCCGGACTAGCCACAAACCCTGTTTTCCACAGCGTGTAACTCCAAAAATACAACGAACCACCATCTAGAATTTGTATCATAGCTACTTGGATATATTTACTCAATGAACTCCCAATTTCATGGTCTGAATCATTCTATAAAAAAAAATATTGCTAAAATGGTGAAATGACCTGTAAATAACATACCTTAGAAAGCATCATCAAAAGAATTTATCCTCCCTTGAATTTTGACCTTATTTACTTCACCTTCCCTGTGAAATTTGGCTTAGATATCCTTTGGTCACCTCAGTCACCTGTAGATATTCAATATTCTCAAATGTGATTAAAATGAGAGAGTTTTTCCTCTTATTTATACTTTCATGTAGCTTCCTCAAGGGGTTACCTGTTAACCATCTTAACCCACTTTCCTTATTTTAGGGTTAACCCACTTCTAGTTTCTCCATTAACTTTATTATTTAAATAATTTATTTTGTATTCACTTTGAATTATAGTACATGTTATCCCCGATATCTAGGGATAACTAGGAGATCATGTCTCGAGGCCCACATGGTCCTAGACATGGAGTACCGAGAGCAGGAGCGACTTGAGCATGGCCCTGGAGAGCCCATGTTTCTTCCTCTCAGCCAGACTTGTCCTGTCAGCAGCACCAGCTTCCATCACTATCGGCCTGGGCTTGCATCAGAGAAGGCTCTTGCTCCATGAGGTAATTGGTCCGAGGTATCAGGGTATGTGTCATATTTGATCATTACAACCTTCTTATATATGCATTAGGTTCCTTTCATTTCAGATGACTGCTTGGATATTACACTAATCCACTTGACCACTGTTGGGGTGATTGATGGGGTAGCTTATCCAGTTGGTATTCATGGGTTTTGGTTAGCCACCAAGGGGGGTTTGCAGAGCCATCGTCCGCTCCCACCATCTTATCACTTTTTCATCTTATATCCCTCTCGTCCATCCCATTCCCCTAGTCTGGCCATTAGGATGACCTTCCAGGGTACAGCTTGTCTTGTGGGAAGAAGGGGCTAAAGGCCCAGGGGGTAAAAGCAGCTGGTAAAAGATAAAAGCCATAGGAAATGAAAACCTAGAGATGCTTCGCCCAGGGGATCCCCGAGAAGGCAATAAAGGCCTCTCGATAAGAAACTAAGGGACCCTAAGAAAAAATGAAATAAATAAATGCAAGACCTAACCAAGAGGATGGGAGGTCTCATCACGAGACAGCCCATTATGTTCATAGGTATTTAGCGGTATGACATTGCCACTATCTGGTCACCAAACCAGGGCAGTGACCTTTGGTTGCATGGCCAAAGGAAAGGGGGTCTCATCACGAGCCAACCTTCTCATTTCTGCGAAGATACTAG
>ML782149.1:558569-582436 GCA_009831015.1 Picea engelmannii | reverse complement strand
ACTCTTGAACTTGCTTGTGCTTAAACTCTTTTTCAAACACTCTCTTATTTGAAACCCTAACTAACCTAGCATCTAACCCTAACTGATTTTACTAACCCTAACCCTAGAGGTGACGTCCTAGCCTTTTGAACTCTTGTTTACACTAAAAGTTGCGGCTAGGTATCCTCCTGGCAGCCATAAAGGTTTTACACATTTCCATTGGTTAATTTTGCAAAACGTTACCTTTTTGGCCTCTCTAACCGATCTGTTTTAGGGCTGATGTCATAGTAACAACAACAGATTTATAGGTGACATCACATTGCTTTGGTCTCTTGTTTGGCATGCAACATTGTGATATTTTTCACCTTGATTGATAGACTGTGAGTTGTAGATTACCTTCATAAGTTTAATTGCTGAAACGTTTCACTCATTGTCTTCTTTTTTGACCTAAAACTAAAGCTGACGTCCCCCTATAGCAGAAACAATATAGGTGACGCAACAACGCTATATTTGTATGAGCAGATTTGCATTGTGACATAACAAGGATTAATTGTATACATTGAATGCCTATATCTCTTATGCATTTATTGAAGAAGTGATATAAGCCTTTTGTCTTTGTTTAGCAATCATTGACTTCGTCAATAATAGCATTTGATCATTGCTCATATATATATTTAAAGATAGTCATAAATACTTTGAAGTACTAACCACTGCAGCACATATTCTAGTTTTATTTGTCTTGTCTCGCAAACAGGTGCCATCCAGTGGAAGATCTCCTTTGATTATCTCATTCTTGGTAGTAATCTGTGAAAGGGAATCACTTACCTTGGTCCATTAAGCCTTTAGCCCTTCCAGAAACCAGATTACATAGGGACGTCTCCCTTGGACTAGCCCTCCTAAATAGAAAGAGCTCCCCATCGAGGTGACAGTGGGTGGGAAAGCTCATGTTACGCCGGTTTCAAGCCTTGACTCAAGCTGCTTTAACCTTTCCTACAAACCATGCGATAACAGTACACTCATCACTTCACTTTATTATTTACCTTCTAAAATATCTTAAACCACTTTGATTACTTTGAACTTTTGGAGCTTCTAGATGACTCATGAGGGTTCTCCAACTTCACATGGCCATAACTCTCTAACCGTGAGGAGTTATGTGACGTTCCACATACCAATGAAAATAGAATGATATGTACTATCCATATAGAATAGTATTTCCTACAAATATATCAAAACTAATACCATTATCCATCAAACAAACTTGGGTCCATTACCCAAACCTTGGTTCTCCAACTTCTCATGGCCATAACTCTCTAACCTTGAGGAGTTATGTGATGTTCCACATACCACCAGCAATAGAATGACATGTACTATCCATATAGAATAGTCTTACCTTCAAATATATTAAAAATCATACCATTATACATGAAACAACCTTGGGTCCATTACCCAAACCTTTGTGCTACCAGAATTCACTACCAAACTTTCTCCAAGGGTTGACATCAATCACTAAGGGTTGAAATAAATCTACAATATCACTCTCCAATGGTTGAAATCAATGACAACCAACAATCCATACCAATTTTCCATCAACCTAAGCCAATTATCTGACACAATCACCCTAATAGATGGTGGGGCCACCCACAACTTCATCGATTCTTCATTAGTATCGAGGGAAGAACTTCAGACATAGGAGTTTGAGGGGTTTGATGTTGCAGTAGAAGATGGCCATAAATTAGAGTGTCTAGACAAAGTTCTAGACTTGGAGATAAAGATAGGTAACTACACCCTGAGAGACACATTTTATGTAGTTTACCTATCTGACACAGATGTGGTGATGGGAATCCAGTGGTTGATCACATTGGGAAAAATCACCACCAACTACCAAACCTTGGAGATGGGGTTTAGAGACAGTGATGGGAAGAGGATTGTATTGAGGGGCATGTCGATAGGAGCACCCATGATAGTTTCAGCCAAGAGAATGGAGAGGATATTCATGCATGGGTAGGTAGCATATGTCACATAGTGCCTGATCACTACACATAGGGATTTAGAGGGATGAAAATAGTATCAGACTGAGATGATGAAATTGTTGGGACGACGTCATCATGTTTTTGGTTCGATTCCACCAGGGAGACCACCTGACAGGGGGTTTGATCACACCATTGAGTTGGAGGAGGGAGCCAAACCTATGATCACACCATCCTATCATCATCCTAGGATCTTCAAGGATGAGATAGAGAAAGCAATTAAGGAATTTCTAGCAATGGGACACATCAGACCTAGCAATAGTCCATTCGCTTCTTCAGTTGTCTTAGTTCTGAAGAACGATTGTACCATGAGGATGTGCATCGATTACCAAGCCTTGAATAAGAAAACCATCAAGAACCGGTAGTCCATGATGGATGAATTGTATGGGGCAGTTTTCTTCTCAAAGATTGATCTATGCTCTGGATATCATCAGATCAACATCTGAGAGCAGGACATAGAGAAGACAACATTCATATGCCACTTTGGTCATTTTGAGTTCCTAGTTATTCCATTTGGATTAACCAATGCACTTGATACATTTCATTCTTGCATGAACCACATATTCAGGGATCAATTGAGGAAATCAGTCTTGGTTTTCTTCGATGAAATCTTCGTCTACAACAAGACATGGCAGGAGCATATGAGGCACTTGGATGAGGTACTGAGCATTATGGAGACACAGTCGCTATATTCCAAAGAGTCCAACTCTGAGTTCGGTATTACATAACTACTTTACTTGGGCCACATTATTAGTGCACAGGGGGTATAGGTGCACCAGGAGCATAGATTATTGTAGGGGCTAAAGTTCACCAGTGGGATAAATTTCCATGGTTTTTCCCAAAACAAGATTTGCCAATTTCCATTTTTTCTAAAAATGATTTTCCCAAATTCCATAGAATAAAATTATTTTACCTTAAAAATCGCCAAAATTTTATAGAAACTATATAAAATCCTTATAAATTTGAATATTTTTAGAAAACTGTAGCCAAACATTTTACATTTTGCATATTAAGGACTAGTAAGATTAGCCCATGTTTCTACATTTCAATATAAATTTCCATCCTTAAAATTATCTCTGACCAGAAGAATATCAAGGCCATTTTGAATTGGCCAATGCCCAGGAATGTGACAGAGTTGATGAGCTTCTTTGGGATATGAAACTATTAAAGGCGGTTTGTCAGGGGTTTTTCTCAGCTTATAGATCTAACCAGACATGGGGCTTTCATCTGGACCAATGAGTCACAAAAATCCTTTGATAACATGAAGGAAGTCATGGGAACATGTCGAGTGCTAGCATTACCATAATTCACTTTACCTTTTGTATTAGAGTGTGATGCTTCCAACGAGGGTATCGAGGTAGTTTTGATGCAGGGAGGACACCCCATTATTTTCAAGAGTAGGAAGCTCAGTCATCTCGAGAGGTTGTACTCTGTTTATGACAAGGAAATATTGGAAATCATGCATGCCTTGAACAAATTCAAACAATATTTGGTGCGCAACAAATTCGTGGTCAAAACAGATCACAACAACTTAAAGTATTTCCTTGAGCAGAAGGATCTTAATGAGCGCCAAAAAAAATGGTTGACGAAGGTGTAGGCATTTGATTTTGACATAGAGTATGTCAAGGGGAAGAAGAACATTGTGGCCGATGCACTATCTAGAAGACTTGCAACATGTTCTTTGATGGAGGTTTTAGTGGATTGGAAATCCCACTTGTTAGTGGAATATTCCAAGAACAAGTTCGCTTGAGAGGTTTTGGATGGACAGGTTCATGATGATAAGTATAGGGTCATTGACGATGTCATATTCTACAAGGACAGAGTCTACTTAGTGCTAGGTTAAGTGCTTAAGAAGAAGATCCTAGCAGTAGTTCATGATTCACCACTAGCAGGCCATCAAGGGTTTTTTAAAACCTACAGGAAGGTCAGAGGGAGGTTCTCATGGAAGGGCCTCAAACAAGACCTTATGAGGTACATCAACAATAGTGTGACTTGTCAGTAGAACAAGTCAGAGCATACACTTCCAATGGGACTACTTCAACCACTTCCCATTATAGAGCAGAAATGGGAGAGTGTATTAATGGACTTCATCACAAACCTACCCAAGGTTCAGGGTAAGGAATGCATCTAGATAGTGGTCATAGATTGACCAAGTTTTCTCATTTATATGTCATACCGACATATTAAAACGCAGTTCAGGTGGTTGATTTATTCTTCAGGGAGGTCTTCAGGCTCCATGGGTTTCCAAGGAACATCGTCAATGACAGGGACAGTCAGTTTATTGGTACATTCTTGAGGGACTTGTTTAGATTGGTGGGGATAGAGTTGACACCCAACACCATCTATCAACCTCAGACAGATGTGTAGACCAAAATAGTTAACAAGCGGGTTGAGGGGTATTTGAGAAACTATGTGAGTGGGCAGCATAGAACATGGATTAGGTGGCTACATCTAAGGGAGCATTGCTTCAACACCACCTTCCACATGTCCATTGGCATGACACCCTTTCGATAATTGTACGGTTATGATGCTCCCACTTTGATAGACTTGGTTTTTTGGGATATCAGAGTTCCCAAAGCCAAGGATTGGATCACCGAGAGTTGGGAGATTCTCGAGTTACTGAAAGAGAACCTGCAGAGAGTGAAAAATTGGCAGAAGATGAGTACGGACAGGCATAGGATAGAGCACAAATTTGAGATTGGGGACTTTGTTTTCTTGAGATTCCAACCCTATAGATAGTCATCTCTGAAGAAGTGTGGGGCTAAGAAGCTCAAGCCTAGATTTTATGGACCTTACAAGATCATGCGTCGGGTAGGCGAGGTTTCTTATGAGATAGAGCTTCCACAAGGGAGCATCATTCATAATGTATTCCACATTTCTTGCCTCAAGAAGGTCGTGGGACTATTCATCAGCACATCGGAGGAGCTTCCCCCATTGGATGAGGAGGGACAATTGGAGTTGGTTCCAGAGGAGGTACTGGAGTTCCGAGAGCGGAAAATGAGGAGCAGGGTCATGAGAGAAATTTTGATTAGATGGAGAGCGATTCTAGTAGAGGATGCTATTTGGGACAGTGAGCAGGTGTTGCAACACACTGGATTGTTATTTCTTGAGGAGAAGCAATTTCGGGAAGGGAGGACTATAATGTCCCTTTCTAAATAGGAGCTTCAGAGAGGAGGCTTAATGGTCTAAACAACCCCATTAGACTATATCTAGGGCCATACATGGGTAAACAAGGTTACTAGAGGCCACTTTAGTCGAGGGTGTTATAATTTGAAAGTGGCATTGAGCTAAAAGTGACTAAAAGTGCTTTTAAGTCAAAGTGAGCTAAAAATAGAATAGATAAGCTAAAAATAGGTCAACATCGAATTAGGGTTTCAGGAAGCTATAAAGGAAGGGTAAAGAAACATAATTCAACATTATGAAGAATTTGACTTGTCATTCAGGAGAGAGGTGCATCTCATGAGAGAGAGCTCTCTGGATTCCAAGAGGAATACACCCAGTGGTTGATTTCGCTGTTGAGAGACACATCCTCGTCATCGAGAAAATCACACAAATATTCCATCGATCTTTAGCAACAATTACATAGGTTGCAACAGCAAGGGCACACTTATTCAGGGTGAGGGTGCAACTTCTAAGGAGGTTTAGTGAGTCGACTTGTCCCAGCCAGGGAGAATCCATGAATTCCCTTCTGACCCAGTTGAGAGGAGGGAGAGGCACATCTATTTTCTGGTTTCCCATCAGATGTCGAAGGAGAAAACATCTTGGGCGCATTACTCAACCATTGAGGGTGCGACAGTTGGGGAGGACACATTTGGGATTCCCGAGAGATTATCAGATCAGATCTAGGGAAATACTTTTGACCCATTTCAGAGGATCCTAGGGTGCTCAGTTTGAGACCCTTATCAGTCGATTTTGATGGAGGAATCACTAGGACACAATTTCCAGCATCATTTGGGGTGCATTTCCCTAGGGGGATCCATCTGTGATCCGTACAAATTGTCAGAGGGTCGATCTTTAGTTGGTCAACTATCAAGAGCGTGCATGAGGTTAGGGCGCATTGTTTGATACCATTTCCAGGCAGATTCGAGGAGTTTAGTCATCAGGGCAAACTTTCCAGATTTGCTGCAATTGTTGTATGAGTTGTCGTAGCACGCAACATATCCTATAGCTCATCCATTGATCCAACAACTTTATTCTATTCTGGGTATCATTGTTTTAGTTTTCTTCTTGTATTCTGGATAAGATCCCTTTGTCTCTGATCTAGTCGAGAGATTTATTTTTATTCATTCGCATACGACATTGTAAACCGCAAAAATATCATAATATATGGTTTGTAGTCTTTTGTCACATTTACTATTTGTATGCTCATTTATATGATGTAAACAATTAATTATCTACACACACATGTGAAAAACACCAAGCATGTAGAAACCCATAGCCCAAACGAATCCAGAAACCCCCATAGTATCAAGTCAGACACCAGATAGATCAGATTAGCAACATTTGCTAGACTAGCCGAATCTGGGATATTACATGTGATGTGATGTGACCATGAGGGTGAGAATTGTAATTAATGAATGGTGATTTAAATTTAAAGTAATAAATGTATACATGTCGAAATAGTTCAAAATAGTTTGGAAATATTGTAAGAAGGTTATGTGGTAGGAGCTCCTGATTGATAAAATCAATGTCAATAGCATATAATCAAGTCAAGATTAGGAAGGGGCATAACCAACGTTCAAAATATTTTAGATATTTCATTATCACAATATAAACAATTAATTATATTTATTAAGATGCTTTTATTAATTATATAAAAAATGACTATCTATTTCACAATTTTTACATTTAATATTATAAAATCTCATTAAATTAATGAAGGAAGAAGAACTAATATATCGTTCTTATTATCTCTTCCATAAAAGAAAATGATATGCATAATAAATTATGGAATAAAATGTTAAAAGCATATAAAAAAGAACTAAGAAGGTTTTATAGCACAAAATCACATAATATATAATGATAATAATATATGTAGACTGAACAGTGTAATCACAAAAATGCTATGCATAATAAATCACATAATATAATGTTAAAAGCATATCCAAAAAAGAACTATGAAGATTCTATAGCACGGAATCACATAATATATAATGATAAGTGTATGATATATGTAGACTATCCGGTGTAAACACATAATTGACCATAGAATCAATACTTAGTAACATTGTATCCTTCCATAAAGACTGCTTTGTATAATATATCTGAGAACACTTCTGGTTTTGTGTTTAATAGTAGGGACAGGGTATGCTCAACCTTGGTGGTTAGCTATGAGGTTTGTTCAGCAAAGGATGCAAAGCAGGAGTTACTATGAATAAGGTTTGATGTTTTTAATGGTATAAGTACAATTGAGCTCTTAATAATGCATCTGTATCTATTTTGTATTATATATATAAATATAAGAAGATTCTTAATTAGTTTAAGAAATATACTTTAGACAATGTAGAGAGAAGGTTATTTTTTTATATAAATATAAGAATATTCTTAATTAGCTTAAGAAATATCCTTTAGACAATGTAGTTAGGAGAGAAGGTTCATGGCATTGTATAACTGTTTTTTTGGGGTCTGGCAAAATGAAGATGGATGACATTGTATAATGATGTTTCTTTTATTAAAATAAAAGTTCAAGAAACTATATTTTCTGCACATTTAACAGAGATATATACAGTGCCTTCCCTAATAATATTCAATGTCTTCCATTTTTTACTTTCCATATAATAATCATTGTGCATTATTGAGTACAAAATGACAAGATATTAGCGTGATGGACCAATTTACATCCATTAGAAATATAGACAATGCCTTCCATAACTTTCTAAATAATGTTGAATGTGTTCCCTTTTTAACTTTGCAAATAATAATCATTGCCTCTTATTGAGTACAAAATGGTAACCTATTTTGCTTAAAATAAAAATCTCAAGAAACTAAATTATATTGTCGGTTGAGAAATTTACATCTAATAGGAAAAATAGCATTGTCTTTCTGTCTTCTCGTTCTAATAGAGGATATTTATTATTATTATTGGAGTAATAAGACAAAAGAGCAAAATAATTGGATTGGGTTATAATGCATACAATCCTAGGACTGATTTGCAAAGACAAAAAGTATAAATGATGACTTGCAAAGACAAAGTATAAATGATGCCGCTACAAGAGCGTTTGGTCAGGTTTATCATAATTGTTTCAGTGTCTTTAACTATTTCATATTTTATTTTTACGACTTTGGACTTTGTATTAGTTATATGCAAATTATTGTATTATTGTGCATTGGAAGAAAGATGTGTGTTTCTTTGTATAACTTTGTTTAGTTTAATCGTTTTAATTATATAATTTGTGTCTTAATTATATAATTATATACATGCTTATTTGATGAGAAAGAAAGAGGTGTGTTTCTTTGAATAACTTTGTTTAACTATATATGTTTATTTGCTTGACCGTTATATAGCAATATTTTATAGTAAAAACTCTACCTTGTCTCTATAAATTAATGTTATTGATTCAATTCTTACATTTTCAATAACAAATCTTCTCCTTCTTAAGGTAACACTTTTGATTTCATTCTTGCATATGTAACTATTATTCATATTTCAATTCTTAAATCTGGAGTGACAAAAGACAAAATCTTCTTATAATTTCATTCTTGCATATGCAACTATTATTTATATTTCAATTCTTAAATTTGGAGTGACAAAGTACAAAATCTTCTTGTCCTTCTTAAGGTAGCACTTTTGATTTCATTCTTGTATTTGTAAGTATTATTTACATGAGAGCTTAAACCTAATTTTTAATAATGATATAAAAATGCAAAGATATAATATAAAAATGTAAAGATATAATAGCGATGGTATGAATTACTTTATATATAAGACCACATATATTAACTTGGATATTTACCATTGTGCAGGACGATGGGGAGATAGTGTGGGTGAGCGGGTGGTTAGGTGGCTAGGCATTGGTGTAGTGGCTAGGAGTTGAGCAAATGTTCAAGTGGTGAGCAAATAGCCAGGGATAAGGACAAGTCCTAGTATGCTAGAACTTAACCAGGGATAAGGTCAAGTCGTAGTATGTTAACCATGGTATGTCAAAGTTTCAACTTTAATGTTGTTAGAAGTGGCAAAAAAGATTCCATTATACCTTTTTAGAACCTACATAACAACCACTAAATAAATTCATGTCAAATAATATTCAACCAAATTTTTTTTGATAAATATAAAAATATATATATTTTTTAAATAAATCCAATTAATATAAAATTTAAGCAAAACTTAAGGAATATAGCAAATGGGGAAATGAATTAACAAAAGGTCATATCACTTTGACTAGTGACCAAATGTTATAGTCCTTAACGAGGCAAGGACTAATAATTGATGATCAAAGATATTCTTGTGGTGTTATTTCTATCCTTCGAAAGGTAAGTTTTGCATTTTCATACTTTTGTTTTGTTACAAACATCAGGATGAAATGTCATATGGAAAAAAAAATTTAGTGTGTAGGTTACACACTCTAAATGTGGGGATGAAATGCCATATGGCAAATTTTCTCACACTGAATTTCTAGAATTCAGAAATATATTAGAATGACAAAAGAAGGTATTTTATGTTCAAAGTATTTCCATATTTGATATGCTAAAGTAATCAAGCCAGAGTGTCGCAAATATTGATAAAGTGCAATATCTTAGCCTTAGTTTTTATATAACATTACATGCATTGAGTTCTTTGGATATTTATGATTGCCTTCCTCTTAGGAAATATCACATGTCAATTTGAAGGGTTTACAATTGTGTATTGTTTTTTATATAATTTTTATATATATATTTTTTTGTTGACAGTAATATTATTAATAGTATTAGAATAATTTAAACATTAACAACCTAAATGCATACATAAGTAGGATAGTAAATATTTATTGGGTTTTTATTAGTGCAATGGATAACATCGTTTAGATATTTTATAGTTAACTAGGATTGAAAGTTAAATGTTTTATAGTTAACAAGAAATTGAAAGTGAAATGAGTGTTGGTTAATGATGGTCCCAAGAATAACAACAATGATTTACTGTACCCTTGGTTTCCTACTTTACTTGTCAACCGAGGGTTCATACAAACTTAAGAGGTGCTATGCACTACATGTGTAGTATGCAATTGTCGGTAGCAAAGGTTTGAGACTGATCAAAGACTGAAAATGTATAAAAAAATCAAGTGACATAAAGCATCTCTAACTAATTACTTGAAGGAAACACAACAATTTGAAAGTACAACTAATCTAGATTGCATGAAAACAACTTATTCTAAATGAATTAAAGAAGATTGAATCAAGAAGATTAAACTCAAGTAAAAAGATGAATTCAATCTAAGTTATGAAAAAAATTTGTAATAGAAATAAAGCTATACTAATGCATGAATAAAACAAGTCAATGGTCTAACCCTTTGATCAATAACAATCCAAATGCATTTTAATTTTTTACTTGTGTTTTTGTGAAAAAGAAGATTAAACTAAATCAAGATCTAAAGTTGAAACAAGCCTACATGATATTTCTACAGGAACTGTGCATTTCTACATGAACTGTACAATTTCTACAGGAAGCAAAATGAAGTCTAAAAAGGTAGTGCAAGTCTTTAAAAGCATGAAAAAAACTAGACTATAAATAAACAAAGTGAATCTAAGGTTATTAGCCTTGGGAGACACCTAAAAGTGCTCCAAAAGGCTATTGAACATTTCTACAGGATGTTGCTACAACTGGCCAATTAGTCATAACCTTAAAAAAAACTGAAATTTATCATGCAAACTATATCAAACTTTAAGAGAGAATAAAATATTATCTAAGAACTAACTAATATGCATGAAAACTACAGAAATGGTAACAGGGTCCTTGAGCCCTCTTGGATGGGCCCTACACAAGAAGCATAAGGATCCTAAAAGAAACTTTAATAGACCGAAGGAAAAACCATCTTTATTTCATAAATATCAGTAATACATCAAGAGCATAAAATCTTTGAGTTCACAATACAAGTATTCACAAAATCTCCACAAAATACTTCTCCAAAATTCTCTGTATCTCTCTCCTAGACTAGAGGCCTATATATATCTAGAGAGTTCAACCCCCCTTCATAAATCAAGGAGATAAATGAGTAAATGAGGGATTTCAGCCCTTTACATCTATATATTCGAACTGATGTTGATTAGAAGTGGTCATTAATGCACAAAGAGTGCTCTTGGAGGTAGGTAGGGACGATTTTATTTGATCTTTGGTTGGTAGTTCATTCCAGACAAAATCCCTTGATTCTAGGGTGTTAGCTCCCTTGACTCCTGCAGTTCAACTTGGTTGGTGGAATACATGTCTTTTGACAAAAACATTAGTGCAAAAGGGCATATTATACACAAAAATACACCTCAATCATACATTCATTAAGAAACATACAAAATACCCATGACTGACTATTAAATATGGTCAAAATCAAACATTAAGTCATTTTATGGTGGAAAAATGTGCCAAAGATGAGCCTTTAAAATGGACAATAATTAGGCTCATCATCACCCCCCAACTAAACTTTTGCACACCCTTTGTACAACCAAAAAATGTCTTTATGTTCTTACTATTGGTGTTGTTGTTGTGTACCATGTTGTTTCTTACTAAGATGTCGTTGTTCAATATTTTTTTGTTGTTCATCACCCTGTTGTTGCTCAATGCCTTTTCGTTTCTCAACAAATTGTTGTTGTTCACCACCTTGTTGTTGCTTACTGAATTCATGTCTCCTATCCCAAGCCACATATTTGGTGATGGCTTTCTGATCATGGTATCCTTTATCCTTCACAATGTTGGTCCATTCTTATTCTTATTTTCTTAATTGAGATTATCCATAGGTGCTACAGGGAGAAGAAGTGGAGGGATCATTCTTAGCCCAATCCATTTAGTCTTCATTTTCCTCAAATTTTCTTTGTCCCAGGGTGTCCTTAGGAGGGAAAGCTGCAAGGTATTGGGAGAATGAGGTTCTTTGATCTGCAAATCCTTAGGCATAGAGTGCCACCTCCTATGGAAGGCCTCTGTTTATTCCTCTCCTAATAAACCGAGTGAGTAATCAATATTGTCTATTTCTTCCTTTTGTTTGGCCATCCATCCTGGAGCTACATCCTTATCCAAAGAGAGGCTATGATGATTGTTTATGACATATTTAGGCTTGACAACCTTTACTATAATCCACAGGGGTGTTTTTTGTTCTTCTCCCGTATACTTTTTGAATTCTTCTACCCTCATTTCCTCAAGCCTTAGACATGATGCAAAGGCTATCAATTGGACATCCCCCACATATGGATTAGGATTCCAATTGTAGGGGTGTGGTAATATGAGGTTATGAAATTATAATTCACATAGTTTAGCTCTTTCCTCCATTACATGCCTGATATGCATCTAGGAAATCTTTGGGGGTATCAAGTTTGAATTTTACAAACTTAGCCAAGAGTGTAACATTATTTTTGTGTCACTGTTATTTTAGTAACAATGTGTATGTTCTGATTGGTGGTCTGCATTCCAACATATCTTCATATACTTTAGCTATTGTTTTGATTGTTTCTATTCCAAAACCATAAAACTTTCCATCAAATGACCATAAGTAAAAAATATATAAATACTAAAGTAAATGGAGTAAATACATGAGATTGAAGGTTATTCCTCTACCTAAGGTTTCACATCTACCTTTAGCGATTATGTGCTTCAAGCATCCTAGAATTCTCTGTTTGGGTGCTTTGCTTTGGTTTTCCCCCTTAGAACTCGTCTTCCTTTGCTTCCATACAAATTGAATTGCTCCTTCACTCTTCACGTTTAAAATGGTGGGTGCTCTGATTTTCCAACTTAGAGTTATGCTCCCAAATCTCGGATTGGACTGTTGTCTTGTCACAACAGTCGAATTCATGTTTTCATAATTCCTTAATTCATGCTTTTAACTCAACGTAATGAACCTCCACTTAAACCATTTAATCTCCACATGCCAATTTGAATCTTGGCATGAATTATGCCACCCCCCAATGACAAGACATGAACGCCCTCACTTTCATCACCTTATAGACTTTATGAATTCTTGACCATATGAAATAAGCATATATATATATATATATATATATATATATATATATATATATATATATATATATATATATATATATATATATGAGGCTTAATTAAATGTGAATATGATAGATAGTTATGTTACCTTTGTGATCCGGATTTAGGAGTGGAATGAACTGATTAACAGACTGGATACAATAAACACAGAGATATGAAGAAAAACACAGATATCCAATGAACAATATCTTTTATTGAATAAATGAAATAGGATGAAATTGTAAAACTGCAGAACTAAAACACTTGCTCGAATGGAGGTAGCTATATCTGAGAAGAGATGTGGCTGCTACATGCATTCGTCTTAGTAGAATGAATACAATGAGGCTCCAGAGGCCTTTTTAACATTACTCATGAATGCCAAAACCCTATACATCCAAAAACCTAACCCTAGGAGATGAAACGCCAAAAGTTATGTGGGCCACTATGGGTAAGTTGGTACCTCAACTTCTTGGGGTCGTAAATTTTGCATACGACCTCCGTTTCAAGTGCATGATATCCCATTGGAAAGGTATTTTTGAGAAATACACATTATGCGGACAAACTCTGACTTCGTCTACAATTTGACTATGGCAAGCCAAAAAAAACATTGTTTAGGGCCTTAAAATGGCCCTGGAAGTATAACAAGATGTTCTGACATGAAAACATACAAATTAGGCTAGCTGGATTAAGTGGGGGGGCACCAGTATCCATTTCAAATATGTGTAGGGATTTAGACAGCCCTAGAAGTGTAGAACCCACAATTACAAAGAAGTACAGAAGAACGTGTTGAACTAAAAAATGTCAAGAGGAGCCATTTGGAATAGGTGGGTGGGCACCAATATCCACCTTGATCAGTTCCCCCCCCCCCCCATTAAGAAGTAATGGTCTCCATTGCATTGAGTTCCCCCATCAGGTGAGGAAACTTCTGCTGAATTTGGCCCTGGGTGAGCCACTTTCCTTGGTGGAGGAGCTGCCCTACCATGACAACCTAATAAAGCTGGATCCTATGCCGTCAAGTGCCCTTGACATGTGTGTCCATTATCTTATTAGTGGATGGCTATTCCATGCAGTCAGGGTTGAGCTCTGTTGGTGTCAGTTGTTCTGCGATCTATGAGGTGTCGAATAATGGTGGAAAATATGGTCGAAGTAGGTCCACATTGAACACTGGGTGCAAGCCAAGGAAGGGTGGAGTGTTGAGATCAAAAAAATTGCTATCCACAACCTTGGTGATGGTGTAAGGACCATAGAGAAGTGGTTGGAGTTTCTGATGGGGCCCTGTAAGACACTCCTTCTGCAAATGTAACCAGACCTTCTCTCCAACTTGAAACTGGTGTAGTGCCATGTGTTGATCATGGCACTGCTTGTACTTAGCATTGGATTTCTACAAAATCTCATGGACCTATTGACGGATGTGTTGAATCCGCTCAATTAATTTGGTGGCTTTTTCGGTTTCAGACTGAACATGAAAAGAGTATGTCTATGTGGTTGCAAGAGATAGTGCTACATCAATGGGACCCAAGGGTTGGAATCTCAGTCCCACTTGAAATGGGCTTTGGTTGGTGGAGATATAGAGAACCATGTTTTAATTGTGTTGAACATAGGGCAAACTCTCATCCCATGTACGTGGATGCTTAGAGATGTACATGTGCAGGATGTGCACAATCATCTGATTGGCGACCTCTATTTGGCCATAAGTTTGGGTGTGGAAAGCAGTGGATTTAGTGATCTTGGTGTCCAACAGTGACTAGAGACTCGACCAAAATATGCTAAGGAACCTATTGTCCGAGTCAAAGATGATGGTATGTGGTATCCCAAAATGGATCGACACTCGTTCGAAGAAGAGATTGGTAGTATATGTCGTTGTGATGTTCTTCTTGCAGGCTGTGAGGATTTCCATATTCAAAAACCAATCAATGACCACAAATTCTAAATCATTGCCTTTCTTGGTGGACGGAAGTCCAGACATGTAATCCATAGATATGGATTCCCAATGCCTCTTGGGGGTAGGAAGAGGGGTGTATAAGCCTTGCTTCTTGATGGTTGGTTTGGAAATGGCACATGTAGTGCAATATATGATATACTTGTTGACGTCCTGTTGAATTTTTGGCCAGTAAAAATGTTTCTAGAGAATGACCACAATTTTCTCCATGCCAAAATGTCCTGTCATCCTACTATAGTGGGATTCCCAAATTAGCTTTACACGCTTGCTTGCAGGAACATAGAGATGGCCCAATTGGCATAACAACCCATCATGAATGTGAAGATCAGTGACAGTCACACATGTACCCAAGAGATTATAGGTGGTGGTGAAGTCTAGATCTTTCTGATAAAGCTGAGGTCACTTAGATGCCTCATGTCCACGAGAATGGAGAACAGTAGTGATGGTAGCCATGAGAGGTCGACTGAGACAATCAATGACATGATTTGTGGTCCTTGTCTTATACTTGATGTTGATATGGAACTGTTGCAGGTAGGTGGACCACTTTTGATGGTGGTCGTTCTGCAACTTCCCATGTGTCTATATGAACTACAAAGGCTTGTGATCAGTGTGGATGATCATCTCATTTCCTAGAATGTAATGTTTCCATTGACGACATGCTTGTACAATGGAATGCATTTCCTTGTCATAGGTGGGGTATTTCTGGACAATATCTGAGAGTGTCTCACTATGGTATGCCACTGGATGATCATGTTGAGTGAGAATTGGGCCTACAACACAGTCAGATGCATCAATCTCAATATCGAATGGTTGTTGCAGATTGGGCAAGGAGAGTACTGGAGTTGAGCATAAGAGATGCTTCAGATCATCAAATGTTCATTGTTGTTCCTTCCCCCACATGAACTTTTCCCTTCCACTTCCCTTGGTCACATGGCCGAGGGCCCATGCAATATGAGACAATCCCAACACAAACCATTGGTAGAAGTTGGCCAGTCCCAAGAAGCTTTGAAGCTCGATTAGTTTGGTCAGGGCTGGCTAGTCAGTGATGACTTGGATCTTAGCGGGATCAACATGTACCCCATGCTCATCAACAATGTATCCCAAGTACTGTACCATGTTCAAAACTTTTTTCCAAGTTGGCATATATCTTGTGCTATCGCAGAGTGTTCAAAACCTGTTGAATATATCGCATGTGCTCCTCTCAAGTTATTTTGAATATGAGGATGTCAACCAAATATACCACCACAAAATAGTTGGTGAAGGGTCTCAATACATCATCCATAAACCTCATGAAAGTGGATGGTGCATTTTTTAAGCCAAAGGGCATGACCAATTCGAAGAGACCTTCTTTATATTTGAAAGTTTTCTTCCATACATCAGTTGGTTCGATGGGAACCTAGTGGTAGATAGACTTTAGGTCGATCTTCCTGAAGAATTTTTCTCCCTTGAGTTGGTCAAGAAGGTCATAAATCTTAAGAATTGGGTAACAGTTCCTGATTATGATTTTGTTTAATTCTTTGTAATCAATTTAGAGTCGTTAGGTCTCGTCCTTCTTCTGCAACAATACAATCGGGCTTCCGCAAGGGGAGGATCTGGGTCTGATGTGCCCCTTTTGAAGAAGCTCTTGGATCTAACACTTGATTTCCTCATTTTCCATCAACGAGCGACGATAGACTGGTCCATTAGGCATAGGTGCACTGAGGGTTAGATCAATTAGATGCTTGACTTGGTAGTGCATCGGTACCTCGATGGGTGAGGAGAAGATGTCTATGTACTCTTCCACGATTGCGTCCACTTGCTTCTGCTACAAAGAGAGGCTCTGTGTAGAGGCCATGAATATGGCATTGACCTTCTGCTTACTATGAGCACAGATCACAAAGAAGACAAAATTCTCGGTCTGTGAAATTCCCTTACTGCATTTCTTAACATAGATTAAAGAAATAGCAGTAGGCGGTGATACCTCTAGTATCCTGTACAACTGGCTACCAAAAGTAATAATAACACTGCGAGGTCTAGAATCATACACAACATGATGTTTCCACAAATATGGTTGTCTTAAAAGAACATCACAAACTTCAAGGGGAGAAATATCACACAATACCTCATCTTTGAAAGGCTTGACACTGTAGGGAAAACAACACTTTTGGCTGACACTGAGATATCTTCCTTGGCTAAGCCAACCGATGGTGTAGGGATGCAGGTGCAGTGTCGTCGAAAGGTCCAACCACTTGACAAACTTTGTTGATATCAGGTTCTTTTGACTGCCGTTATCGACAATGAAATTAAGTAGAGACCCCTTTACCCACAGTTGTGAGTGAAAGAGGCGTTCCCCTTCCTCTAGTTCTTTTGGTTCGCTTGGCTGGACTTTGGTGGTAGAGATAGTGGCACTGGGTTCAACATCGATAATCTACTTCCCTCCTTCTGGATTTGATTCGGAGTCAGAATCAACCTTTGACTCGGAAGCCTTCAGCTCGACCACAAGTGACTGCTTGGATCAACATTCTTCAATGTTGTGCCAAGGGATTTTATGGTATTCACACCATTTTCCTGTGTCCTTCTTCGTCTTCTCATTGGCATTCTTGTGTTGCGGCTTGGACTAGTTGTCCTGAGAGTGTCCATATTTTCTCTGTCCCTTGTCGTGTCATTTGGGGATGCCTTTTCCCTGTTTCGGCTGTGAGGAGTTTGTAGATCCAAACTCTCGCCTCTTCTGCTTAAATTTATGCTCGATCTTGACAACATATCTATAAGTCATACCCAATGAGGCGATGTCCATAAAATCCATTTTTGTTTGAATGTATCTATGCAAAAAACTGCGGTTTTTTAGCACCAAATGTCGCTCAGAGTCTTTTATACCCAATTTTGTGCGTAGGGTATGGAAAATATTGGTGAAATATGGTACTATCTGGTCCATTTCTTGATGCAGGGTGGTACATCTAGTGTACTAGTCCTCGTAGATTCCAATAGGGTATTATTGTTCTTTAATGGAAACCTGGAAGGAATCCCATGTAGGGGAAACCACAAATATTGCATATTCCTCTATGTCCCTTTTCTCAGAGTAAGTGTCCCACCAGTCCTTAACATGGGGGATGACCTTTGGGAGTGAAAAAGTAATATTTTCCCTATTGGAAAATTGTGGACCGAAAAATACCCTTCGACCACATTCAACCATTTATCTACAACATTTGCATCTATCATTCCTTCAAATAACGGAATATAAAAATTTACCTGCACCTTGAAGGGGGTTTCATGGTTGCTTGACGAATATGCTTCTCTCGTGGGAAGTCGCTGAAAGATTTGTGCAAATTTTTCCATCATTTCGTTCCTTTGTCGCGCAAGGGATTCCTTGAGCAATATTTTAAAAGGATCTCTTGCTCCATCATATTTATTTTCGTCTCCTATGGGTTGTTGTCTGAATTAGCGTGACCGATCTTGCAACGACTCGATTGGTTCGAGTCCCAACTTCTTGTACCCATATCTTGTCGGGGACATGAATGAATAAAAATAAATGAAGAGCAGACTGCTCTGATACCACTGATCTGAATTTAGGAGTGGAATGAAATAATTAACAAACTGAATACAATAAACACAGATATATGAAGAACACCACATATATCCATTGAACAATATCTTCTATTGAATAAATGAAATATGATAAAATTGTAAAACTGCAGAACTGAAACACTTGCTCGAATGGTGGTAGTTATCTCTGAGAAGAGATGTGGTTGCTACATGCATCCATCTGCGTAGAATGAATACAATGAGGCTCCAGAGGCCTTTTTAACATTACTCATGAATACCAAAACCCTAGACATCCAAAAACCTAACCCTAGGAGATGGAACACCAAAAGTTATGTGGGCCCTTATGGGTAAGTTGGTACCTCAACTTCCCAGGGTCGTAACTTTTTCATACGACCTCCGTTTTAGGTGTGTGATAGCCCATTGGAAAGGTCTTTTTGAGAAATGCACATTACTTCATCAAAATATAATTTTGTCTACAGTTTTACTATGGTGATACAAAAAAACATTGTTTAGGGCCCCAAAACGGCCCTGGAAGTACAACAATATGTGTTGACATGAAAACATACAAAATAAGCCAGTTGGATTAAGTGAGAGGACACCAATATCCACCTGGAAGATGTGTAGGGCTTCAGACAACCCTGGAAGTGTAGAACCGACAATTACAAAAAAGTACACAAGAACGTGTTGAACTAAAAATTGTTAAGAGGAGCCAGTTGGAATAGGTGGGTGGCCATCAATATCCACCTGGATCACTTTGTTTACCTTTGCATGCAAATCAATTTTATTTTTGCAAGTGGTTGGAGGTTGTTTATCTTCGTGATAGTGCCTATAGATTCTCTTGATGTCCTCCTCGAGATCAGATTTGAAATGTATTGGGATATCACGACCTCCAATCTTTCTATGGGATACAACGAATCGTGTAGATTTGTTTCTGTTGTGTTGAATATTTTCTACAAGATACATAGTACATGTAGAAGTTGATTTTTACTATTTTGAGGATGTATATAATAAAAATATGGTTGGATAAGGTGGTTCTATTTCTGATATTTGTCATTGAATTGTCGATGTTTGTTTTGACTCTGATTTCCTTCCATTATTTGTAGAAATGGTCTTGTTAGTTTGATCCTGTAGAATCATGTACGTTGATCCTGTAGAATAACCTTGTATATTGTTTTTATTGAAATAAAAGGACATAATGAAACATATTGGATATGGAAAGTGGTATGTATAACAGAAATGAAAAATATTGATGATCATATGGAGATGATGGGAAATGTTATGTATGAATGATGAAAATCATGGAAAGTTGAGAATGCTTACTATTCTTATTGAGTTTTCTTTTTGCTGATTGTTGATTTTATTCCTTTGCAGATGGTTGTAGTTCTTGGTACTTTCAAAAACAAGATGTTAGTACAAAAAATTCTTTTGTTTTATCTTTTTTTTTTCTTTATGTTTTCTTTTTTTTTTCTCAAGGAAAAAGTTTCATCACTGGTTTTCATCAATGCCTTGCCTCATCAAGCCTTTGAGAGGTTTTCCTTATGAGGATGTTCATTTATTCTTCATATATGAGACTTCCTCCATTGGAGGTTTTCACCCTTGGATCTTTCCTAGATGCCTTTGGAAGGTTTTTATCTAATATTTTTATTCTTTTTTTCTGATATCTCTTTATTGGGATGGATTGAGAGAATTTTTTCTATCAATCACATCCAGATTTTGTTTCCTCACTGTTGTTGTGAATTCATCTTTTGTCAGGGGCTTATTGTAATTATTTATTCTGAATCCATTCACTAGTAGGGATATTCTTTCTTCATCAATGGTTACGATCCACATTGAACCATTATCATAACACTTTTCAATGATGTAGGGTCCTATCCATCTTTTCATCAACTTCCCTTTGAAGTCCTTAAACCTTGAGTCATATAACAGAGCCCAATCCCCTTCTTTGAAATTTATGTACTTAATCTTCTTGTCATGACATTCCTTTCTTTGTTGTTGCACCACATCAATGTTGTAGAGGGCTTGCATCATGTACTCATCTAAGACATTCAGTTGTCTCAATATTTCTCTTTGTGTTGAATTCAAATTCATGCCTAGTCCAATTGTTTTTGTTGATGTATGATATTCAAATTCAACAGGGAGCACGCATTTCTTACCATAGACTAATTCAAAAGGAGTAATCCCCATGGTAGTTTTACATGTAATGTTGTATTCCCATGCTGCTTCTGTGAGCTTATTTGACCAATATTTCTTGTTCATGCTCATTGTTTTGGTGAGGATGCTTTCTAGCTCTTGGTTTGTGACTTCAACTTTCCCATTTTCTTGAGGATGGTAGGGTGTTGACTTTTTGTGGTAGATGTTATGTTCCTTCATGATTTGTTCAATGAGTCTTGATGTAAATTGAGGGCCTTGACCCATGACTATCTCCCGTGGATTACCAAACCTTGAGAATACACATTCTTGGAGAAATGAAGCTATATTTGATTATGTGGCATCCTTCATGACCCTTACTTCATCCCATTTTGTTAGCTAGTCTGTGCATACTAATATGTGTTTACTTTTCCATTATGGAGGATCAATTGGGCCTATGAAGTCCATTACCCACTTGTCAAATGGTTCCAATGATACTTGGAGTTGTAAAGGAATCTTGTTCCTCCTTATTGGTTTCCCCATTCTTTGACATTCATCACAATGTGAAGTGTATTGTTGAGAATATCTATGTAGGGTTGGCCAATAATATCCATCTTGTAAGATATTATAAGTTGCTTGCTTGGATGCATAATGACCTCCACATGGTTCATCATGACAAGCATGCAGGATATCATGCACCTCATCTTCTCTTATGTATCTCCTCAAAATATGGATTGGGTAGAGTTTGAACAAATAGCCTGCAACCCAAGTGTTGGATGAACTTTTCCGGACAATCTTACATCTCTCCCTGTAGGAGAAATTTTGAGGGAACTTTCTTGTTGTCAGATCATTTTCTATATCAGAAAACTAGGGGGTTTGGGTTGATATGGAAAACAGGTGCTCATATGAGAACCAATCATTGATCATGCCTTGTGTTGGAATACTAAGAGGGGGGGGGGGGTGAATCATTATGAGCACTTTTACCAATTTTAACCAAAATATATAAACTTCAACTTTATCAAAAATATATCATCAATGTATCATCTATGACTGCATTCAATATATCATGAGAATATAAACATAAGCATCATATCAAAAAAATCACATCAAATACAAAGTACATCGGAATTTACGTGGATTACCAAATGGGAGAAAACCACATAATGGTTTCTTATATATTTTCAAGAATGCTTTCATTAGAAGAACCAACTTCCCAATTATCTAGCTACAATTGGAAGGAGGATACAACCCCCTATTTACAAGCTCCAACCTGAAGGAAGTTACAACTCCCTGAATTCTCTGGATCCCACTAGAATAAGGCTACAAACCCTTGATTCTTAGGCTCCAACCTGAAGGAAGCTCCAACTCCCAATATTCTATGGCACCAACTGGAAGGAGGCTACATCCCCCTTTCCTTGTCTCGTCCTGTTTCCTTAAAATATAAGTGTAGACTAAATTTTCACTACCACAATCACTGCCACTGTCAACTTTTCACTGACATTGTCTCATCAACCAACCTGTCACTGTTACTGGGATTGTCACTGTCACTATCTCATCAACCAACCTATCACTGTCACTGATCAAAATGTCACCACCGTTGATTCTCAATCATCAACGAAACCATATCCACGATCACCAAGAACACCTCTCAATCAGATGCTCAACACCACCAACACATGCCTCTACCAAGCATGTACCAAGATCACCAACATACCATCCACTAGTACATTTGGGTCAAATTCCGACGGCGCGTTTGACGCAATTGCCACTTTATATTGTCGGGAGAACGAAAAACAAAGGAACCCCTCAAACGTCATTTCACATGAAGTCTCTTTTCTGACAACATAGATCTCGTCTTTATTGTGATGTCTTGGAGGTGGCAAGATCGACGTCTCGAACGTGGCAAGATCGACGTCTAGAACGTGGCAAGAGAGACGTCTGGAATGTGGCAAGACCAACGTCTAGAACGTGGCAAGAGAGACGTCTGGAACGTGGCAAGATCGACGTCTAGAACGTGGCAAGAGAGATGTTTGGAACATGGCAAGACCTATGTCTTGAACGTGGCAAGAGAGACGTATTAAACGTGGAGAGAGAGACGTCTGGAACGTGGCAAGAGAGACATCTGGAACGTGGAAAGACCGACGTCTTGAAGGTGGAAAGAGAGACGTCTAGAACGTGGGAAGAGAGACATTAAGAGGTATCATCTCCGACGTGGTTTCTATGGGAGCGACACTCCAAGATGTCGCAATAGAGACTATGTTGTAGGTATTTAAAAAAAAAATACAATATCAATACTAAGAGGGACAGGTACATTAACCTTTTCTAAGATACTAGCCATATCAATATTTAAATCTATATCATCGGTCTTAGGCAAGGTTGGTTATAAGGAAGTTTATGGGGAGCCCTTGGAGAAAAAATTAATTTGGTAGATAAAATCACAATGGAAGCCCAAGGACCAAGTAGATATGAAGCTTGGATCCAAGGGATTTTCTATAGCAATGCATAGAGGACAGATAATGTGTCTTTGAGGATGGTCCCTACTTCACAAACTCAAAAGGTCTACATCTGAAATTTTGGACGGAAAAGTTTGGCCCTAAAAGGGAGGACAATGTTACATTTATGAACACCATCTCAAGATTACGATTGGTAGACATAATGACCACCAATGGTTTCCATACATGGAACAATAAAAGAGGAGGTAAGCATCAGATTACAGTAAGGTTAGATCGCTTCCTAATCTCTAAATCCCTCATCTAGACAGGAGCAACATTTAAAGCAGAAATATTACCTGGAGTGGGATCCGATCACTATATGTCTAACCAAGGGCAACCTGGGGCTTTCCAGATCAACCATTTTGCTTTGAAATTTTTTGGCTTGATCATCTGTACTTCAAAGAAAATATAAAGCAATGGTGGAAGGACATAGATCCAATGAAAGGAACGTTGATGTATCTATTCTAGAAGTACCTCAAGATCCTAAATACCAAACTTAAGTATTGGAATAAGAAAGTCTTTGGAAATATTTTTAAAGCTCAACATGACTTAGAAAGCCAAATGGAAGAGGTTCAATCAATTATCATAAAAGAAGGTAGGAATGAGAAGCTAGCACTAAAGGAGGATAGATC
>ML782149.1:520771-544939 GCA_009831015.1 Picea engelmannii | reverse complement strand
CAATGCAACTACTATCCACAAGAGTGTTGTTTACCTATTGAGTGGGATCACACTTGAATTAAGTGGTTAATGTGGTCGAAGAAAATTTGAACTAGGTTATGTACCTCACAAACTACTTGGATGTGTAGAATGAGTGTTGGCACCTGGGCAAACCCAGGGTTCAATGCTTCAACAACGCACCAACAAAACCCTAACTACCGGCCCTTTCGGCAACACCTACGAAGCAGATGAAGTCCCACCCGAGGTAGAGGCAGGGGGGGTTGTAGGACTTAGGTGTCTACAACTAGGCTAGGACACATATCTATGATTACAACACTTAACAGAGCACTTAGTCAACAATATTCCTTAGATTATGATTCTCATTCACGTCGCAGATTAACCCTTATTACCGATCAACGCAGTAATAATCAAGATCAAGCTCTTGAAATCACTTAGCACATAATCCTAATAATCATTCATTGTAGGCTAATGATGAAGAGTGACCAATGGGAATGGTATCTTCCCTTTGTCTAGAAAAATGGTCATAAGAAGAAGTCTCAGGCAGAGATAATGGCTGCAACATATACCTTATGCTTTTCATTGCAAACCCTAGCTTTTCTCAAGACATGGTGTGAGATGTTGATCTTGAATTGAATAATGGAACTGATACTTTTCCTCGACTATCTTGTCTTGATGATATCTCATGTGAATATGCAAGATTCCCTCTGTTAAAATATCACTGGAGCATCCTTTTTACTGCATTGTTGGCACTCCAGTTTACTCGTTACTTCTTCTTCAAGACCATAATGCTCACTGGCATTATTCTCAATATTCATGCAAGGGTCTTCAATGCTTTCTTCGCTTCTTTATCTATAGGTTTCCTCTTCTTTATGAACTCCAATAGATAATAACGAAAGGGACTTTTTGGTGAACAATACTGAATAAACCCAATCTATTCCAACAACGCAAGAGGAGAACCAAACTTTAGAACTTTAAAACTCTTTCGGGACGTCTAGTACAACAATTTTTGCAAGGGAAATAACATTTACCGTCACCCTTTTCACCCTCTTTAATTCTTTTCCCAGCTCTAATGTTTTCTGACATTCTTCCCCACAGACTTATACTGAAACAAATCTCTATTTTTTGTTCGCCAAGAAGACCTGCAAACCCTTTTTGAGGCGTCGTTATTATAGCAAACTTGTCGCAACATCCGTCAAATGCAACATATTTATAGATTTTGTAACGTCGCAATTCTGACATAAAAAAGTCCTAAGTGACCGTTGGTATTTTGATTTGGTGAACATACTAAGGTGACAGTTGGAGGGGAAAACCTAGTTTCCAAAACGTTGCAATTGCGACATATATCTTCACAAACGTGGCAAGAGAGACGTTCCAGTGGAAAACATGGCAAGAGAGACGTTCCAGTGGAAAACATGGCAAGAGAGACGTTAACGTGGCAAGAGAGACATTAGCGTGGCAAGAGAGACCTCAACGTGGGAAGACCGACGTTATCGGGCAACATGAATTTTTTTTTTTATAAATTTCCTCTATTTTGTGACAATATGGACAATTTTGTCCATAACACCGCAAATAAAACGTCAGAATTTTTACAATATGTACTAGTGATCACAATATGTGTGTCTCAACCATGTACCAAACCTATACCATACAATATGCGCCAAACATGTATATCAACCTGTACCATACCATGTACATCAACCATATACCATACCAAGTACATCAACCATGTACCATATCACGTACATCAACCATGTATCAAACCTGTGCCATCTCATGCATCAACCTCAACATGTACCAACATCACCAAGTCATGCTCCTCATACATGTACCAAGAATATGCCTCATACCATGCAGCAAAGATGTACCTCAACTATATACTAATGCCTCAACAAGATACCAAAGGCATGACCATCACATCAACAAGTAACTAACATGTACCTCAAGCCATGTTCCTCAATTATGTTCCAACAACCATAAACCATGTACCAAGAGATACAATCAAACAAGTGCCATATCACTAATATACCATATATTCCAAGTATCCAATATGTCCCTCTAAAAATGTATCATACATCACCAATATGTGACATGCATAATCACTACCATGACATTCCTCAAGCATGTACCATAACAACATACAAATAAGCCTTAAAACTAACACATAAACATACCTCTCATCCTATAGACACCCTGTTGTATTAGATAAAAAATGAGTAAACCAACCTGGGCATCAACAACCTAGTACAAGCATCATTTCTCAACCTTTCACAAGCCTTTTCACAGATGCATGAATTTCTCCTCTACTTCCCGTGGATATCTGCACTTTCCTCCACTACAACTCGCGTACATCCAGGCCCTGTTGGCATGTAACCTGCGGATACCTCAGAAACTAGGGTTACTCACATTTGTTGCAATTCTGATACTTTCACCTTCGACCTTCCTTCGCAACCTCAGACTTTCTACCTCAGATTCAACCTCAAATTTTCCAGTAACAAGATAAATCATATCACTTATTCACTTAGATATATTCAATAGAATGTGTGTGTGAATGTACTTATGAGAGACTCCTTGAGGTGTATTTATACTTTTTCTAAGTAATCTCTTTCCTTACTTTAGGGGTTTCTTGTTACAACTACATAACCCTTTGACTAAGACTTGTAACTATTTAGGGGTTTCTTACCCAATATTTGGGGCTTCCAACTTCATAAGTCCATAACTTATCAACCGTGAGGAACCATGTGGCATACCACCTATAAACAAAAATGGCATGACGAGGAATATCCATCCATGAGTGTGTTACCTGCATTTACAATGTCCTTCATGAATGTTTTCCTTAAAAAAATTCAATCATCATGACCACACCTCTAGGATTCTTGTATACTTCTCAAAGTGTCTTCTCGTGAGGTCCATGCTTAGAGATACACCATAAGGGGACCACTTTGGATACTTCTCCAAATACACCCATCACATTTGTTGATATAAACCACTATTGTTGATATCAATGAAAACTAACTCACCATCGACTATGATAACAACTCTAGGGTATCTCTAATGCTCTAATGGTTGACATCAATGAAAACCAACTACCCAACACCTTATTCATTAGTTCTATTCAACTAGGATAAAAAATATGCAAGTACATTTTGTTTGCCACAATTATCAAGAATTGTTAGAGCAAACTAGTGTAATAACATAAACCATCTAATATCCTACGATTAATGTCAAGTTTATTCATCAAGTAACTAATGAAAGCATGATCTGTATGTACAAAACATTTATACCCTGTAACATAATGTCTGAATTTATTTAGGGCATGAACAATTGCTAAAAGTTCCTTCTTTGTAAAAGTGTAGTTGATTTCTTCACCAACGAGATTTTTACTGATGAAATAGATTGCACAGGGTTTATTGTTTTCATTTTTTCCTAAGACTGTTCCTATGGCCTTGTCTGATGCATCAGTGCGAATGTGAAATGGAAGATCCCAATTGAGACCTTGTAATACACGAGCAATTGACAATTTTTATTTTATTGTCTCAAAATCTTGTTGGCAATTCAAGGTCCAACAATAATATACATCTTTGGATAACAAGGTAAAGAGAAGAGAGGTTATCTTACTAAAATCCTTGACGAACCTTCTATAGTATCCTACATGTCCAAGAAATGATCTTACGTCTTTTAGTTTCAAAGGGGTAGGAAGTAAAGTGATGCTTTTTATCTTATCTTTGTCTACCTCAATCCCTCTGGAGAACAAATGATGCCCTAAAACAATCCCTTCATTAATCATCATATTACATTTTTCATTGCTAAGGGATAGCTTCATTTCTTGAAATCTTTGGAGAACCTTATCTAAATTGTCCAAGGCTTCATCAAATGAATTTCCATAATGGGTAAAGTCATCTATGTAGGTTTCAAATTTATCATGGATGAGTTCTGAAAAGATGTTGATAATTTCTCTTTGAATTTTGTTTGGGGCATTACAAATACCAAAAGGTAAGAATTTGTATGAAAATGTACCCCAGGGGAAAGTAAAGGTGGTCTTGTCCTGATCCTCGGGACTGATTTGAATCTGGTTGTATCCACTAAAACCATCCATAAAGGAAAAGCATTTCTTCTCGGCTAAGACATCCAAAACCTGGTCAAAAAAAGGTAGGGGGAAATGGTCCTTTCTGGTAGCCTTGTTCAACTCTCAATAATCCACACATATCCTCTACTTCCCATATTATTTGGGAAAATAACTAGAGAAGAGACCCATTCACTGTCTGAAATAGGATATATGAATCTGGCATCAAGAAGCTTCTGAAGTTATGAAGTTATTTAACTATGTATTTCATTGCAAGGTTCATCCTTCTTTGGGGCTGACTAACAAGTTTGCAGTTCTCCTTGATGTAAATATGGTGAGTAAAAATAGAAGGATGGATGTATTTCATTTCTTTATAATCCCATTCAAAATATTAAATATTTATTTTCAGCACATATAACAACTTTTGTTCTTGTTGACTAATGATTTTATTATTGTTTTTGAGTGTTTTTGTAGGGCTTATCTCTATGGTTTTGATAGTTGGGTATTCTATCTCAGCAATAAATAAAAAATTCCATAATTTTGTGTCATTTTCTATAGAAATCTCAAATCTGTTATCATCATTTATCCCTTCTATTTTCACATCATTTGGATATTGATTTTGCAGAAAATTATCTAGGAAAGTGCCATCGTTAGTTGTACTATCAGTAAAGGAAGTGTGAATTGTGTATATGAGGTAGAAAGTTGTTTGTGTCAATTCCTCTTCATCTTCCACCCACATAGGATTATTTTCTATTATCAAAGGTTGTGTAAGAGGGTAAAGAACAATCTATTTTTTGGATGCCACAAATGTATGCATCTAATGTGGCCAGCCAAGGCCTTCCCAAAATGAGAGGATATCCATTGGATTGAGACTTGGGTTGAAGGACTAAGAAGTCAGAGAGGTACTCCCAAGAATCAATGGAGATTATGATATCTTCCAACATGCCTTCATGTTTTACTGTAGATTTGTCTGCTAGTTGTAGGGCAGTTGGGGTATCTCTCAAAAACCTCTGAAGGTTGAGTATTAGCATAGTATCCTTAGTCATAACATTGATTTCATATCCTATACCAATAAGAGTATTATGTACCAGGGTGTTATTAATATGCACATTTACTAAGGGACTCCCTGGATCCAAGTATTTAGGTACAATCAACTTCCCAAGCATAAGGTCAGTTAATTGTCCTATGACATTTATGGTAGGAGCATTTTACTTTTCCTCCCTGATCTTATAATGCATTATTCCTTGATATACTTGTTGAAAATGAGCACATCCTTAAGATCTTGTAAGAGAGGTATCTTTATGCACAAATTCTTAAGCTCTCATAAAATTTATTTTTCCTCGTATGTATAAGTTTTATTTTCTTGTAATTCTTCAGGGTAAGGAGGGGTTTGTGGTTGAGGTAAGGTAATATATTCTTTCTCATATTATTCATTTTCTGTGAGCTTCGGTTGTTGTAGCAAAAAATTTCTTGATCTGAGATTTATCTCTTGCAATTCCAAAGAATAAGTTTGATAAGTTGTATCATTGGTGTGTACAGGTTAGACTTGCTTGTTGTTTCGATCTGCATCAGGTTGAGTAGGTAGTTAAGGTTTCTTAGGAGGAGCATCGTTTTGAGTAGTGTTTTTATGAGGAGGAGGAGGAAATAATGTAAGTTGTTGGAAAATTTTTGGCCTCCATCCTTTTGATGGGTTACTCCATTGATTTTGTGGCATGCTAGGAAAGGATTGGTATGGAGGGGTAATTGGAGGTCCTTGGTATTTCCAAGAGTTTGGATTTTTCCAAGGTGATGGGTTATACCATGGTTGAGGAGACACTTGAGAATTATATGCACTAAAATTTTGAGCAGGATTGGAGTTCAAACATATTTGAAATGGTCTTGGTGCTCCAAGTCGTCTTTGATTGACGAGGTGTAGTGATTCCACATTCTCCTCTGCTCCTCAAAATGTATCTTTAAATCCTAGAAAAAAGGATATTTTTTAGTTGGATGATTTTATTCACAAATACCACAAACATCTATAAGGTATAAAGGGCACTCGTTTCTAAGATTATTTTTAGTGCATTTGGGACAGTAGACAATCAATGCCTTCTATGTTCCCTCATGTTTCTTTTTTATATGCAAGGTACCCATTTACTGCATGGCTGAAGAGTATAAAATATGAATCTTCATGTCCTCTATTAATCCTCCTAATTCATTCTTTATATGAGTTATAGGATTATAAGATTGAGATACCAAACCTTTATTTCTTCTACCTTTCTTTCTGGAGGAACTTGAGTGGTTATTGAAGATTCTTTTGATATCATCATATTCCAACTGATAGATATCTCCATTGGATAGGATATTCAATGCGTCCATCATATATTCTCTTAATCCTATGAGTAAGGAAAGTTTGAGTGAGTCTTTGTCCAAGTGCAATTTTGAGCTCTCTTGTATCTTAATTGAAATCTCTCTTCAAAGTCTTCTAGAGATTCATCAAGTCCTTGTGTCATTCTGAAAATCTCATCCCTAGTATATATTTCTCTACAATAGTCTATGTATCTTTCACTGAAGGTATTTTTAATTTGATCCCAATTTGTGATATTATTTCCCTCCAAGCTCATAAACCATCTTAGAGTTGAATCCTTCAAGGTAGAAGGAATTTTTTTTAGCTTTTGTTCATCAGTGGTATAATCATATGTCCTGATTATAATTGCAAACTCAAACAAGAAAGTGTCAGGATATTCATAAACAAGCCCATGAAAATGAGGTAAGGCAGAAGGATTATTATTTTTCATCTTGGTTTCTCCACCTGATTCTCAAATAGGGAATTCAAATATTTCTACCATATATTCTTCACCAGCCATGGCATGAGGTGAGTACTAACTCTCTTCTAAAAGATTTTCAATTTCTCTAGCTTCCCTCTCCAAGAAAATTTCTAGTCTTTCAGGACCAATCTCTAGATTGCTTAGACCTTTTTTAGTGGTGGGGGTTTTTGGTAAGAAATTTCCTTTCCTATCTCTAGGTCTAGTCATTCACGAAATCAAAAGAAAGTGAAATGTTATTTTTTATTTATTTTTGATATTTAATGCAGAAAAATAGTGTGACAAGGAGATATTAATACTCACACGAAGTGAAATCACTTGGGTTGGTACACTACAAAAATTCTATAATGAGGTTTTCCTTGTGATTGAGGTATCATTTTTACTTATCGAAGTCACACAAAAGAAAACAAAATAAAATAGCATGCATACTTTGGCACCTCCCTGGCAAAGACGCCAAAAAGTGATGGTCCTAGGAATAGAAGAAATGATTTATTGTACCCTTACTTTCTTACTTTACTTGTCAACCCAAGGTTCTTACAAACTTAATAGGTTCTATGCACGGTATGTGATGTATGTAATTGTCGGTAGCAAAGGTTTGAGACTGATCAAAGGTTGAAAATGTGTAGAAAAATCAAGTGACAGAAAGTGGATCTAACTAATTGCTTGAAGGAAACAAACCAATCTGAAAGTATAACTAATCTATATTGCATGAAAAGAACTTATTCTATCTACATTAAATAATATTGAATCAAAAAGATTAAACTGAAGTAAAAAGATGAATTTAATCTAAGCTATTACAAAAAGTTGTAATATAAATAAAGCTACACTAATGCATGAATAAAACAAGCCAATGGTCTAACCCTTTGATCAATAACAATCCAAATGTCTTTTTATTGTTTACTTTTATTTTTATGAAAAATAATATTAAACTAAATCAATATCTAAATTTGAAACAAGCCTATAGGAGATTTCTACAAGAACTGTGCAGTTCTACAGGAACTGTGCAGTTCTATAGGAACTATGTAGTTCTATAGGAATTGTACAGTTTCTACAAGAAACTCCTACCAGAAGAAAAATAAAGTCTAAAAGGGTAGTGAAAGTATTTAAAAGCATGAACAAAGATAGACTAGAAATAAATGAAGTGAATCTAAGGTTCTTATCCTTGGGAGGCACCTAAGAGGGCTCCAAAAGGTTATTGAACATTTCTATAGGATATTGCTACAACTTGCCAATTGGTCATAACCTTATCAAAAACTGAAATATATCATGAAAACTATATCAAACTTTAAGAGAGAATGAAATATTATCTAAGTACTCACTAATATGCATGAAAACTACAAAAATGGTAATAGGGTCCTTGAGCCCTCTTGGAAACGCCTTACCAAAGAAGAACAAGGATCCTTAAAGAAACTTTAATAGACCGAAGGAAAAACCATATTTATTTCATAAATATTAGTAATACATCAAGAGAAGGAAAGTTATGAGTTCACAGTACAATTCTTCACAAAATACCCACACAATACTTCTCCAAGATTCTCTATATCTCTCTCCTAGAATAGAGGCCTATTTATAGCTAGAGAGTTCGACCTCCCTTCCTAAATCAAGGAGACAAATGAGTAAATGAGGAATATCATCCCTTTACATTTGTGTATTCAAATTGTTGTTGGTCAGAAGTGGTCTTTAAATCACAAGGAGCGCTCTTGGAGGTAGGTAGGTACAATTTCCCTTGATCTTTGGCTAACATCTCATTATAGGAGACAAAATCCCTTCATTCTAGGGCGTTGGATCCCTTGACTACTACAGTTCGACATGGTTGGTGGAATACATGTCTTTTGACAAAAAAAATTAGTGCAAAAAGGAATATTATCCACAAAAATACACCTCAATCATACATTCATTAATCAACATACAAAATACCCATGATTGACTATTAAATATGGTCAAAAGAAAACATTAAGTCATTTTATGGTGGAAAAATGTACCAAAGACGAGCCTTTAAAATGGAAAATAATGAGGTTCATCATTTAAGATAATGTAGGCTTGGACCAAAATAATAATCGACTACCCATCTTTCCTATCCATCTACATTTATCCATACCCCTGGCATTTAAATTATGGATAGAAACATGCCATTCAATCTTTCTTTTACAACCCTCACCAATTACAAACACTAATTTTAGGATGATGAATCATTGTTGATGCCCATTCCCAAACCCACACTTTTGTTGTTCACAATTTCCAAACCCGCCTGGAAAGGACTAGACTGTCATGCAACCCTTGTTAGGTAGGGTGAAAGAAATCCAAGTGGAGGAAGGTTCTTGTCTCCATCCTTGTTATGGTGGAAATATTTATATATGTTATATACATTGATCAAGATATTGATTAGTTATCAAATGAAGGCATGCATCTCAACTAAACATCAACTCAAAGCTCCAATAGAACTCACTCTCTTTACAATGCTTCCTCATTATGTTTGGCAAGATGAAGGATTACTCACCTTTATTATAAATGTGAGGAAGGATGGCACACCTAAAAATGAAAGGTGAGGAATGAAAGGGGAGTGGCCAATACCCTCTCTCTTTGGTAATGAAAGAGGGGAACTCCTTAATTTTGGTCTCTCACCCTACCTATGGTAATAAAAATAATGGAAAAATACTAGTTTCACCCATTTATGATAAAATAGATGAATCAAGGGTGATTTATCTCATGAAAATGTAGGTAAGTCATCCTCTCTAGGATAATAGAATGATTTAGGAGATTGGCCTAACAATGTGGGTGAGAGGCCTACCCTTTCTCTCTATAGTTAGAGGAAATCCAACCACATATATTGTACTTGGAATGCTAGCCTTATTACCTCTTTCTATTCCTTCCCACAACTCTGTCCCTCTCTCACTAATTAATAATATAACCTTGCAATAAAGGTTCCTATTTGCTCGATAATGTCTAACTACTATATAAATTCCCCATTTAAATACCATGATAAAGGGATATGTAACAGGAAAAAAAGACTAATGCCATGATACGTATATAACCAAGTAATAACATGGATCAAAAGAGAGAGGGGTTCTCTCAAATATGGGAATTAGTTTAACAACTTGGCCTAGTGGAAATGAAACTAGATCCATGATGACCCCAAGAACCAAAGAACTCATAAATAAGAGTCTAACAAAGACTCTATGGAGAGGGCATCATCATGTAGGGTCATAATCCTTTGTAGGAAAAATGAAACCTATATGCTTGAGACCCTATTTAGGGGAATATGTACCCTGATGGAACCTATGGACAATTCAGAGAAGGGAAACCATGTCCTTGATCCTTTTATCTAGAGAGAGAGGCATCCCTAATGATAGGGTGAACAGACAAAGTGTATTCATGAATTGAAGAGTGAGACAATAATGAGGTTCCAAGAGCCATGAGTGGAATCCTGAATGGTGGGGTGAATGGACAACATGTATTCATGAAGTGAAGAGTGATACAATAATAAGGATGATCTAGGATCCATGACTTATGAGTTGGGTAGGTGTTACCATCAAAATTTCTCACTTCGACAATGCTACATTCTCATTGTTGAAAGTGTTTTAAGTGTCACACTCCTATTGCAAGTGTCGTAAGTGTCACATCCTCATCACGTAAGTGTCGCATCGCGAACAACACCATGAAAACACTTGACACAACCCCTAAAATATGTTAGAAGAAGAATCCCCATCATTTGACAGTCGGAACAAAGTGTTTCTCTATGAGAATTGGTCATCTTAGCAACTTTTGGAAGACCAACACTCCCTTGCTCATATACATGGAGCACTAGCACTCTTTCTTTATCTATAAGGGAGAGTTGTAGCGCTCTATTGCCCATTGAAAGGGATCGTCGAATTGGTTGATCAAATCTTGAAAGAAATCCCCTTTTTCTCTAAAGACAACTATGGATGGATCAAGTTGGTTTGGCTTGAGTCTCACCCTCAGGATGCATCTAAGGGAGATATCACAACTGATGGAGTCATATCCTCAACTAATCCCAAATGTAACCAAGTTAGTTGAGCCTCTCGAAGCCTATAAATGGAGGCATTCTCATGGTGAACATTGGAGGAAAATAATCAGCAAAGAATTGTTATTCCTTTCGTGGATATTTCGACCAAGGGGTTGGATGAAGAGGACTTGGGGAAGTTGCTACAACATCAATATAAATATTGTAAGTGTCTCTTTAAATCTCTCATCAATATAATTGGCCTATTTCCTTCTAGTATGTCTTTACAGGTACTTGTCTATGCTTGTTTTAATCGTTCATAGATAGATTGATTTTATCTAATCCATTAGAGTAGGAGATAATCGTTTGTCTTTTGGTTTCCATTGCAACTACTGTTCAGAATTCATGGATTGGAGAATCTTGGAAAAAAATTGAAAGTGAGGTACATCATACTATCTCTCTTACTCTATTTTTCGATGGATAAAGTTAATCTATAGGAATGGTAGTGTCCAATGGTAGTTTTTTGTCTTGGTAGAGGGGTCTGTACTCCAAGGGAGAATTCACTTGTCCACATGGGAATTATTCTGTAACAGAAATTGGCGACTCAATTGGGGAGCGAACTTTCAGTTTTTGTTCTTTCCTTGGTTTGTTCATGGCTCTTTCTTATATTTAGATCCCATTTGTTGATTTAATCTATCCTTACATATTTTCATCTTTTCTAAGTTGTCTCACAGAGTCTTTGATTGGATTTCCTTGAGTTTTTGAGTTTTTTGGGTTTTTCTAAAACTTTTCTTAGGACTAGCGCCCTCTCCAATTTAAGCTAGAGCGTTGATATTCTGATCATCGCTACCCCAGAGTGTATTAGGGAGCATTGTAGTGCTCTGGTGCCTTGATTACCAGAGCGTCGATTTTTCTTGCTTTGAAAAATTGCAGTTCTCTTGCTTGTTGGGCATAATCCTTTGATCTTTTTCTTTGATTCAGATCTTATTCTGTCAGATCTTGTTCTCTGTTTGACTCAAACTTGATACTTTTCATTCTTTTAGTATTGATTGATTTTGTGATTGTCTTTCCTTACTGCAAAATCAACCGTTTTCTCTCAAACTTGGTTTCTTTTGCTGCTCTTTTCAATTATCTGATTGATTATAGGTTTTCATAGGGAAAGTCATTGATCTTAGCATGGTTTTGTTTGTCTTTGATCCCTTAATCAATTCTGGAAGGCTATTAAGTCTATTTGTTTTTTGATTTTTGGTGTTTTTCTTTGAGTGGATAGTTTGTTCTTCTTTTAGTCTCTTATTAACTGTTGAGAGTGTCTTTGTTTGTGTACTTTTGCTTATTCTCTAAAAAAAATCATAGTAGTGAAGTCATTTTTCATTATTAATGAAGTATGAAGCATTAGATGAACATCTTAATTTGCATTTGCAATCAAACAAAGAAATTTTGGTATACATTGGTTTTGAATATTGGAAAGATTTTCTTTATAATTTGGCAATTGTTTGAATTCTTGTTCAGAATGAAATGGTATAAAATTTTGCATTCTTGATTTTTTTGTTAGTGACAAAATAAAAGAAACTCTTATCCTTCATGTAGCTAGAATTTTATTGAAAATAAAGTTTGCATCTCATATATTTTTGTAGTCGAGTATCAAACATCATCAGTTTCAATGTCATTCACCTTTGTGTAATGAACGACCATGAAAATGAATGCTAATTAAAATCAAACTAGAAACTTTTATTTTTAAGATCTTTACACCAACACTAGACTAGGACCAGAGCTTTGGAATAGGTAGTGAGAATAACTCTCCAACTAATTCAATACAAACTCATAATCTTGTTATAGGGAGAGTAAATCCAACCTTCGTATAATCATAGCTAGGATCCCCCTCTCACACAGGGGTTAAACATGAGGTCACGTTCGAGAGAGAAATGGATATTATCCCTTCGAGGCTCAACCGATTGTAGTAGTATGATCATATATTGGGGGTTCTTATTGATGATCAACTATTTTCATTTTGTCTCGAAGCTTCATGAATTACGAATCCATTCGAGGTCCTATGGAGTTTACCAGTCCACTTTTCCTCATTTCTCTTGATGAATTTTGCACTTGATATCATGCCCATATGTTCAGATTCAACTATTGACTGTACCCACGCTGAGGCTGACTATTAGTTGCTATACTTATTAGCCACAATATTTAGGGTCCTTACATGAGGTGACGGTGAAGGGAATTGTTTTTTGTACCTGGAACATACGTTGGTCAAACTCACTCGAGCTCCTTGGAGGGTAACCCATGGGTAAAACCGTGAGGAATATTTCACCAAGGTATAAGTCTATTAATTAGGCCGCCAACGTAACTGATCCACCCGCTCATATCCTAGCCCCTTCTTGATTTGATCACACGACATTGGATTTCATCACCAACTAGTACGTTCATTGAGAGAAGGCATTGTTTTCTTGTTGGTTTTCTATATTTTTTAGCAAGTGTTGTTTGTTTAATTTAGTTGTCCTTAAAAATTGAGACTGTGGAGATAAAGTTATTCGTATATCACGTAGGATGCAATGTTTTCCTCTAGAAGGATACAAACCCTTACCTCCTAACTCACCTGAAGATACTTACCATGAAGAGGTTGAGAACCATTTCGATGCTAGGATTGGTGCTACTCCTTTGCTAGCAAATCCCAAGAGAGCCTTAGTTACGGTTGAGGAAGGTTCCACCTTTCATGTAAACCCCTCTTTGTAAGTCCCTCCCAATCTACACCTTGTCCGATTGGACTCCTCAGGTAACATTAAAGTAGAATATTACCCTCGCCTGCCATCAAGGCCATATAATCAATTAGATATGGAACTAATTCAATTGAATTTTAATGAAGAATACACTACCCTTGTCTGTTATGTTGAAATGGTAGATCCACATCAAACTCTTTTTCATTCTATATGGATAACTCCATCACGACAAGATCTTTACGAAAAATTTAATTTTATTCGACCACCCTTTGACCCTCCACATGCCTCTACCACTGTCAGTGCAGAGGCAAGACCATCACATCAGCCCATCATCTGTCTCGTCAAACCGATAGTCAATAATTCTACCACTTCAGGACAATTCCAAAATGAAACGGGAGTCGTGTTACCTAGTCAGTTGAAAAGTACCTTGATAGTTACACCTCCCATCCCTCTTCAAGCTACAACTATGTGTACTTGAAAGAATCCCATTGGGACATATTTACATCACAAAATGCAAAACCCTGCCACACAACTAAACCTAACTATGGTTCAAATATATACCGGGGGGGAACCATCCTCCAACATGAAAATTTTGACTGGGGGGAACCCCCTCTTATCGTTCATACCCCAATTTCTACCCAACCAATGGAAGGGGGAAAATATCAACCTTCTTTCACTAGAAACCCCCCACAAACTTGGGGACCACCCCAAGGAGGTTTGTTCCATCAACCACATTCGGGAGGGCCATAAAACCCTAAATTACAAGGAGCAATCAAAAATCCCAATCCTTTCAAGACTACATTCTGGACAACCTTTCCCTAGACTCTTGAATCCCACTTGGGGTCCTCAAGGTCAATCATCTTTTCCTCCCGAAAGGCCAAATCCTTACCCTTCTCAAGGTCAACCTAGTTACCCTCCTCAAGGGAAACTTGGTTATACACCTCAAACTAATCAAGAGAACTATCCTCCCCCGAGTTACAATGGTTATCCTCCCCAGGGGAAAATGGGTTTCCCATCTCCTTTTCTACATATTCCTCAACAAATAAATCCTACCTTTGTCGGTCAACAAAATCCACATATGGGAGGGATTGATGGCTACAATTATCCACCTCAACTAGTTTACATCCCTACTGGTGTCCCTATGCCACACCAGTATCATCCACAAGTAAATCAACAACTATTGTTCTTAGCCACTCTATATCTATCAGATCTGTCAAGATTAACCAACGATCCCATTTTACACTCCTCTTTTTGGCCAGTCATTCCTACCAAATTACCTTCAGAATTTTGATGGTAAACCTGGTGAAGACCTTAATAACCATGTTATGACCTTTCATCTATGGTGCTCATCAAATTCACTAATGGATGATTCTATCTGGTTACGTATTTTCCAGTGTACACTTACGGGTACAACGACTAAGTGGTACATTGAATTACAACGTGAAACTTTTCAATATTTTAATTCACTTTCCATGGCTTTCCTCACACACTTCCAATTACCTATCTACTATGAAAAAAGAACAAAAAATCTCACCTCCCTTCGTCAGACCAACTCCGTACATATCTCTGATCATATTAATGATTGGAGACAATGACGACGGTTGATCAAAGCAACCATTCCTGACTAATTGTTGGTTGAATGGTTCACCAAATCTCTTTTTCCTCCTATTTCTCATGACGTAGCCATGGGTGGTGTCATTACATAAGAGGAAGCCATTTATAATGCCCAGTTTCTGGATGTGGTTTATTCCCAATCCGTTAATTTGTACGAATTGATTCCAAATGCTCTTCGTCCATCAACCTATCCGTCAAAACCATCCTCCACCGCTCACGTAGATGAAGTTATCGGTTCCATCAAAACCTAGTCCAGTTCATAGTCAAACGGCATGACCAATCGTTTAGTCACTTCCCCTGCTATCAGATCGAATTCACTCTCATCAAACTCCCCCCTGACTCAAATATCTGAGGTAAATGTAGTTCAATCTATTTCTCCACAACAGTCAGGGGGAAAGAAGAAAACTAAAAATAAAACCAAGAAAAGCAATAATCAAACCAAAAATGAAAAAACACAAACACAACCACCTGCTACTGAGAAACAACCACAGTGCAAACCAAAATTTCCATATCTCATTTTTGGTGAAGAACACTACACACAAGATTGTTCTCATCGGGACGAAGTTTCCAAACTTTTTAAAGGAAATTCTCAACCCTTTGTTTTGACACATCCTTTTCCACAACAATAGTCACTGGTTGCACAAGCTCTTGTACCTTTGATAGGAGGTAATCCAAATCATCCTCCTAAAGAGGAAGCTTCATCAAGTGCACATATTTACATGTTTAATGGGATAGATTTGACAACTCGTACTACGACAGATGACACACCTCCAGGTAAATCTGATAAGGAAAATGTAACTAAGGGTACTACACCGGATCCATATCCCACTACAGTTAATCCTCCATCCAGACCATTCCATATTGAGAAAACCAACTTTGAATCTATTATATGCCCTCCCAAGAGCACAATTCGAAAGTCGACCTTTAATCCTAACTCGTGTGCTACTCAAAACTACAACATAGTTGAAGATTTGGCTCAAGCACCTTGCGCTATGTCATCTCTCGAGGTTCTAAAACACTTCCCTAGCCAACGTAGGACACTCATGGAAGCCATCGGAGCTATAGATCATGAGTCATCTAACAATATCATGTTTAACCTGGATAATTTTAAATCATGACTCTCTCACCAAATAGCTTTCAAGATCGATGTCATTTTCCATAATCGACATGTTCATTGCACGATCTTGGATGAGGGGGGATCCACATGTGTCATGTCCTTGGCTTGCTGGAAAGGCCTCAAATCACCTATTCTTAATCAATCTCCCACCATTTTATGAGCATTTTATTGAAGATTTTTTTGACCTCATGGATTATTACAATCCTTAGCCACTCAATTGGGAGGCAATTTTTTTTTTGTCGATGTTGAAGTATTCGATGCTCCCCTCATTTATAACTTGTTACTAGGGAGAATTTGGTTCTATGTTATGATTGTCATCACTTCATTAGTTTTTTGATACGTTCAATTCCCTATCAAGGTAAAATGGTAACCATTTATCGGTTATATTACTGCACCCCCGACGCTCACACTCAAACAACCAACAACATTCCTTTTCTGGGCGACTCAAAAATCACTTATGAAAGTGTTTGGGTAGGTATTTTGAAAGACTCTTCACTCATGGGTATCTTCCCTACACCTCTTCCTCCCACTATGCAACATATCGCAACGGTTAATATGATTTCGATTATGGCACATCAATCCTTCGAATCATCTGATCCATGGATTGTTCCTAGTCCCTTAGAATTCGATACACTAGGTGACACCATGCCACTTAGTCTTATAGAGGATGAATACGACACCTTTCAGTCTGCCTCTCCTTCACTGTATGACCAACGTCTGCTAGCGTCTATGATTTATTCATTACCATCTTGTTTGGATCCCCTATCCTCTACTTTCGATTGCATCCTACATATTTTTTCATCAGATGAATCTATTATGGAAATGCTTAGTATTGAGGAGGCACCTTGGGATGACAACCACCATCGTTCGACCTTTCTTCCCAGTTTGGATAACATAGAGAAAGATATTTCATCTATCTTTCCTTGTGATATTGTCGACTCTCCCCAATCTCCAATACTCACTCAGGATACCATCTCCTAGGGGAATTTGGGAAATATCTCTTCCACTATCACTCTCGACATATCCATTAAACAAGGTATTCTAGAAAACATATAACTAGGTGTAAACTGTTCAGTTGAATAAGTTGAAACTACAAATAAATGTCAGGGATCGATCCATCAATCATTGTGCATGAAATCTAAACTTACCCAAGATTTAAACCTGTGAGACAAAAACTTCACTCGGTCCATCCTAAGAAAACGCGACAATTAAGGCAGAAGTAGAAATTTTTTTGAAATATGGTTTTATCTATCCAGTCCCTTTGACTGAATGGGTTTCCAACATCGTTTCGGTCACCAAGAAGTAAGGGACCATCCATGTTTGTGTCGATTATCAGGATCTTAATAAGGCTTGTCCCAAGGAAATTACCCTACACCCTTTATTGACCAAATTATCGATAATTGTGTCTGAAGCATCATTTTCTCTTTTATGGATGGATTTTCTGGATATAACCAGATTGAGATTTTATCGGTTGATAAACACAAAAAAACCTTCATCTTCCCTTGGAGGACTTTCTCTTATCATAAATTACCTTTTTAATTTAAAAATGTTGGAGCCTCTTTCCAGCGGGCCATGTCATATGCGTTCCATGACATCAAACATATTGTTGAACCATACCTTGATGACTTAACCACTCACTCATCTCATCAACGAGATGACATTGTTCACCTACGAGCCATATTTCTTGATGTCATTTTTACAACATATGTTTGAACCCCCATAAATGAATTTTCATTTTTGAATCAAGGAGACTCCTCAGATTCGTAGTCTCCAATGACAAGATTAGGGTGGATCCCTTAAAAGTCAAAGCTATTCTTGCTTTACCTCCTCCCAACAACCTCACTCAACTAAAAAGTTTTCAAGGGAAGGAAAAATTTCTTCATCATTTTAGTTGCAATGACGCCGAAATCACTAAAGGATTCATGATATTGCTGCAGAAAGATGCCCCTTTCATCTGAGATGCAACCGCTCAATGCTCATTTGATTCTCTTAAGCATGCCGTAATGAACACACCTCTTTTTCATCCATCGAATTATGAAAAAGATTATATCCTTTAATTGGTTGCCTCTACTTCCACTATCACTATGGTGCTAGTACAAGAGGATGATGATGACACCGAACATGTGATATACTATCTAAGTAAAAGTCTATCAGGTCCCAAAATTTGGTATTCATATGTCGAAAAGTTTTCTTTGGCAACAATTATTTCCATCCAAATATTTTTCCATTTCATTCTGTTATGCACTACCACAGTCATCGCAGACTCGAACCCCATGTACCACATCTTGACTCATCAAGAACTTGGGGGAAAATATTCGAAATGGATCGTCATCCTCCAAGAATTCGATCTCGAGTTTTCCAATTCCAAGGCTAAGAAATCATTGGTTTTTTCAGAATTAATTTTCAATATTCCCCATACTGATGAGGACACTGATCCAAGTGATTACCTTCCTAATGAATCCATTTTCCTTATTAGTACGTCTGATCCATGGTATGGAGATATTTTTCTCTATCTCCAAACCCAACGCTTTCTACCTATCATTTCACGTGATGAATGATGTCGCATTAGACACCACTCAAAGTGCTACCTTATCATTGGAGACACCTTGTACCACTGTGGCATTGATACTATCCTCTGACGTTGCTTAACCCATGAAGAGGTTGAATTTTTTTTAAATGAATGTCACTTTGGAGCTTGTGGCGGTCATCTTTTTGGGATGGTTACAAGCCAAAAATTTTTACATGTTGGTTATTTTTGGCCTTCTATATTCAAATATGGCATTGAGGCCGTTAAAAAAGTCCCACCCTGTCATATCTTTCAGTGAAAAGAATGTACCCACTGAGCTCCACTTCATCCCATTGTCATCGTTGACCCCTTTACAAAATGGGGCATCAATTTTATACAATGTAAGCCTACCTCAGTCGTGGGGAACAATTATATCATCGTTAGTGTTGATTAGTTCACTAAATGGGCTGAGGCTATGCCTACATTTCTTAATCATGGCTGCATTGCATCACTTTTTATGTTCAATCACATCATCACTCGATTCGGTGTGTCGCAATCTATTGTAACTGATTATGAATCCCATTTACATAACTAGATGATCGGAGAATTACGCACCAAGTTAGGTTTTCACCATGACAAATCATCCCTCTACTATACTCAGGAAAATGGACAAGTTGAATCCATCAACAAAGTCCTGAAGACCATGCTTCAATGCATGGTGGGAGTAAACAAAACCTCTTGGCACTTGCATCTCTTCTCCGCACTCTGGGCTTATTGAACTTTAGTTAAAACCACAACTAGATTTACACCCTTCTAGTTGGTATACAGGATAGAAGCGGTATTTCCAATCGAATGTGGTATTCCTTCGTTGAAACTCACCATAGAACTCTTACCCCACACTTTTGTTGAAGAGGAACGATTCTTATATCTTACAAATTTGGATGAAACCCGTTGCGATGCTGCTCTCATCAACAAGACATATCAAAAACACATGAAAAATCAATATAATAAGTCCATCCAACCTTTCACTTTCACAGAAGAACATCTAGTCCTAGTCTATGATAAATATCATGACAAACTAGGGGCAGGAAAGTTAGAACCCATGTGCAACATACCATACATCATAAAACGTGTGTTACATAGAGGCACCTACAAGTTAGTAAACTACGATGGAATATCTCTCGGTGAGCTCCGAAATGGGCCTTACCTAAAGAAGTACTATGCATAGAATATCTCACACATGTTCTTTGTACATTATTATACTATATACTTTTGACTTGGTGTGTTTTTCTTTTGCGTGCACGAGTTTCACCTCGACTGCTTATACTTTGCTTTGTGATTGAATGTGCATATGAAATCATGCTTTCCCATCTATTTTGAGTTTGCGGATGGCACTAGTTGACATACCCAGAACATCACTTATGCAGCTTGGGTCATCTACCACTCTGGCGAGTTAGTAAGTTCGGGAGGAATTTGCCTCAAATATGCAACCAATAACATTGTAGAATATCATGTCATCATCGGGATTTTAACCGAAGCCTCTTCTCTAGGTATATCTCAATTGATTATCAACCTCGAATATCAACTCGTGGTTTATCAACTAAATCATGAGTATTCCATTCACAAATCAACTTTACTATGTCTCCATATAAGAGTTCACCATCTCAAAAGATATTTTGAATTTCTTGAATATAGACACATATCGAGAGAACTCAACACAATCGCATATTTGTTAGAGAATTACATGTTGAATTGGTATATTGTGCATAGATAAACATTTAAAACATAAATCATGTGTATAAAGAACATCACATAAAACAAAAAAATACAACATAGGTAACCACAACAAAACTTGTTTATATATATAAGCGTGATAGAAAAAGTTGTTTTCAAATACATCATAAAAAAATACATAACGGGGGAAAAAATGGGCCTTCATGCCCATAGAATCATCATAAAGACTACAAAATGTTTGAGGACTCTAATCATCCCCCTGTATCACTTTTTGCTCCACATAGCACACTACCGCTCGTGCCACCCATCGTAGCAAATGATTAAAGATTTCAGAGACCCCAATTGTATGTTGCTGAAAGTATAGAGGCACATCTCGCCTCCTTGGGGGAGGGACACCCATGGTCAAGCCCTAAAGTTTCCTCTCCACCTCCCAGAATCCTCCTACTATGACATCATGCGTAGTTTTTGCATGTGCATCTCCTTGACACCCTAACGCTGGCATCTTCATTGGACGTGATGCACCTCTATCTGCATGATGAAAAAAAATGACTTAGATCCCTCGTTGTACAAACAAAAACATATAAAAACAGCCAAAAATATATAGTTACAAGGTTATGATATTTCATGCCTGATGCATCCCAATATATACCCTCGGGAAGTACCAAGTCTGCAGTACCCCTGAAAGCTACCCCAGCATAAGGGAAGTCCCCGATCAACACCAATTTCCTCCTCCACCATGTGAAGAAGTCAACAGTGAATCTAAATCCGATGGCTCATTACCAAACTTGGGGGAGAGACTAGTCCACCTCTCCATGTGAGGCTCAGTCAAAGGGCGTGTTATCATTGAAACTTATGGATACATATGGGGAATCCTCTCTAGGAAAAACAAGACCAAGAAAGAACCATATCCGAACTATTTTTGTCTTCCAAATCTGCATTTAGATATCTGCTCTTTAACATTACTCAAGAACCTTACACTGTAGTTGACTAGCCTTGGTTACAAACATTGAATGGCATAAGAAATTTGGGATTTAGAAGCAATATGGGAACTAGTTCTCCCCGCCATTTTGGTAATAGAAAATAGGACGGATCGAAGTGATATATCCCTCACATATTTTATAATGATCCTTCCTCCCACCAACTGTGACCCTAGTATGCAGTATTCAAAAAAATATACCTCGGTCGGTTGCAAAGTAACTTGGTGTCCAGAAAAAAGTATGGGTTCCCCTCTCTTCGAGAGCCCCATAAAAAAGTATACATCATCCATCTCAGTCTCAAGCATATGTGTCCCTATTCAAAATGCTTTCTCACTGTTGTCCCATAAACCGATCAAGTATTCAAGCAATAACACTTCTTTCCTCATGTTCTGAAGTTTGAAGTATTTGAGCAAGCCACAATTACGTAAGGCCACCCTTTCTTGAGGGTCTTGAAGAGAATTCATGTGATCAAACTCGTGCTCGCATTCTTTCCACTCAATCATGGTTGGCTATGGATGAAACCTACAAATACATCAATTAATCATCATTAGCTAAATCCTCAATGAAAGAAATTGCCTCTTTTTATCCTAAAAATCAAATAATTCTTAAGTTATGCACCTATCACTCCCTCAAAGAATAGAATAGAGCGCTATTGCACTCTCAATGCGCACACCAGGGCATTGAAATCACAATCGGTGCTCCCCTCAATTTCTTGAGGGAGCGTCTATCTAGTTCAGTGCTTTAGGGCTTCCCAAGGAGCCTGGAACACCCAAACTAAAGGATGAAATGCAATAAAAAGGCATGAAAAGGAATGAGGAGGAGGAAGCAACCAACCTGATCGGGACGGTTTTGAAAACGATCGCCCACAACCCCCGTAATCAACACTCAAAAAAATGCTCCAAAAGAGGTAAAAACTCAAATACCAGAGAAGAATAGTGAAAACAAAGGTAAAAATGAATTTTTGACCTAATTTGATATTTGATCTGTTCAATTTGGTCATTTCTCCTTATTATAAAGTCTATTTTTGGGTTTTTTTATTAATTTTTAAGAAATTACTAATATCTTGTGCCCATAACACCGTAATTTTACAGGAATTTGAGCAAAGTTTTTTCGATGACCTTGTAACACCAATGCGATTAGTATTTTTTCTTTCTTGTGCTCACAAATACATTAGAATGAAACCATGTATACTTTATCACTTTTTCGGACTCGTAAAGTTTATAAGAAAAAGGAACCCCCTGGAGTCTCATTTAAGCTCTTTTCAGACTCTCTAAACATGAAAAGATTGTTGACTGATATTGCTTCATTTCACACTCGTTAAAAGGTTTGAAAGGAAATCTTCCAAGTAATAGTTTATCTCTTTTTTGGACCTTGAAGACTAAATTTATGAAAAGGACAACCCTAGAGTCTCCTTTAAGTTCTTTTCAGACTCTATAAACATGAAAAACCATCGATTTTTCCTTCTCTAGACTCGTTAAACTACACATTGAAGGGACCATATGGGAACAAACCCTTAATTCTTCTAGTTCGTTAAACAAAGGAAGAGGAAATTACCGAAGGTGATTTATATAGAGAATGTCTTATCCTTGAATTTGTTAAAATAAAAAGAGGTAATCATCTCTTTGGATGGGGGGAAAATTGAAGGAAGTGGGTCAAGTTTCTTGAATTTTTTTGTAAACAACTCTTGCAGTCGCCCTTGATGATCTGAAAATGAAATGTACTTGTTTAAGGGTGCAAGGTATCCATTTTCCATAATTCAAAATGTGAGTTATACCCTCAAATGTGACCTCTGAAAATGTGAGAACTTACTATTTCTTATACAGAGATAGACTGTAGGAGCATTTACCGGACATGTCACCTCAATTAAAAGGATGAGTTCCAGAGGCTACCTGGCCCTTTACAGGCTCTGCCTAAAGAAATAATAAGTAACCACTTAGAAGTTAAATAACTCTTAATAGGATCTTGCTTCATGTGTTTAAAGGTGCAAGAGGGTTTATGTGTTTAAGTTATTGGTTCTTCTTTGCAATGTATATGTGTGAATAAAGGTTATTTTACATGCTTGAATATGTGTGATAAATCAATACACAGCCATGTAACAGCAGCAAATAACACAGCAAATCACAACACCCAAAATGATAAAGCAGTTCACCCACTTCAGGCTACCTCTGCTGGACCAAGCCTCCCAAAATGGGCTTGTCCTCTTGTATTAAAATGCTCCAAAATGCTAATACCAGAATAAGAAAGTCTCAAAGGACAGAACTGACTGTAAATACAGACTCAGAAAATAGGAATTAGCTGAACATGCTTTTTCCCAAACATCAAACAGTGAAATAGTACCTTAACAGTACTTTCCCCAAAATGGCCCTGGTGGCCCTTTAATCTTCAATGGAGAATTTTGATGTGAAGATGGCCTCAAATGGTTCTGAAACCTCTGCCATCAGATTCAGAAGGTCGAAATTAGCTGAACATGGCTTTTGAATCACCAAAAATGGCTGAGCATAGCCCCCAAACAGCTCCAGCACTGAAATGGCCCTGGTGGCCCTGAAAGCTTCCCTGAAGCAAAAAAACTTGCAAATGGCCTCCAATGGCTCTGAAACCTGCTCCAATGGCTCCAGAAGGTAGAAGAGACCCAAAATCGACCCAAAAAACGTCAAGAAAGGTTTCCTGTAGCCCAAGTT
>ML782149.1:483224-520020 GCA_009831015.1 Picea engelmannii | reverse complement strand
GACGTCCGTTTGAGACGAAACGAATTGCGTTGGGTTTGTGACGACGAGGGCTAAAAACCCATTTGTTTTTAGGCAATTCTGAGAACTTTGATTTTTGAGGTAAAATTTGACCCCTGGTCCAGATTCTGATCACTTGAACACTGAACTTTTTTAACCTCCACATTGAACACTTGGATAATCCACTAAACTTCTGCACTGAACCAATCCTATAAGTCTTTCCACTCCTTTGAACCATCCAAAGAATGACTTAGCACTCGTTTCATTATGTTTTGGTCCACTCTGCATTTATGCTACCAAGTCTCATGTCGTGCTTCAATGTTCAAGGGAATTTTCCACCTTGAGAGTGAACCATATACAAAATTACTAGTTTCCATACCTGTGTCAGTCTGTGTTCATCTGCTATATCTTATCACTTTCCTGTTCCATTTTTGTGTCGATGATGGGGGATACATCAAGGCCCTCCTTCGACGAGTATTTTCCTGTCGAATTCAACACATCATCTGAGAATTATACTTAGAAACTAGTTAGTGCCTTGGGACCTGCATGCCTCAATGGAAAGCCTCCTCACCTCCAAAAGTGGTTTTGCATCATTGACCTCTAATTGGATGATTCCACGAATGTTTTACCTCAACTCATTTATTCAAATTTGTTGGATTGTACTAGGGTACCTTGGGAGTCATTGATATCACTGGTGATTTCCCTCACACTTGTTAACGGTTTACCTCAATGATCGGTAATTAGGTGGTTTCTACCATGTTTGACATCAAAAAATATATTCACAGCACTAGATTCGTACCACATCAGGATTGGGACAAAGATCCTGGGTTGCACATTCAATCTGATATCTGATTTTCCCAGGCCGTGAAGGAAGTTTTTGAGCATGTTGATACTTATGTTGTCACATAGATCCATGTTGTATTGGTATGTGGCTATGTTTTATCAGCTCATAGATCCATTGTGGATTTTGTGTGGATACGATCAATTCATGTCATAGAAGTATGGATCCACATTGTATATCTGGTATCCATACCCTTAGTCAATATCACCATGGATCTGCAGTGTATTTATTGACGACCATACTTTGAGTCATTTATAGTTTGAACATAGGTATGCATGTCCCAGGAAAGGAACACATATTAACATTGTTTGATGGTTGTCTGCAGCTTCTACCTGGTTCCCCAACTCCATAACCTTACTTCGAGGAATCTACAAATTGTTTCGGCCATCATCTTTCATTCTCTAACTTCACACATTGGGGGGGAATCTATTACACATCAAAATTCTTCACTTCGACAATCTTACATTCTCATTGTCAAAAGTTTCCTAAGTGTCACACTCCTATCGCAAGTGTCGCATACTCGTCACGTAAGTGTCACATTGCGAACACCACCATGAAAAAACTTGACACAACCCATAAACCATGTTAGAATAATAAGCCCCATCATTTGACAATCGAAACAAAGTGTTTCTCTATGAGAATTGGTCATCTTGACAACTTTTGGAAGATCAACGCTCCCCTGCTCATACACAGGGAGCACTATTTCTCTTTGTCTATCTAGCAAGAAGCATTGTAGCGCTCTATTGCCCATTATAAGGGAGCATCGAATTAGTTGAGGAAATGTTGGAAGAAATCCCCCTTTTCTCTAAAGATAGTTATGGATGGATCGAGTTGGTTTGGCTTGAATATAAACCTCAGGTTGCAATCTAAGGGAGATATCACAATTGATGGAGTCATATCCTCAACTAATCCCAAATACAACCAAGGTGTTTGAGCCTCTCAAAGCCTATAAATGGATGCATTATCATGGTGAACGAAGGAGGAAAATAGTCAACAAAGCATTGTTATTCTGATTGTGGATCTTTCGATGAAGGGGTTGGACGAAGAGGACTTGGAGAAGCTTTTGCAACATCATATGAATATTTTAAGTGTCTCTTTAAATTTCTCATCAATATACTTGGCCTATTTCCTTCTAGTATGTGTTTACATGTACTTGTCTATGCTTGTTTTAATATTTCATAGATAGATTGATTTTATCAAATCCATTAGAGTAGGAGATAATCGTTTGTCTTTTGGTTGTCCATTGCAGGTACTATTCATAAATTGTGTATTGGAGAAGCTTGGACAAACTTCGAAAGTGAGGTACATCATGATGTCCCTCTTACTCTCGTTTTCGATGGATAAAGTTAATCTATAGGAATGGTAGTGTCCAATGGTAGTTCTTTGTCTTGGTAGATGGGCTTGACACCAAGGGAAAATTCACTTGTCCACAGGGGAATTATTTTGTAACAGTAGGTGGGGGTACTCTTTAATTATCTTGATTATGTATTCTTACATATCATATAGATACCCTTAGAAGAAAATTACCATCTTGTAAGTCATAACAAGCCTAATCAATACCTCATATAGTGTAAAGAAACTATCAAGGGGAAATATCGTAATGAAGAGAATGGTGACCCTTATTGTTGGAATGACCTAGTAATAAAATCTATCATTTATCTACTGAAAGTTGACTTCATGTATTGAATCAAGATGTATTTCTCACGCCCGAGTTAGGCCTAAATACTACTTAATTAGGTGAGGTTCACTCACTAACCAACTAGTTCCTTCTTCTATTGTAGCTGGTTTCATACATCGGGACAAATCTTTGACCACCATTAAGGAGATTGATTGGTGATTTTATTAATAACACATGGAATTTAAGTAATTGGAAAATACCTTGCATTTCCTTTATGATCTTTCCCTTCGTATTTGAGCCTGAGATTTCTCCACACATTAAGTCCATTCTCATCTTGGCTCTGCCTCGGGTAATCAGCCACACATTAGCTTCCTCATCCTTTTTTTTTTTTTTCAAGCAGCTCTGTCATAACCTTGTTACAATGTTCCTTCTTCTCTTCCCACTTTTTCAACATGTCGAGATAATCCTTTATAACGTGCTCGATACTATAATAGTACTCACATAGAGCATGCATTTTGGTGAAAAATCGCAATACATGGTCTATCTTGATACAATTAAAACAAGTTGGTGGTATTCCTCCACCTCGTCCATATCCTCATCCTTGATTATGTCCATATCCACCTCTGAGACCTCTCGAATATCCACCTATTTTTGTTCCCCCACGATCACCACCTTTATGTTCCTCTTGAACTTGAAAGGCATCATGGGCATGGTCCTACATCAACTAAAGTGATAAAAAATTGTTCACATCATGCCCCATGGATTTGTAGAACTCACAAAATGGAGTATGGTGAGTTTTTAGGTATTTTACTAGTGTTGTACAGCGGGGTGGGATATGTCCACACTATATGAAAAGCTCGCACCATTTAGCCTAAGGAACGATCATAAATGGAATTAGTGTGCCTGTCACCATATAGTTTCCTAATGTAGGACATTCATCCCTATGGTGACCTTCCAACTATCACGTGGTACACTACACATGCTCGTGCACCACCTTCGTGTTTTCCATACCTTGAAACTGCATTGTTAAATTTGCAAGTTGGGACTGCACTTGCACCAGTCATGTTAATGTCTCCCCACCTCCTGGGGTATCTTCCAGGTGCATCGCAATCTCCATCATCTCTACCTGAGTAGTCACCTTTTTTTCGGTGAGCGGGACTCGTATATGGGGAAGTAGTCATGCGATGAACCATTTCATGTGTTGAACGTCTTGGATCCAGAATGTGTAATTAACCAAATTCTTCAAATATCATAACATAACATAAGTAAACACCATGTATAGTAATTTGAGCATGAATCACAACTCCTTAAAAAAATAGATAGATAATTTACACAATAACTCCTTAAAAAATAGGAGAACCTCCTCCACATAACCAAATACATTCACACATCACAATTCATATGTCTACAATAATGAATACATGATCTCTATATATACCTATTCACACCTACACAAGAGGCCCCTTTACTATTAGTTCGACTCTATTACATATATATTTACACATTACATGTACATTTATCCCCATATATTTCCTCCTTGGGATCATATCATATACATTTAACCCTATATATGCCCCCCTTGGGTCATAACATAGTACCCTCCTTCAAAATTATTTGTCCTCAAAGCTTTGAAATTAAAGGCTTCACATGTGATGAAACCAAGTAATATGATTTTCTTATGTAATTGGTTTCTTCTTTCCAGTGATGATGACCCATCCATCCAAAATCAATTATTTTCGGTCATAATCCTTGGTGACTAGTTGTTGCATAATTTTCTTTCCCTTGATTCCATGTATTGTTGTTGAAGCTTATCCAATTTGTGGTAGATGTTGGTCTATGATAATACTTCTTGAATAATGGTTTTTTGATTCCTTGTTCCACGAATATTGAAAAGTGTTCCATCTTCTTCCTTTATAATAATGATATCAACCTTCTTGTCTTCCTTGAAATATTTCCTGGTAATGGTGTTGTCGATATGGTTTCACATTTGACAATTTTCCTTCACTCTGCACATGCATTTCAACTATATTCTTTTCAAAGAAAATGGATTCCTCTATCCTAATTTCTTGGTATTTGATTGTTCTATCCTTGGAGATAATACCATCATATTTGGCATGTACATCCTCTAGATGACGTTCAACTTCTTCAAGTATGTCCTGGTGACCTTCTTGAATCTTGTCTTCTTTCTCCTTTTGGAATTTCAATGTCACCCCATTTATCAAATTATGACATCCTTCTTCAATTCTAGATTTCATTTCTAACTTCACCTCATCGGTATTTAGGGGTTCCTCAACCTTCTTGAAAATTTCCTCTTCAAGTCTTTTGGTAGATTCTTCATCCAATATCCTTGTTTCTTCTTGATTTTGATATTTCTTTTGTTCTTGTTTCAAACTCTTAACATCATCCAATAGTTTTTTATTATGGTTTCATAATATACATACCTCTTCATATTTCCTTTTCAATTATTCCCTTGAATCATCATTTTCCCACTTTGCTTTGATACTATTTTCTTTCTTTAGGTTCTTAACCTCCTTAATGAATGATTTATTAATTGATTGTATATTGAAAAACTCATCATTTTTCTTTGTAATATATTTTCTTAGCTCTTCATTATCCTTTTTCAATTTGGTCAAATTTTCCTTTTATTTCTTTATTTCCACTTGAATTGTATGCTTCTCCTCCATTTTTGTATCCTTGATCCATTTATTTGAGAAGAGTTTTTCAAAATTTTCCCATGAGAGGGTTGTTGGAAAGTTGGTTGTCATTGATGTCAATATATGTGATGGGTGTATTTGGAAAAGTCTCCAAAATGGTCCCCTTATGACATACCTCTAAGCATGGCCCTCACGAGGAGATGCTTTGAAGAAGTCTACAAGAAGCCCCAAAGGTGTGGTTATGGAACCTGAAGTTGATCACATAAAATGTTCATGAAGGATAGTGTAAATGTAGGTAACTCACTCATGGATGGATAGTCCTCTTCATGTCATTTCCGGTGATAGGTGGTATCCCAGGTGGTTCCTCACAGTTGAGGAGTTATGTCCTTGTGAAGTTAGAAGCCCCAAAGAATGGTTAAGAAACCCTTAGTTAGTTACAAGTCAATTAATGAAAGGGTAAAGTGGTTGTAACAAGAAAGTATAGAAGCCCCTAAGATTAAGGAGAGATGTTACTTGGAAAAATTATAAATACTCCTCAAGGAGTCTCTCATAAGCATATTCACTCATTCATTCTATTGAATATCCACTTGTGAGTAAGTGATCTATTGGCAAGTTTGCGATGGTGAAATTTGAGGTAGCGATGACTAAGAAGTGCAGGAGTTTCAGGGTTGCAGAGGAGAGCGAAAATTTATGAGGAAACCCTAGTTTGGTTTACCCTCGCGAATAAAAATACTAGTATCCTGTGAAGCACCCCCGCGGGTTTTCTAGGGATCGTCACGCGAGGCCCCACTAGATAGTAGGTCTTGGTCCCATGAGGACAAGACAAATTTGAAGAGCACAACTAGGTTCAAGTTGCAGAAAAGTTTGAAGGTATAAAAGGTTTTTGATATAGTCTGAGATGGTATGCTACAATTTTCATGAGTAAAGACATGTTTTCTATGTGTTCATTTAAGGCTTGCTTCATGTATGATATGGTATATGCTTAATGAATATCTTGGAGGCCTCTTGGGAATAGGGCTGTTATGGTTGAGGTGATATATGCTTGAGACATATTCTTAGTATTTGGCCTATGGATGTTATGGCTCTTTTTTATAGGCACACCTTTTTTATATTATCTTGAGGCACATTCTTCTATATCATTGATGATATGGTATAGATACATAGTACATGATTATCTACTCATCATTGATGTTATGGTATCTACATTTGGAATATATTATGGTACATGATTAATGCATGTTATACTACATTTTTTGGTACGCAGTTGATGCATGGTATGGTACATGTTTATGGTACAGTGACAGTTGTAGGTTGATAGTACAATGAGAGTTACAGGTTGATGGTAAGGTGACAGTTGCAAGTTTATGGTACAATGACAGTGACATATTGATGTAGCAGTGGTAGTGACAATGGTGGTGATTGTGGTAGTGACAATTTGGTCAACACTTATATTTTAGGGCAGCAGGATGGGGCAAGGAAAGGGTGTCGTAGCCTCCTTCCGGTTGGTGTCGGAGAACTTAAGGAGTTAAATATTCCTTCAAGTTGGAGCCTGAGAATCGGGGGGTTGTAGACTCCTTCTGGTTGGAGCGAGAGAATTCAGGGAGTTGTAGTTTCCTTCAAGTTGGATCTTGTAAATATGTGTTTTTTGTATTCTTAAATTTGTAGTTGGAGAATTGAAAAGTTGGTGCTTCCAATGAATGTATTGTTTTGATATAAATGAAAATCATTCCATGGTTTTATCCAATTTAGGTTTCCACATAAATTCTAGTGTATTGTGTTTCTCTGGATGTCTATTATGATCGTTTGATTTATATTTCTCATGATTTATTGATGATATATTGTTGATGAAATTAATGATTATATATCATGGTTAAAAGTGATAATAAAGTGCTCATAATGATTCACCCCCCCCCTCTCAGTATTCCAATGATTGGTATCAGAGAGGGTCCTTCAAGAAATAGTTTAACCACTAGAAGGAGACCATGGAATACGCTAATATTGGAGCACTAAGGTTTGATGGTCATAATATGCCTTTTGGATTAAAAGGATGCAAACCTTTTTACATGAACATGGATTTGATTTTTGGCATTCAGTAGTATACAGATATGCAGCGCCAACCACTCCCCTAACTAACAAAGATGGAAAGAAACTCGACGAAAACAATTCAAAGGATAAAGGAATCATTCTTAGTAGTCTATATGATTCATTAATTTTCAAATCTATGCATTGCAAGACCACAAATGATATTTGGGATAAACTTCAAAAGATTTATGAAGGAGATACCAAATTCAACGGTGCTAAGTTTCAAACCCTTAGAGATATGTTTAAGAAATTAAAGATGAAGGAAGATGAAGACATTGCAGCCTATTTTCTGTGAGTTGAAGAAATAGTGAATACTATTAGAGAACTGGGAGGAGAAGTTGATGAATCAATGGTCCTTCAAAAGGTTCTAAGATCTCTACCTATGAGATTTGATCCTAAGATATCAGCACTGGAAGAAAGAACAGATCTTGACAATTTGAGCATGGATGAGCTACACGAAATATTCATAGCTTATGAAATTAGGATAGAACAAGAGAACCCATTCATGAAGTAAGTAGTGTTCAAATCATCTAAGAAGACAAAGAAGCAAAAAAAGAAAAATTCAAAACCATATTATAGTTGGAGCGATGATTTAGAGGAAGATAAAGAAGTGGCAAACTTCGTAAGGAAGTTAAAAAGAGGATCTGACAAATAAAAAGGTATTCTTACATTGAAATTTTTTAATTGTTATGGTATTGGTCATTTTTATTCTAAATGTACTTATTCTGATAATAAAGGTAGCGACAAAGAAGAATATTCTAAGAAGAAAAAGAAAAATAAAAAAGGAGACAAGAGAAGGAACAAAAACAAATTCTTCAAGAAAAACATATGCTCAAAGGAAGACAGATCCTCATCAGACGAGGATGATGATAGTGACAGTGATTCATAAAGAGTATTATTCATGGCAGTACATGATGATGAAGAGGATTCTGAAGAAAAAGGTTAAGTCGATATCAGAGAAGAATCAATCAGTGCCTTAGAAGAACTAGGGAAAGAAGGAAATAATATCAAGTCACTCAAGGAAGAATCAAAGAATAAAGAAGGATATCAAAATTCCAACTCAGAAGAAATCAAGAAAATAATCACAAAGTTAAAAATCTAGGTAGAAGAAGACAAAAGGATTAAAGAAACACTCAAAAATCAATTAGAAGATAAGGAGAAGATGATTGAAATCTTCGAAGAAAAAATAGTTACCTTAAGAAAAGATCTTTAGAAGAAATATATGTAGTAGAATAACACCAAGATATTGGATGAGATTATCAGTAGTCAAAGGCCATACTATGATAGGTCCAGGCTAGGATACAACCAGATGCGTACTGATAAAGGTTCAAGCTCCAAGATGACAGAAGATGAAGCAGAACAAAGCAATTATGCAGAAATAGTCAAAGGAACTAACAACAAAGAGGAATACAAGAAGACTTGAGAAGAAAATCACAGAGGAATTGGACCACCTATAAGATTCAAAACACATAATCAACAATCAACAACATCTCAAGAGGAAGAGGGCTTCAGAAGAGCAACACCATTCATAAGATCCCCTACAACCAAGTATCAAACTATTTTTCTTGTTTTATGTTATTCTTGTCACAATTTTGGACACAAAGATGCAAATTGTAGAGCTTATGCCAAGAACAGAAGCAATTATGAATGATATTCAAACAACATTTACCCTAGAAATTCAAATGAAGCACGAAACATAAATTACAAAAGTTTTGGTTCACTAAGTAATGAAGTAGAGTGCCACAAGTGAAATAATTTTGGACAAATGGCCAAATATTGTAGACCGATTGTTCCTCCAAGGGAACCAATAAAGAATATCAAATAGGAACCACAAAGGATATGGAGAAGGAAGCAGGATTGATTCAACACTGAAGAGTGCTCACTTTCTTTACATGCACAACATAATAAAAGTGGGTGGTATGTTGACAAAGGATGTTCAAAGCATATGAAAAGTGACAAGAACATGTTTCTGACTCTGAAGAAGGAACGATATGGATCAGTTTCATTTGGAAATAATAACTCAACCATAATTATAGGTAGAGGCACAATGAAGCTTGGAATCAAATATTCCAAGGAAGAAAATGGTCTATTGGTCAAAGATATGAAGAAGAATATTCTAAGTGTAAGTCAAATGTGTGATCAAGGACACAAAATTTTGTTTGACTTAGAAAAATGTGAGATAAGGAAAGAAGGATCAGGGAAATTGGTGGCTACAACTAGAAAAGCTCCAAACAACATATACATTCTGAATGAAATTGGAAGGGAAATATGTTTCTTAGGAAAAGAAAATGAAATTTGGCTCTGGCACAATGATGCAGGACTGGATGCGCAGATGAAAAAACGGGCACGTTTTTATGAAAACGTTTTGAATTTTGAAATCTAAAGCATTAATGTAATAGCTAGGAGAAGTGTACTTACATTTATGTATTGGACATATGAATAGATCTGGAGAAATTACTCTCATATGTCAGATGTAATAGGCATTTAAGTCTGTTAATGTAAAGTAGGTAGATATGAATGTCAAATTAGACAGTTTAGAATCGTAGGAGGGAAAATGGATATAGACAGCCTCACCCTTGTATCATTGTAAAGGAACATTATTATCATTTAGAATTCATAAGTTGTAGAGCTGTAGTAGAGAGCTGTAGAGAAGAACCCATGTACAGGAGAACTTGAGTTAATATATGAAACTTTGACTCAATTTTCATGGTGTTACGATGCTTACTGTTTACATTTGTTAAATGGTATGTTTATAGTTGTTTTGTTTCTATGTTATGCATTTATCTCAATGTTGTGTCGTATGTATGATTTCATGTTGAATGTATGAATTCAGAAAGAGAAGTAGAATGAGTTTCAATTGTTTCTCTCTCTGAGGATTCCTGCAAGGAGTGTAGTGAATGTCCGCAAGGTGCACGTTGATGAGGGTCTAAGTTTTATCTTAGAAAACTTAGGAGAGATATCATTGTTCTCATACCAGCAGAAGTGCAGGAGAAGCACAGAGCCATGCAAGGTGTGCACAAGCTGGTGGAAGTCTTAGAACTTATCAACCAAGGGGAAAGTTGAAGGACTAATGTTGCAGAGAGTGCACAGGGTCGAAGACTCAAATAACCGGAGGTTATTTGAAAGTTTTCCGCAAGGAGTGCGAGAAGGTCTCTTTTTGGAGGCTTGAGTTTGCAAGTGAAATTTGAGGAGGGATAATACCTTTGAAGTGTTCAAAGGGAGATGAAGATTGAAACCGTCGCATAGAAATTAAGTTCAGGAGGGAGAACACTCAGTCATTGGGCAGAAGTCGTTGAGGAGTGAATCGAGCGGTCAGAATTCTTCGTGAAGAGCTCGGGAAATCATGAGGACCGTAGGATCCAGTAGATCTATAACACAGTTAGGAGTTGGACGAAATCACCACCCTAATATCAAGAATCAACGTGAACCATTGATCGTGGTTCAATATGAGTTGTTGATCTCATTTCAACCCATGCCGTTGGATCATTTCACAAATTCGGGGTTCGTGATTTTGGAGGGAAGACCAAATTCTTGGTTTTGTGAAGTCCCGAGTTGCGAGGAGAAGGGAAGGAGATCTAGACTGTTGGATCCAAGCCATGGGAGAATCGTTGGATCAGAACCTTCATGGGGTATCACGTATCGGGGGTCGAAATAATTTCTTTTGACTGCGAAGTCACGAAGTGTCAAGCACCGAGGGCTCGTATGAACATGTAGCATGTCCATTAGGTGGGGGCCGCATGGTTGACAGGTGGCATAGCAACAAGCGCCCAAAGAAAGGTGGAAGTGGGTGACAGGTGGTGGACACACGTCGCCCGGGAAGGAGTCAACCCATTGTTGACTTATCACGTTTCGGGGATTCACAAAGGAGGAGCATGAGGGATCAACAATCGAACTTGCGAGTTGCGAGTAGTGCTAGTGTTTAGCCTAGCCTATGGTTATATGTAGCAGGCGCTAGTGAGGAGGGAACCATACCTGTATCGCATATCGGGTATCAGAGGTTTGGAGAAAGAGAAGTTGAGGGTTATCGACTCATGAAATCGCGAGTTGCGAAAGGCACTTGTGCTAAGTCCTGGTTGTGGTCGCATGGAGATGTAAGGCTCGCGCCTGGTGTTAAGTTGTGTAGGGAAGGTTTTCATGAAGGACCTGTGGATTGGATTCATGATATTCCAATAGGGATCCGAGGGAGCCGCTTTGGCTAGAGGATAATTTAGAATGATCTTGTGTGGATCACGGCCAGAGGTTCGGGGGTCTGTGTCAATTGTGGTATCAGAGCCTAGAACAAATTCTTTGCTTTCTTTAGTAGAGAGAAGGGAGAAAATTTTACAGCCATGCCGTTGAGAAGAAGAGACAGGAAAATACTTGATCCAGCAGTGGAAAGAGAAATGTGTGAGTTACGTGCCAGGCTTGATGCTATGGAGACAATAAAAAGGCGCACAGTTGACGCTGGGGATATCAGCGAAGATGAAAGTGAAAATGAAGCTGGAAACAAAGGAGAAGAAGTTGCCGTCGAAGATGCTACAAAAGAATGCCTATTCAGGGTTGTTGCAAGGATAGGTGCTAGAGAAAAAATGGACATTCCAGTGTACGAAGGCAACTTGGATGTTGAAGAGCTTCTAGACTGGATTAGAGCTCTAAACAAATACTTCGACTATGAGGATGTCGAGGAAGACAAGAAAGTCAAACATGTCTTTACTAGACTTAAAGGGCATGCAACACTATGGTGGGATGAACTGCAGGCTGACAGACGCTGCAAGGGCAATCAAAAAATCAAAAGTTGGGATAGAATGGTTGCAAAGATGAAAGACAAATTTATACCCAGGGATTATCAAATCACTCTGTTTTGGAGGGTGCAGAATTTGAGATAGAAGTTGACGTCAGTGAAAGAATACACTGAAGAATTATACAGGATAAACATCAGATCAGTTCATTGGGAAAGTGATGATGAAAAAGTTGCTAGGTACATGAATGGTATGCGATATGACATTCAATATGAGATGAGCATGGTGACCATTCAAAATGTGGAAGATGCTTATCAGATGGCTCTAAAAGATGAAGAGAGGTTGAGTTAGAAGCAAGGTCAAAGAGGTCAAGGTAGAAATCAAAGCAGAGGCAAGACAATTTCCCAAGATAGAACTCAGAAACCTAAGGAAGAGGAGAAGAAACCTCAAACTCAACATGAGAAGGAAGGAAGATCACAAAGAAGGAAGTATGCTGATAGAAATACTTTTCCTTGAGCCAGAGGAAGAGGAAGAGGTAGAGGAGGTGAAGTGAAATGATTTGTCTGTGGAAAAATTGGACATAAATCCTGTGAGTGTCCAGATAGGAAGAAATATGGTGGTGAAAGTCACATTGCCTAAGCTCAAGGATGGAATGTTGAGGCAGAGGACATTGAGGGTGGAAGATCCTTAATGATGAGGAAAGTTCTCTTGAACCCAGAGAACCCAACCCAAAGAAACAGTCTGTTTAGGATTGCTTGCAAAACTAAGGATAGAGTATGCAAAGTCACAGTGGACAGCGGTAGCACAGGCAATCTCATATCTACATAGATGGTAAAAAAGATGGAGCTGGAGACTATTGTACATCCAAGCCCATACAGAGTTTCGTGGCTACAAAAAGGACATCAGGTAAATGTCACTAAACAATGTTTAGTCGAATTTAAAATAGGAGGATATAAAGATGAAATATTATGTGATGTCATTCCCATGGATGTTTGTCATATATTCCTAGGTAGAGCATGGCAATATGACAAAAACGTGGTTCATGATGGGAGAAAGAAAACATACACCCTGGAGAAAAATGGTAGGACTCACATGTTGCTGTCGATTAAGGATAAAGAGGTGAAAATAGAAATGAGAAACACTGTACTTCTCATGAGTGGGAAGGAACTTCTTGATGAGGTTAAGAAGAAGGAATACACACAATTTATTGCGGTCAGGAAGCCCAAAATTGTTTTGACCAGTACGAGAATAGATGATCTACTAGAAGAAATTCAGGAGTTGCTGGAAGAATTTGTTGATATAGTAGTGGACGAACTACATTATTCGTTGCCACCTATCAGGAGTATAAGTCATCATATCGATCTTATACCTGGGGCCAGTTTACCAAACAAAGAAACGTACAAGTTGATGCCGTAGGAAAATGAAGAAGTTAAGAGACAGGTCCAGGACTTAATGGACAAAGGATTGATTCGAGAAAGCTTGAGTCCATGCACTATTCCGACAATGCTCAGCCCAAAGAAAGATGGAGGCTGGAGAATGTGTATAGACTCAAGGGAGATGAATAAGATTACCATCAGATATAGATTTCCATTGAAAAGGATGGACGACTTGATGGATTGCTTGAGTGGAGCAAAGTTTTTTTCAAAGATTGATTTGAAAAGTGGATATCATCAGATTAGAATGAGAGAAGGTGATGAATAGAAGACAACATTCAAGACAAATGAAGGGTTATATGAATGACTTGTCATGTCATTTGGCTTAACAAATGCGCCCAGTACTTTCATGAGGTTGATGAATGAAGTCCTGAAGGATTTCATTGGGAAATTCGTCATTGTATATCTTGATGATATATTAATTTTCAGCAGGATAGAAGCAGAACTGGCGACATTCGCGTTCACAAGCACGCTCGCTCACAGGATCTTCTCTTCTCTACTGGCCCAAAGAACTCTAAGGCTCTTCTATTTCCCTATCGAGAAATCTACACCCACAACAAACTTCATGGGATCCCCTCTTTGAACTTAGGATATCGGAATTCGTGACTTCGCAAATTCAATAGTCGAGTGTAGGCCTCTCGAACCCCCGAGACCCGACAACAGTCAATGCTGACCTTTTCCTATCGGGGTTTTTCCTATCGTGATTTTTCCACTTGCAATATCAAGCAACTCGCTTTACCGACTACCAACTCTCGATATGCCGAAACCCCAACACACGTGCGAGTTGACTATTCAACGACTTCACTCCATCAACATTTCAGAGTTCTCAATATCGCGAATCCTAATGCGATTCTATCGGGACTTCTCGCTACGAAACCCCGATGAAGCGTGCCACCTGTCTACCTGCTGACCCCCTCTAGCCCCACACTATTTACTTAGCCGTCCGGATATCGCGTTTCATGATTTCGCGATTTCCAAGTGCCTGGATCTCCAAAGTGGATGATCACATGACACACGTCCTTCCCCAAACCGGACGGTTTAGATCAAACCTCGCCGTTTCGGAATTTCTGATGTCAAACGATCAAACTCACGCCCTCGAGATCTCCGATATCCCGAGTACCGATATCCCGAGGTGTCGATGCCTTTCGGGATTTTCGCTTCAGTTCTTCCGCATGAGGGTTTAACTCCCTCGCAGCTCCTAACAGATATAATGATTGTCGGGTTCTCCACTCAAGATCTGATGGTTCAGATCTGTCCTTCTTGTGCGCTCCTCCTGAGATTCCTTCCTGGATGTGAAATCTTCAATGGTCTAGATCCCTTTCTCCATCCGATCTCACGGCTGTTGTGCTCCCTCCTGAGCTTGCACACTTTCTTCCCAGCCTTGGGAGGATTTACCAAAACTCAAAGGCCTCGACCTTTTTCTGGTTCCTCCTATGAACTCTCAACTTTAAGCCTCGCCTGCGTTCTCCACAACGTTGTTCCTCCTGAGCTTGGAGAACTATGAACTCTCCAAAGAGTTCTTCGACCTCTACATTCCTTGTAGCTATAGCTTCGTGCGCTGAAAGAACTACTACTCCTGAGCTTATTCTTGAATCCCCAAGGGATTCTTTGACTTCCGCGCCTCTGCAGAGTCTTCACGCACACAAAGTGCTATCTCTCCTGAGCTTCTCAAACACTTAGTTCTCTAAGGAAATAAATCCTTCTTCTTTCTCCCACAGATGTGGAAATTGGATGCCCTCCTGGCTATCCCTCTACTCAAGCAACCTCTTGCTGAGTCTGCAGGGTGTTCAACAACCCTGTGAAGATCCTTTAGTGGATTCTTCCTCTAAATTCCAGAAATCAAAGAGTTCTCTTCTCTTCTCTGTGTCTGTCTGCACCCTGTCTCAATGCCCACCTGGCAGAGTGTCAAGAATCCTCTGTGACTCTGATTCCTTAAGAACTCACAACAGAGTTCCCCTCTGTGCACTCCTTGCACTGGCTCGATGCCCTCCTGGAAGAGCTTCACAGAACTCCTCATAGGTTCTGTCTGCGATCGTGTTTTCTCCCACAGCCTTGCCTCCAAGGTATTCAACATCCTTGAGGTCTTCCCTGAGTTGTTGATTCTAGTTCTTGTGCCACAACACGTCTTTGTCTGAACCCGCATAATTCAGAAGTGCTTCAGTGCACTGGTATTCAGAGACCGCAGTACTCTGTCATGCCCTCATGGCATGAAACCTCAAAGACCTTCACCTGAAATCAGACATACTCCTGCAAACGCAAACCTACAACACACATTTACAACATACATTCATATCATATGAAGAACACTCACAGACATTCATTTAACACATAATCATGCAGGAAAAACTGTTATTTGTATTAAATATGACAACCACCTGTATTTACAAGGTGTTCCTAAGCACGGCCTGTAACAAGGTCTCGACTCCTTCTTCTACTCTTTTCTCACAGATTCTCTTCTATCCTCTCCTGACTTCACTAACTACCAAAGAGATACCATAGATCTTTTTACATGAGAGAGCTCTTTGAGCTCTTCCCTCCAATATACCTACCCTATTCAATTACATTGAATGGGCTATCTAGTCCGCTATCCAGATCTAGGTCTCAGCCTTACAAAACATTAAAGGCCTATTTACTCTACGCCTGCACAAAGGCACGACTCTATGGCTCAACAGCCTAAGCAATTAAATTACATTCAATTCAAATCAAAATGAGGACAACGCCTCTCTTCATCTTTGAATGCCTGCGCTCGACGTGGCTTGCTAGCTGGCTGGGTAACGTGAGATGATGCTCCTGCATCATACTCCTTAGCTGAAAAATTCATGAGCTCCTACTCATGAGCTTCCCATCTCAGCTGTTGAAATCCCCCCGGATCCCAAATCATCCTCTGGAGATGTTCGTCTGCTCCATGTTGCTGCTGCTGCTGCTTCTTCTGCACTGTTGCGGCTGCTGCTTCTTCCTTTCTGCTCAGCTACTCCTCACTAGCAGTCCTTGTTGACCTTATCATCAGTTCTCGGATCTCCTCGATCACTTCGTCCAACTTCTCTAGTGGCTGGCTCTTCTTAGGCAATCTCCTCAGCTGCAATTTTGTTTTGCAGATGGGTAGATCATCTTGATCTCCCATGCCATCCTCTTCATCTTTCATGGCCTCAACCTGCCACCCTGCTGCAAAGTTCATCTATGCAGTCTTCCTTTGGCTGACCTGTTGTTCAGTCACCTTCTCTGAGAGTGCAACTTCTGCCAGTTCTCTTGCTGGTTCTGGATTTTTCAACCAATCCTCCAACATTTTCAGTTCCATCTCCCATGGAGTGATTAATCTGCCTGCTTGCTCTTTGGCTTCCTTTGCTGCTAGCTTCAGTGCTACAGCTTCTTTCTTTTCAGCTCCCTAGCCAAAATCATTGAGCCAATCATCAGAATGCTCATTCTCTTTTCCTTCTTGGGCATCTTTAGATATCTGCTCCAATTCTTCTTTGACAGTCTGAGCTGACTGTTCTTCTGTTGTTTCTGCATATGCAACCCGAACTTCTGCCTCCTCTTGGGAAAATGGTAGGAATATCTGTATTCCCCCAATCATTAGAAGGTCCCTCAAATCCTCCTCTTCTGTTAGCTACATATGCTGATATAAATCCATCCCTGAGCTCACCTGCTCTATCATCTCTTCTGGTTGATTCCAACTCATCTTCTCATCCCTGCCCACCTGGAAATATGGGATCTGTTTACTGCCCTCCTGGCAGATTATGAGATCGAATGATCCCATCTTAATCAGCACCCCTTGCTGAATTGAACTCACCTCCAAGTCCATGAGACCTTCAGATAGTCTCGAATGCTCATCTCTTCCCACTTGGCAATCCGTGATGCTTCCACTACCCTCCTGGCAGTCTTCGAGATCCCGCAGCGACCTCATTTCATTGCCCAGCTAGCAATGTGAAATTCCCTGGCTGTCTTCTTAACGGTCTCTGAGATCCCGCAGTGATATCAACTCCTTTCCCACCTGGCAATTTGTAATTTCTTCTCTGCCCTCCTGGCAGTGCTTGAGATCTTTGACTGATCTCATTTCATTGAGATTTCTCCCAGTTTCTAGTTCACATATCTGAACCATTTCTTCTTCTGTTCCATTGAGTTTTTCCGCATATCTCAACCATCCTCTTATCAGCCTACATTGTTTTATGACCCTCATCTGTTTGACAGGCCATTTTTATTTTGCCTTCCTCATGGGCCATTCATATACCCATCTCAGATTGGCTTTCTACTGTATCTGCAGTTCAAGCTCCTCCATTCTTTCCCTAATATCAGCAAGTTCTTTCCGCCTTTCGGCTGTACTCATCAGCTCTTGGTTTTTCCTCTCAGCATACCTACGGCCTTCAGTAGCCATGTTGTTGTCTCTGTCTTCCCTCCTGTCAAACCTGTTGCTATCACTCTGCACACCGAGTGTTTTCAGCTTCATCCTACAGTCACTCTTGACTGTCTCCCAAATTGCTGTCTACCCTCGAACAATCACCACAGAGTCTCCAACGCTCTGTCTTCCTTTACCTTCTCGCTTCACTTGAAATATACAGATTGAATCAAGTTCTCATATCACTTGCATGTTTATCAGAGTTCTCTTTACCTCTTATGCCTCCCTCGCCTAAAATACACAGACAAGAATTAGGCTCTGATACCAAACTTGACGACAGTCGCGTTCGCAAGCACGCCCACTCACAGGATCTTCTCTTCTCTACTGGCCCGAAGAACTCTAAGGCTCTTCTATTTCCCTATCGAGAAATATGCACCCACAACAACCTTCGTGGGATCCCCTCTTTGAAATTAGGAGATCGGAATTCGCGACTTCGCGAATTCAATAGTCGAGCGTAGGCCTATCGAACCCCTGAGACCCGACAACAGTCAACACTGACCTTTTCCTATCGGGGTTTGTCCTATCGCGATTTTTCCACTCGCGATATCAAACAACTCGTTTTACCGACTCCCGACTCCCGATATGCCAAAACCCTGACACATGTGTGAGTTGACTATTCAACGACTTCACTCCATCGACATTTTGGAGTTCGCAATATTGTGAATCCTAATGCGATTGTATCGGGACTTCTCGCTATGAAACCCCGATGAAGCATGTCACCTGTCTACCTATTGACCCCTTGTGGCCCCACACTATTTACTTAGCCTTCGAGATATCGCGTTTCATGATTTCGTGATTTCCTAGTGCCCGGATCTCCAAAGTTGATGGTCACATGACACGTGTCCTTCTCCAAACCGGACAGTTCAGATCAAACCTCGTCGTTTCAGAATTTTTGATGTCGAACAATCAAACTCACACCCTCGAGATCTCCGATATCTCGAGTGTCGATATCCCGAGGTGCCGATGCCTTTCAGTATTTTCACTTCAGTTCTGCCATGTGAGGATTTAACTCCCTCGCAGCTCCTGATAAATCTAATGACTGTTAGATTCTCCACTCAAGATCTGATGGTTCAGATCCATCCTTCTTGTGCGCTCCTCCTGAGCTTCCTTCCTAGATGTGAAATCTTCAACGGTCCAGATCCCTTTCTCCATCCAATCTCACGGCTGTTGTGCTCCCTCCTAAGCTTTCACACTTTCTTCCCAGCCTTGGGAGGATTTACCAAAAGTCAAAGGCCTCAACCTTTGTCTGGTTCCTCCTACGAGCTCTCGACTTTAAGCCTCGCCTGCATTCTCCACGAAATTGTTCCTCCTAAGCTTGGAGAACTCTGAACTCTCCAAAGAGTTCTTTGACCTTTGCGTTCCTTGCAGCTATAGCTCCGTTCACTGAAAGAACTACTCCTCCTGAGCTTATCCTTGAATCCCCAAGGGATTCTTTGACTTCTGCACCTTTGCAGAGTCTTCACGCACATAAAGTGATATCTCTCCTGAGCTTCTCAAACACTCAGTTCTCTAAGGAAATAAATCCTTCTTCTTTCTCCCACAGATGGGGAAATTGGATGCCCTCCTAGCTATCCCTCTGCTCAAGCAACCTCTTGCCGAGTCTGCACGGTGTTCAGCAACCTTGTGAAGATCCTTCAGTGGATTCTTCCTCTAAATTCTAGAACTCAAAGATTTCTCTTCTCTTCTCTGTGTCTGTCTGCACCCTATCTCAATGCCCACCTGGCAGAGTGTCAAGAATCCTCCATGACTCTGACTCCTTAAGAACTCACAACAGAGTTCTCCTCTGTGCACTTCTTGCACTGGCTCGATGCCCTCCTGGTAGAGCTTCACATAACTCCTCAGAGGTTCTGTCTGCGACCATGTTTTCTCCCACAACCTTGCCTCGAAGGGATTCAACAACCTTGAGGTCTTCCCTGAGTTGTTGATTCCAGTTCTTGTGCCACAACACGTCTTTGTCTAAACCCACAGAATTCAGAAGTACTTCAATGCACTGGTATTCAGAGACCGCAATACTCCGTCACGCCCTCATGGCATGAAACCTCAAAGACCTTCACCTGAAATCAGACATACTCCTGCAAATGAAAACCTACATCATACATTTATAGCATACATTCATATCATATGAAGAACACTCATAGACATTCATTTAACACATAATCATGCAGGAAAAACTGCTATTTGTATTAAATATGACAACCGCCTGTATTTACAAGGTGTTCCTAAGCACAGCCTGTAACAAGGTATCGGCTCCTTCTTCTACTCTCTACTCGCATATTCTCTTCTATCCTCTCCCAACTTCACTAACTACCAAATATATACCATAGATATTTTTACATGAGAGGGCTCTTTGAGCTCTTCCCTCCAATCTACCTACCCTATTCAATTACATTGAATGGGTTGTCTAGTCTGCTATCCAGATCTAGATCTCAACCTTACAAAACATTAAAGGCCTATCTACTCTACGCGTGCACAAAGGCATGACTCTATGGCTCAACAACCTAAGAAATTAAATTACATTCAATTCAAATCAAAATAAGGACAACGCCTCTCTTCAGCTTTGAATGTGTGCGCTCGACGTGGCTTGCTAGCTGGATGGCTGACGTGAGATGATGCTCCTGCATCAAGAACACTTAAAGCATTTAGCTGCAGTAATGAGGAGATTACAAAAAGAGAAATTTCTGATCAATATGAAGAAATCATCATTTATGAGGACATAACTCATTTATTTGGGTTTTGTTATCCCTGCAAATGAGTTGAAGATGGATCCCGCAAAGATAGGGGCGATTAAGAATTGGCCATCACCTAAGAGCATGTTTGAAGTTTGAATATTCCATGGTTTGGCTAGCTTCTACAGGAAATTTATCCAAAACTTTAGTGGAATTAGCATACCAATGATGGATACGGTGAAGAAAAGACATAAATCTTTTCACTGGACGGAGGAAGCAGAGAAGAGTTTCGAGCTGCTGAAGAAGAAGATCACTAAGCAACCAATTATGGTTTTGCCAGATTTAACCAAGACATTCCAGGTTAGGTGTGACACGAGTGGATTTTCAATTAGAGAGGTCTTGAGCCAAGACGACAGGTCGATCGCATATTTCAGTGAAAAACTGAATGAAGCGAAGATTAAGTACTCCACATATGACAAAGAATTCTATGTAGTCATACAAGCGCTGAAGAAATGGAGACAGTATTTGGTTCCCAAGGAGTTTTTTTTTTACAACGATAATCACACTTTGCAATTCGCGTCTCGATAGGCGAAGTTGAACCAAAAACATGCTAAATGGGTTGAATACATGCAAAATTTTACTTTTGTGATTAAGCATATTTCTAGAACTGCTAACAAAGTTGTTGATGCTTTGAGCAGGAAATGTTTGCTTGTGCAGGAATTCAGAGTCAAGACTTTGGGTTTTGATAACCTTAAGGAAATGTATAGGGATGATCCAGACTTTAAGGAGGCATATGAGGCATCGGAGAATCCAATTCTCAGGAATAGAAGCCAATGGAATGAATACATGATCCAGGGTGGATTATTATTCAAAGGCAATTAGCTATGTATTCTGAGATTCTCCATGAGAGAGAATTTACTGAAGGAAAAACATATTGGAGGATTGGCCGGACACTTCGGTCATGATAAAATGTTCTCAAAGTTTAATAGCTCATATTATTGGTTAGCGATGAGAACGGATGTGAAGAAATTTGTGGATAGGTGTAGAATTTGTCAGTACATGAAGGGAAAAAGGCAGAACACAGGGTTATACCAACCATTACCCATACCTGAAAGGCCATGGGACGCAGTGAGCATGGATTTTGTATTGGGACTGCCAAGGACACAGAGACGATATGATTCAATCTTTGTGGTAGTCGAAATATTTTCAAAAATGGCACATTTCATACCATGCCAGAAAACCAGCGACGCAACTCATATTGCGAACTTGTTTTTCAAGGAAGTTGTCAGACTTCATGGCTTTCCAAAGAGTATCATTTATGATCGAGATACCAAGTTTGTGGGACATTTCTGGAGGACCTTATGGAAGAAGCTAGGGACAAACTTGTCTTTTAGCTCAGCGTATCATCCTCAGACAGATGGAAAGACATAGGTCGTAAATAGGAGCTTGGGAGATTTGTTGAGGAGCTTAGTGACTGAACACCATAGTCAGTGGGATCACATTCTTCCATAGGTGGAATTCGCTTACAATGATTCACTCAATAGAAACACAGGTCAGAGTCCATTCCAAGTTGTATATGGAATGAAACCAAGGGGATTTTTTAAATTGAAAGATGCAGAACAAGATGAATTTAGAAGTGCTAGTGCAGAGGACTTTGTAGAAGGAATGAAAGAGCTTCACAGCTGAATTAAGAAGCGATTGCAGAGTTCAAGTCAAGAATACAAGCTTAGAGCAGATCAACACAGGCGAGAACTTCAATTTGAAGTTGGTGATCTGATTCTTGCACATCTGAGGAAGGAGAGGTTCCCAAGGGGAACATATAACAAGATGAAGATGAAAAAGATTGGACCATGCAAGGTCATAAGGAAATTTGGGGCAAACGCATATGAGATTGAATTACCCGATGGGATTGGAATCTCACCAATATTCAATGTCACGGACTTGTACCCATACAGAGCTCGAGAAGCAGGAGTAGAATATGAGAAAGAAGAAGTTCAATGGACAAAACAAATGCCTGTAGCTGAAAATCTACCGATGGAAAGTATAATTGACAAGAGGATTAGCAGAAAGACTAGGAGAAAGGAGTATTTTGAATACTTGGTCAAGTGGAAGGGACATCCATTTGAAGATCCCAGTTGGGAGGATGAAGCAAAAATTCAAAAGTATGGATAGACCGTGCAAGAGCTCATGAACATGAGTTCATGAAAATTTTCAAGCGAGGGAGTATGATGCAGGAGCATCGTACAAAGCCAAAGCATGTGCCTAGCCAAAGGAAGATTTGGATGTGTAGATGAAAAAAAGGGCACATTTTTATGAAAATGTTTTGAATTTTGAAATCTGAAGCATTAATGTAATAGCTAGGAGAAGCATACTTACATTTATGTCTTGGAGATATGAACAGATCTGGAGAAATTACTCTCATCTGTTGGATGTAATAGGCATTTAATTCTGTAAATGTAAAGTAGGTAGATATGAATGTCAGATTAGACATTTTAGAAGCGTAGGAGGGAAAACGGATATAGACACCCTCACCCTTGTATCATTGTAAAGGAACATTATTATCATTCAAAATTCATAAGTTGTAGAGCTGTAGCAGAGAGCTGTAGAGAAGAACCCATGTATAGGAGCACTTGAGTTAATATATGAAACTTTGACTCAATTTTCATGGTGTTACGATGCTTATTGTTTACATTTGTTAAATGGTATGTTTACAATTGTTTTGTTTCTCTTTTATGCATTTATCTCAATGTTGTGTCGTATGTATGATTTCATGTTGAATGTATGAAGTCAGAAAGAGAAGTAGAACGAGTTTCAATTGTTTCTCTCTCTGAGGATTCCTGCAAGGAGTACAATGAACGTCTGCAAGGTGCGCGTTGACGAGGGTCTGAGTTTTATCTCAGAAAACTCAGGAGATATATCGTTGTTCTCATACTAGCATAAGTGTAGGAGAAGAAAAGAGTCGTGCAAGGTGTGCGCAGGTTGGTGGAAATCTTAGAACTTATCAACCAAGGGGAAAGTTGAAGGACTACTGTTGCAAAGAGTGCACAGGGTCGAAAACTCAAATAACCAGAGGTTATTTGAAAGTTTGTCGTAAGGAGTGCGAGCATGGCTCTTTTTGGAGGCTTGAGTTTGAAATTGAAATCTTAGGAGGGATAGCACCTTTGAAGTGTTCAAAGGGAGATGAAGATCGAAACCGTTATATAGAAATTAAGTTCAGGAGGGAGTGAACTCAGTCGTTGGGCAGAAGCCATTGAAGAGTGAATCGGGCAGTCATAATTCTCCATGGACAACTCGTGAAATCGCGAGGACCATAGGATCCGGTGGAGCTGTAAGGTGGTTAGGATTTGGACGAACTCACCACCCTAATATAAAGAATCAATGTGAACCATTGATCATGGTTCAATATGAGTCATTGATCTCATTTCAACCCACATCGTTGGATCATTTCACGAATTTGGGGTTCGTGAGTTTGGAGGGCAGACCAAATTCTTGGTTTTGTGAAGTCCCAAGTTGCAAGGAGAAGGGAAGGAGATCCATACCATTGGATCCAAGCCATGGGAGAACCATTGGATCAGAACCTTCGCAGGGTATCGCGTATCGGGGGTTTGGGGGTCGAAAGAATTTCTTTTCGACTGCGAAGTCATGAAGTGCCGAGTGCCGAGGGCTCGTATGAACACGTAGCACATTCGTTAGGTGGGGGCCGCGTGGTTGACAGGTGGAATAGAAACAAGCACCCAAAGAAAGGTGGAAGCGGGTGACAGGTGGTGGACACACATCGCTTGGGAAGGAGTCAACCCATTGTTGACTTATTTCATTTCGGGGATTCACAAAGGAGGAGCACGAGGGTTCAACACTCCAACTCGCGAAGTCATGAGTTGCGAGTAGTGCTAGTGTTTAGCCTAGCCTATGGTTATATGTAGCAAGTGCTAGTGAGGAGGGAGCCATACATGTATCGCATCTTGGGTATCAAAGGTTTGGAGAAAGAGGAGTCGAGGGTCATCGACTCACGAACTCATGAGTTGCGAAAGGCTCTTACGCTAAGGCCCAGTTGTGGTTGCATGGAGATGTAAGGCTTGCGCCTGGTGTTAAGTTGTGTAGGGAGGGTTTTCATGAAGGACCTGTGGATTGGATTCATGAGGTTCCAATAGGGATCCGAGGGAGCCGCTTCGGCTCGAGGAGAATTTAGAACAATCCTGTGTGGATCACGACCAGAGGGTCGGGGGTCTGCATCACATAGAAGAATGGGTCACATGAACTTTGACAGCCTTGTCAAAATTATCAGAAAGGAAGCAGTAAAATAAATTGCTGAGATCTCAAAACCAACAAATAATCTATGTGAGCATTGTCTACAAGGAAAATAAACCAGGACCAAGTTCAAATCAAAAGAGTACTCCACGACAAAACCATTGGATATTGTACACACTGACCTATGTGGAGCCACAAGAATGAAGGGATTAAATGGTGAACAATATGTTATGCTAATGGTTGATGACTACACAAGAATGGCTGCATTTTTCTTTCTCAAGAAGAATTCAGAGGCATTTGAAAACTTCAATATATACAAAGAGATGGTTGAGATTGAGATGGACTTAAAAATCAAGTGTTTGAGATCAGACAATGGAAGAGAGTTTACATCAAAAGAATTCATGGATTTCTTTGAAAATAAAGGAATAAAAAGATAGCTCTTAGCAGCCAAGACACCTCAACAAAATGGAGTTGTTGATAGGAAGAACAAAACAGTACAGGAAATGGCCAGAACCATGTTGAAATATTCCAAGTTGAGTGACATCTTTTGGTTACAAGTAGTACATACATCTTGTCACATCCTAAATAGAGGAATGCTCATAAATAATAGTGATAAGACTCCCTACGAGTTATGGCAAGGAAGACCGAAAAATGTGAAGCATTCATAGTATTTGGAAGCAAATGTTATATCAAAAGAGAAGATGGAAGGCTTGGAAAATTTGACTCCTAAGTTGATAAGGGCATACTAGTTGGGTATTCAAACAAAATAAAATCATATAAATGATTCAGTACAAGACTCAATAGAATCATGGAAAGAATCAATGTAACAATTGACAAGACAAAAGTACAAAAGGTCAAAGAAGGAAGCAAGGATTAAAAAGAGTAGGATGATGAAGACGATCTAATAGAAGAAGAAGTAGAAGAGGAAGAAGAATAAGAATAAGAGTAGCCCGAACCAGAGTAAGAAGAAGATGAGCAGTAGATACCTCCCAAGACACCCAACCGACGAGTACAGAAAAATCATTCACCAAAACATATTATTAGGAATAAAGATGCAGGAGTTGAAACCCGAAGAAGAATATGTTCACTAGAACAAAGGAATATAGCACTATTATCCGTAGTTGAACCAAGACATTTTGAAGAAGCCAACAATGATGAAGATTAGGTCGAGGCTATGGATGAATAATTGGATCATATAGAGGAGACTGACACATGGGAACTAGTTACAAGGCCGAAGAACAAGAACGTGATTGACACAAAGTGGGTTTTCAGGAGAAAATTGAATGAGGATGGACAGGTAACCAAAACCAAAGAAAGGTTAGTATGCAAAGGATATTCTCAAATTGAAGGTATATATTTTGAAGAGAACTTTTCCCCAGTTGCTAAGATGGAAGAAATTAGATTGATCTCAACCTATGCATGTTCTAAAAGAATCAAGGTATATCATATGGATGTAAAATCATCATTTCTAAATGGAAAATTAGAAGAAGAAGTTTACATCGAACAACCTGAAGGGTTTCTACTATGAGAAAAGGAAGGTTATGTTTGCAGAATAAAGAAATCATTGTATGGAATCAAGCAGGCTCCTAGAGCATGGTATTCAAGATTGGATAGGTATCTACAACAACAAGGGTTCAAGAAGGGCAACGAAGACAACAATCTCTAGACAAAAGTGGATCGAGTCAATATATTGATAATTGAAGTGTATGTAGATGATATTATCTTTGGGAGCGATAATGATAGGATGAGTCAGAGGTTTTCCAAAGACATGTAGAATGAGTTCAAAATGTATTTGCTTGGTGAGTTGACATTATTTTTGGGATTACAGATATGTCAGTGTGATAAAGGTATTTTCATCTCCTAGACTAAGTACATCAAAGAAATGCTAAAGAAGTTTTGAATGGAATACTTCAAACCCGTAATTTTTCCTATGCATACCAGTTGCAAGTTGAGCAAGGATGATGAATCTAAGGATGCAGATCGGAGACTCTACAGATCGGTGATTGGTAGCTTACTCTATGTGACAAAGTCAAGATCAGATGTGATGCAAGAGGTTGGATAGGTTGTGAGATTTCAATAAGCGCCGAAAGAAACACATGTTATGGAAGTAAAGACAATATTTAGATATCTCAAAGTAATATAAGATTTTTTTATTATGGTATCCAAAAGGGAAAGAACTATCTTTGGTCACCTACACAGATACAGATTATGCTGGTAGCATTGACGATAGAAGAAGTACAAGTGGAGCATCTTTCTACTTAGGTGAGTTTCTAGAATCATGGCTAAGAAAGAAATAATCATTAGTATCCTTGTCCACAACAGAAGCAAAATATATTGCAATGACAACATGTTGCACTCAGGTTCTCTGGATGAAGCAGACCTTGCAGGATATACAGGTGGAATATGACGAATCTATTCTGATACTCTATGGTAACACCAGTGCTATCAGTATAACCAAGAATCCAACAATACATTCCAAGACGAATCACATTCAGGTCAAGTTTCACTTTCTACGGGAACATGCTACAGAGAAGAACATCAAGCTAGAATACATTGGGAAAAAAGAGCAGATTGCCGATATCTTCACAAACCTCTTATGAGGGAGAGATTTGAGTATCTTCGATAGAAATGTGGATTAGCTTCTTCCCCACAACGATCCACATGACATCAGGAAAAGTAAGATAGGGGAGCGAAGCAGAAGACATGAAGAATCTAAGTAAAGAATCTTTTGAATGCTTTTCATATACATCATATATTTATAGGAGGAAGCACCATGAAGAGAAATAATAGGCTTGTAGGTAGGGGGAGAATCCCCAAGGAGAATTACCCTTTGCCATTGATATCAAAGGGGAAGAGAGAAAACAAAGGCTTGTAAACAGAGAGAAAGAATAGATGCATGAAGATAGCGGGAGCATGAGCAAGAGCATGAGTTTTCCCATGCCATCAATAGTGTCATTAATTCCAAAGGGGGAGATTGTTGGACAGTTGGTTTTCATTGATTTCAACAAGCAATGGTTGTCAATGATGTTAACTGATGTGATGGGTGTATTTGGAGAAGTATATAATCTAGTCCCCTTATGGCGTAGCTCTAAGCATAGCCCGCACAAGAAGATGCTTTGAAGAAGTCTTCAAGAAGCCCTAGAGGTGTGGTTATGGAACCTAAAGTTGATCACGGAAAAAGGTCATGAAGGACATTGTAAATGAAAATAACTCACTCATGGATGGATAGTCCTTGTCATTTTGTTTTCGGTGATAGGTGGTACACAATGTGGTTCCTCGTAGTTGAGGATTTATGGCCTTGTGAAGTTAGAAGCCCAAAAGAATGGTTAAGAAACCCTTAGTTAGTTACAAGTCAATTAATGAAAGGGTAAAGTGGTTGTAACAAGAAAGTATAGAAGCCCCTAAGATTAAGGAGAGAGGTTAATTGGAAAAATTATAAATACACCTCAAGGAGTCTCTCATAAGTATATTCACTCATTCATTCTATTGAATATGTACTTGTGAGTAAGTGAGTTATTGGAAAGTTTGCGATGGAAAAATCTGAGGTAGCGATAAGTGATAAGTGCGGGAGTTTTAAGGTTGTAGAGGAGAGTGGAAATTTTTGAGGAAACCCTAGTTTGGTTGACCCCCGTGAGTCAGACTACTAGTGTCCTGTGAGGCACCCCCATGGATTGTCTAGGGCTTGTCACATGAGGCCCAACTAGACAGGAGGTCTTGGTCCAGCAAGGACAAGACAAATCTGAAGAGGAAAGATAGGTTCAGGCTGCAACAAGGTTTGAAGGTACAATGGGTTTTTGATACAGTCTGAGATGGTATGCTACAATTTTCATGAGTAAAGGTATGTTTTCTATGTGTTCATTTGAGTCTTTATTCATGTATGGTATGGCATATGCTTAAGGCATATCTTGGAGGCCTCTTGGACATAGGGTTGTTATGGTTGAGGCGATATATGCTTAAGACTTATTCTTTGTATTTGGTCTATAGATGTTATGGCTCTTTGTTAGAGGAACACCTTTGTGATATTGGCTTGAGGCACATTCTTGTATATCATTGATGATATGGTATAGATACATGGTACATTATTAGCTACTCATCATTTATGTTATGGTATATACATTTGGCATATATTATGGTACATGATTGATGCATGTTTTACTACATTTTTTGGTACATTATTGATGTGTGGTATGGTACAAGTTGATGGTACAGTGACAATTGCAGGTTCATGGTACAGTGACAGTTACAGGTTGATGGTACATTGACAGTTGGAGGTTGATGCTATAGTGACAATGACAGGTTGATGTGATAGTGGTAGTGGCAGTGAAAGTGGCAGTGACAGTGGTAGTGATTGTGGTAGTGACATTTTGGTCTACACTTATATTTCGGGGCTGCAAGATGGAGAAAGGAAATAGGGTTGTAGCCTCCTTCCAGTTGGTGCCGAAGAGCTTAGTGAGTTGAATATTCCTTCAGGTTGGATATTGAGAATAAAGGGGTTTTAGCCTCCTTCTGGTTGGAGCCATATAATTCATGGAGTTGTAGCTTCCTTCAGGTTGGATCTTGTAAATAGAGGGTTGTAACCTCCTTCTAGTTTTAGCTGGAGAATTGGGAAGTTGGTGCTTCCAATGAATGTATTCTTTTGATATATAAGAAAATCATTATGTGGTTTTTTCCCATTTGGGTTTCCATGTAAATTTTGGTGTATTGTGTTTATGTGGATATCTATTATGCTATGTTGATTTATATTGCTCATGATATATTGATGATATATTACTGATGAAATTAATGATTACATATTTTGGTTAAAAGTGATAATAAAGTTCTCATATTGATTCACCCCCCCTCTCAGTGTTCCAACAAGGGAGATTCTAGTACCTTCAACAAGGATATACTACCATTTTAAAGATTCATCATTAAACTTAAGTCTTGCCCAAAAATGATTCTTATAATGTTCTTTTATGATCCTCAACCATTCCATGGGATTGATTTCATCTTTATCTTCATCTCCTATAAATTTAGGTATTTCCATTGATTCTTAATGGAAGTCTAATCCAAACCTCATCTTACAACCTTAATATATTAGGAATAATTATCTAAAATAGTTATAATCCTTATTCCAATATAGTATTCTATGTTTTCTCTTTCCAATGGATTTTGATTCATCTTAATTGGACATTCAATCAAAAGTTATGATAGTTTTAAATAAATATACCTTTGAAATCTTGATTTGGACTCTGGCCTCCTGGTCGACCTTCCTTCTGATGTATTTCTGAAATTTTGGCCCCTATGAGTTTGAAATTTAGACCTGTAGTACTCTAAAATGTATTCTCTACAATTCCATAGGTCTGACCAAAATTGGGTGTTCCATATAAAAGTTATTGTAACTTCCCCAAACCTTGTTGAGTTTTGGCCTATTATGGAGAGAAAACTTGTACAAAATGTCCTGCATCCAATATTGGATAAATTATTTTGAAATTCAAACCCAAAATACTACAAACTTTCCTCTTTACAATGCAACCAGTCTCATGAATTTGGTATCCTCTATGAAGAAAATATGACTATTTTATCTAGAACACATGTTTGAGACTAGTTATAGGACTAGTGAAAAACCTATCTTCCACAGGATGTATCTCTGAAAGTACAATGACTTAGAAGCTAAAATGTGCACCATGGATACCTTGATATTTCTTATAAATATCCTCCAAGATTGTATTTCTTAAGTGACCCTGGAAAAAATTATAGGGAAATTCCAAGATGACTTGTTTTAGGAAGAAAAACCCTAGGATCAATGCTTCGATACCAAATGTAATGATCCAAAAGCTTAAAATATCATAACAGAACAGAACTACAAACCATGTACACTAATGTGAGCATGGAACACAAATCCAATATAGATATTTTACACAATAACTCCTTCAATAATAGGACAACCTCCTCCACATAGCCAAATACATTCATACATCACAATTCACATGTCTATAATAATTAATACATGATATCTATATATACCTATTCACACCTACCCAAGAGGCCCCTTTACTACTAGGTCGACACTATTACATATATATTTACACATTACATGTACAATTTTCCCCATATATTCCCCCCTTGGGTTCATATCATATACATTTAACCCTATATATGCCCCCTTGGGTCATAACAAAATGTTAGCCTATCTGAAAATATCTTAAAACATTGTCCATAGTCCCACAAGTTCTCTCCAGGTTGTTGTCTGATCTCCTTAGTCTCCATAATGAATTGAGATTTTTTACTTTAGATTTTGGATTTCCTTAAGAATATCTCTCTTAATCTCTATCAGGGACCTCATTTGTCTCGTTGGCACAATTTCCTTGTACTTCATGTACCACACCAGGGATTTGTCTTTGAACATGGTCTCTAGTTGTGTAATATTTGATGCTTCATCTACGATACTCTTCATGGACCAAATCACCTCACATGTAAACCAATGTTGTTCTATATCATCCTTACCTATTCCATGGAACATAGGTAGCCTCGATATTGTATCCTAATTCTCCATTCTCAATCTAGGATTGTTTCCTCTCGGCTAATTGTTTATTGTTGAGGATCTCGGTATTGATAATATTCCTTGTGAAGTATTGTTGACTTCATCTTCTTCTTCACTCATATCCTCTCTTCTTTATTTTTCTAATCCTTCTTCCACTCTTATCTCTACATTTTCTATTGTTCTTTCTTCTTGATTACAAATGCACAAAGGGGGTGGTTCAAAGAGGGGGTACCTCCATCTTCTCCCATCATTTCTTGTGAGGGAACCTAGATATTTTACGATGTGAAGCTGACCAATACCATATATTGTTGCTAACTCTTCTACCCTCCTCTTGGTGTACCACCATCATCATCTTCTAGTTTCACACCTCTACTCTACGCCTCTTCTTCTTCTGAGGTTGTGGCATCTCACAACAACCAAGGGGGTTGAACTTCTTCTTGGTTTCCCTACTACCACTACTTCCAGTATCTTCAGTGGATACCCTACTCCTAATTTCATGTATCTTCATCATCCTATCTTTTTTTTTGCTGCTTTATAGCACAATACTCTCTCCCACACTACCTCCTGGTCTGGTCTCCTTCCTCTTCATTTTGGTATTGACCCTTTATCTCACTCCCCTTTCTACCTTATTTACACTCCTTTGTTATTATTTTATCCTTATCTCAACTCTTCTTTCATATCTCTTATCTCTTTCTCTCCTCTTCTCCTCTAGGTGACTAGGTCCATTCCTTTCATCACTTCATATTAACATCTTCTAGATCCTCTCAATGGATCCATCTCTTCTCTCTCTTTTCCCCATTATTTTCATCCCCACCAACACTAAGGGGTCTACTCAACCATCCTATTAGCTCAATGTGTATCAATCCTTTCTTCATAAACAAAATCTTGATCCATAGAAAGATTTATTCTAGTAATATTTTTTGAGGACCTTCCACAAAATTTCTTTCATCCTTGTTGAAATAATCATTGTATTATACAACAAACTTGATAATGTACCCTTCATTCACATAAGAAAAACAAAATTCAATTGCTCGAGCCCACTTATTATCCTATGACTTCAACCTATAAACTATAGTATGATCCTATACTAGTGGTTCTTGGGGTATCAAGGAAGTATTAGTAGTAATCTACCTTTTCAACCATTCATACAACAAACAAGAAAACTCAACAAAGAAAATTTCATGCAAATCAATATAGATATACCTCTCTTTCCAACGTTCCATGTTGGTGGTAAAACCTTCAATCTCTCATCAAGTAAACACCATCCATGTATTTCCTTCTGAGATGGATTCCACCTCATTTTCTCCCTTCAACGTGCAATACAAAAGCTTGAGGTCCCAACAATGGAACCATTTGTTGGATCGCTTGCACGCATCCTTTCTAACATTGGGGGATTATGACTCGGGTTTCATCCAAAGTTGACCAAACAAATCCCAAGGCATTGGCATATCAATCCTCAGTCTATGACTGAAGAAGGTATCACCCAATATGCCATGAGAATCACATAGACCATTTGGTCTTGTGTCATAGATGAAGGGTTAAAATACAATAGGAAGCCACCCAGGCTGACATTCACATGATTCCTTACATTTCATTATGATATTAATAGCATGCAACATTACCATATTCATCCATTGAACTCATAATCAACACAGTAAATGATAGGAATAACAACATCTTGTAGTATTTCCATTCAAAAAGTAGCATACATGGACCAACAGACTCATAATTCATCAAGAATAGTTCCCTACGCTCTCATACACTAGTACATATTGTAAAAATTTCGACTTTCTATTTGCGACGTTATGGACAAAATTGGCCATATGGTCGAAAAATAAAGGAAATTTAATTTTTTTTTCCATATTGCTCGATAACGTCGCTATTGCCACGTTGACGTCTCTCTTGCCACATTGACGTCTCTCTTGCCACGTTGTCGTCTCTATTTCCACATTGTCATCTCTATTGCCATGTTTGTAACATAGTCGTCTCTCTTGCCACGTTTGTAACATAGTCTTCTCTCTTGCCACATTTGTAAAATAGCGGTCGTAGTTGCGATGTTGTTGTGTATAAATAAGTTCAATGAGTTGTAAATGTTCCTAGTGGTATGACTATTGGATTTTAGATGGATTTCCATTGTGGGAAAGGATTATGGTGTGATTTTTATGATTTCCATGGTGTCCTTATCATATGACAATGGTAATATATTTTCCATATAAAAATTTTCTTGAGAAGTAATAAGGGGACCATGATACCATATAAAGAGTGAAAGAGGAAAGGGGGTGCATGGGTGATATGGTTTGACACTTGTTCTTTGAAGTAAAAACTTCCTTGCCCATGATTCCTTAAAAATATTTCCCACTCATCTTTTAATTGGGTGTTCTTTTGGATGTTTCCTCATGTTTCTTGGTTGAAAGGGCACACTTGTCTTATGTAGAATAAACTTGGGGGGAAACCATTATTCACCCTCATTCATGAATGATTCTTAGACTATCCATTATATCTAAGAACATTTCTTTCCAACGTGCATTATCCAGTTTCCTATCCAAATTCTCTTCTTCTCATTGTTCATGGTGGAGCTTGTGTGGAAACATGGTTTTTATGCATGCAAACAAGGAAAAATCCCCATGGAATTATGGCTAGGAAAAAACTATGGGGAGTGGGGGATTTGCTTGTAAGAAATTATATGAAATTGAATGGTTTTTAGGGGAAAACCATGGTTGGAATGTCCACAAGAGGTGAAGTAAACAACATTAAAACCTGCAACCTTGTTAGTGTTGGTCATGGATATTTTGAACTAAGTGGTTTCCTTTAGGTCATTCAAAGTGTGAAACCAATACTGTTGGACTTTTGTTTCCTACATTGGAAGGGAAGAAGATATCCAAGGGACTATGGAGTATATTAAAGGGATATCTCCCTTGTAATATGACATAGAAGAGAAGCTCATGACAGTTGATGTCTATATGAGGGCATAGAGTGCTCAATAGTGAGCATATTGGCAATGTCATTACATAAATGGGTTGGTGTGAGTGAGATTAGAGCCTTGTAGGAGATTCCTTAAATGTTTTCATTGTGTTATTGAGGAGAAGAGAGTGCCATAATGGTTGATGGCTAGATGTTGGGATCCTCCCTAGGGGTGTAATTAGGGGGCCAAAGGGATCACTAGAGTAGTAATGATATAGTTATGGTGGTTATTCAATGTAAAGTGGAATGGGTCCATTATGGATGTTATTATTAAATCATATCCATTGGTTAGTTAGAATGGAATACATGTAATGTGGCCTCATTAAAGAAAGTCCATTAGGTAATTAGGAGGTGGTTATGATTAGGGTTCTCTAGTTAGCTATAAAAAGAGACATAGTCCTTATGGATATGTATTGAAGTATATGGATATGTATTGAAGTATTTTGTGTTCGAGCTTATCTCAATGAGAGGTCATCTTACCTTAAGAGGCAAGTGAACAATAGTGGATTTATTGAAAAAGGATCATTGTATAGTGTTTCCATGCATGAAGGGTATTTTTATATAATCAAGTAAATGGGACTTTAAAATATTAAGCTTGGCCATATTATATGTGATTTAATTTTTATAACTAAGGTAGATAATAATTGGTATTGGATCTCCTTCTTGGGAAAGAAAGTGGAATTTTTTTTTTCCTTATTTTTGTATATTTTTTCCTAAGAAAAAAGAGGAAGAAACATTTAGATGCATTCCTATAGCTTTATGTGCATAATATGGGAAAACCAAGTCTATATTTCAATTCCTCTTGAAAAAACATCCAATTTTAAAAAAAAATGGTTATAATTGAAGTCGTCGCTCTTGGAGATATTGTTGATTTAAAATAAGTTATTCTAGGGTCCTTTTTGTGAGAACCATAAATATTGTAGAGAATATATATTTTAACAGAGTGTCCATATTGCAACTAGACCAATGTCATTGGATGAGGATTTTTGGGGGTTTTGTTTGATATTATGTTATTCTTTTGATCAATATTCAATGCCCCCAAAGCCTCATAGATCCAAAGAATGGAAACAAATTTGGAGGATCAAATAACACACATAATATGAGAGCTTAAGGAGAGCTGACAAATTCTTGAAGTGTATCATGATATTAGTGAAGAGTATAAATGAAATATATTTTCTTGGTGGGATTCAAACCATGATTGTGATGGTTGGTACATGAATAATTGTCTTTTCTTGGAAGATAAATACTTTCACTTTCCATTTTGATGCATCTACTCCACTTGATGTATATAATGTCTTTGAGGTTACTTACAGGCTGAAAGCCCTCCATCCTCATCCCAATGAGAGTCATAATGGGCATATTACTTGGAGAAACCTCTTAGTGTAATAGCTCATTGATGAAATATTGCAGTTGGGATAGTTTAAGAAGTGTCGGGTCATTTTCTTTCATTGTGGGATGAGTACCTCACTATTGGGGTGAATTTTGGGCTGAGAGAATGTTTATTTACTATTTGGGCAAATTATTGAAGGCAGGGGCTGAGTTCTGGGCCATTATTTCTCCATTTAAAGGTTGGATATCTCATGCAGGGTGCACAGGATTAGAGGAGGGTGCATTTGTCTCTAAGGAGGGATCACTTGAATTGTTAAGAACCAAATATCAATATAGCATAGAAAAACCTCAAAAAAAGTACTCAATGCCTTGAAAAAGAGATAATTTCAGATAATAAGCCTCTTCGAGGGGGCAACCTCCTTTTACCCCACTTAAATGTTAAAGTACAATATGATTCAAAATGAAAATGTCTCCTTGGTATATAGGAGACTAGGAGGTATAATTACAACTAATGGCCTAAAGCCGACATAAATAAATCAACATTACTAATATAATGTGCCCCAATTAAGGGGTAATGAGCCAATATTAGGGCTTAACATACCCCTCCCCTTAAGACAAGTGTTGTCTGCAACGCTTGAGTAACTCTGGACGCTTCTATATAAAAGACTCATCTTCCAAAGTGGAATCTTCAGTCGGTACTTTCCTCCATTTAATGAGATACTCTGAAATGGATCTATTCCTAAGCTGGCGAATTCTTGTGTCAGTGATGGTTTCATGCTCCAATATGATTTTTCCTTCCTCGTCAAGTTCTGGAAATATATTTTGAACTGGGATCTTGTCGCCTATAACCTTCTTTAAGAATGAAACATGGAAAACTGGGTGTACTCGTGAAGATGCAGGCAACTCCAATTTGTATGCCATAGTACCAATCTTTTGCAACACCTTATAATGGCCATAGTACTTTGGTGATAATTTATTATCCTTCTTGGCTTGCTTGAGGGACATCTATTTGTATGGTTGTAGTATTAAAAACACCCAATCCCCTACTTCAAAACTTCTTTCACTATGATGTTGATCTGCTTGTTGTTTCATGCGATTCCGTGCCATGGTCAGGTTGTCCTTTAAGATTTGGATAACTTGTTGTTGATTCTCAATGTGATCTTCCACTGCTTGAACCTTAGATTTTTCTTTTAGAGAAGTGATGGAAGGAGGGTGGTCTCCATAAAGTGCCATAAATGGTGTCATTTTTGTTGCAGTATGAAAGGAAGTGTTATACCACCATTCTGCCAAGGGTAACCATTTGAACCATTGTGTTTGTTTATCAGAGACAAAGCAACGA
>ML782149.1:452174-478833 GCA_009831015.1 Picea engelmannii | reverse complement strand
AATGAAAATGTCTCCTTGGTATATATAGGAGACTAGGAGGTATAATTACAACTAATGGCCTAAAGATGACATAAATAAAATAACATTACTAATATAATATGCCCCAATTAAGGGGTAATGATCCAATATTAGGGCTTAACATGAATAGTGAAGGGTGTATTGTTGATTGTGAAGGGTTGTAAAGTGCCAAAGGAGGGTGTATTGTTACAACAATGGTTGCAGAACCTTTGAAGGGAGTTAATCCCTTATTTCATCAAGTGTATTGGCTTCCAATTGTTTGGGGAAACCTACAACCACCACCACAATACTCTTGTTGTTCTTCTAGCCTGTATGAAACACAAGAAATAATAAAACAGAGCTACATCATTTTATGACTAGAGTGGACTGCATCTTCCCTGAGTCAAATTTGACATTGTGGGGATCCATTCCTATCCAGAAGAGGGAGACCTGAACCTATAATATGCCTAGCTTGTAATAGGTCAGATTATTGCAATAAAAACCAAATCTTTGTATGCATTTTTCCTTGATGTCCCATGTGTTAAATTGTTGGTTATTTCCTTGTAAACTATGTTGAAATAGATAGTCTGAACATGAAGCTTATTGGTGGCAAGTAAACATCATTCATCATGAAAGCTACTTAATAAAACCAAAACAATAAATCCATAAACAAACAGAAGCCAATATAAGTGTTACATGGAGGATTGGATTATGCTCACAATTTTTTTGACAAAAACTCTATATCATAATTAAGCTACAACCAACAAAGAAAGGGTTTATTAGTGAGAGCAAAGGATTTCCATCAATTTTTTGACAAAAGACTCAAACCAAAGGTTTTGTTAAATACTACAGCAATAGACTAAAGTAGCCACAATCATTAAAGGGGATCTTACATAGAATGATAGCATAGGGGCTCACTACCTGAAACTTGGTGCTCTTAATCCAATGCAACTGATGGCTTATGCATCTGAGTCCCGGTTTGAGTTTTATCGCGAGTTGCAACTTGCCTCCTCAAGCCATTTAGGCATATGTGGTCAATTTGAAAAGCTATTTGTTGGAGTATCTCCGACAATTACGTTGACGAAACCTTGGGAAGAGGAACAAGAGGCCAATTATATCAAGTCATACAGGGAGATCAGGATAATGTTGAGCCCAAACCACAATGAGAATTATTGCATGGATCACCATTGTCGATGCACCAAAACTAAGACACTAAAATATAAAAGTGGTAGATAGAAAATAAATAAATAAATCCTTTATTCCCAATCCTCATCCCACCAATCCCTCCCTTCCCTCTCCTCCTCTCAAGATCCATAAATTAACTCGTGTTAAAATGGAAAAATGTTAACTTAAATGTATCTACTACAATTTTGATGAAAAATATTTTCTTGGGCAAAGATGGAAGGAGTAGAAAATATTTATGGCCACTTCCAAGGATATTTCAGAAGATGATAGTGATTTTATCCTTCAATAACCTTTTCCTCAACTAGTTGATGACACTTCCCCCTCTGATCAACCAGATGTGGAACCCCAAATCTCCCTACATGCCTTGACTGGTATTTCTACTCTTTGAACCCTTAAATTAATTGGCTACATAAAGCATTGTAAATTCATTATCCTAATTGAAATCAAGGTTTTGTGACACTTTCCAAGGAATCATAGTAGGCTCTCCAAAGATCATCAACTTACACTGCATGGGAAAACTCCTTAAAAATGGAAATTTGGGTAGTGTTTCCCAATTCCATGACATTCAAGCCTTTGAGACCCCTTCCCAACCCATCCCTCCTGACATGCAGTTAGTCTTATCCAAACACCAATCAGTCTTTGAAACCCCCCAAAGAATCACACCCTCTCGTGGTGCACATGATCATTCTATTCCACTCATACCTAGTATCCCCCCACCCAATTTACACCCTTATCACCACCCATTTGCTAAAAAAATGAAATTAAAAAGATTATTCAAGAATTTCTAGTTGTAGGTGTTATCCGCCCTAGTACTGGTCCTATTCATCACTAGTTGTCATGGTACTAAAAAACAAGGCACTTGGAATACGTGTCTTTACTTTCACCCTCTCAACAAGATAATTTTCAAGGATAAATTTCCCATTCCAGTCATAAATTTCCCATTTTTCTTCCTTTTTGGAGATTTAGTGCCAATTTTAGCATCAAAGTGTAATTTGCATAATTTTAGCAACAAATGCAATGCCCAAATTAGCTTCCTTAAGGTGTGTGCATCAGAAATTGCATTGGATTTTAGAGGGCATCTCATAATGGCAATAGTTGTAGTGCTAAATTTAGCACCGGCATTGTATTTTTCAACATGTTTGGCAACATATATAGGGTATATGATTCCAACTGATAGCATACATTGGATCTCTTTTTGAACAATTTCTTTATGTTTGTGGGACAATTTATATGGTCGCTTCTTTATGGTTTTTTCTCTTGGTATTGGCTAGATTTCCATTTCACCCATTTCTTTAACCAACTCTTTCAAATCCTTATAGTCCTTGGAAAAGACGTATCGATACTCCTTTAGAAGGTCGAATATCCTCATGGTTTCCTTCTTAGTCCAGTAGTCACCAATGCGAGCCATTTTTTGTCAACCATCATTTGATATGTCGACTTCTTTGAATTTTATTGCTACATCCATCCATTTTGGTGGCTTAGATTCAACTAATTTACACTCTGCTTGATGGACTTCGTTGTAAGCAGGTGGGAATTTGACTTGGTCTGAGGATTCATGGTTATCGTGATTTAACAACTTCAAGACATATTTTACTTGTTTGACTATGTCTCAGTGGTCCTTTCTCCATCTGGATATTTTTCTAAGAAAACTTTCATTTTCCATGTCAATTCGATGTGCGATATGAATCCTTTAATTATGGCATGCTATGAAATTGCAAGTCGAGGTCGACCCTATGTCAACCTGTGCTTTTCCTTTTGTTTATTTTATTTTGGTGCCTTGTTGTTTAATGCAGTCTATTATTTCTTTGATTGCGTCAGTCAAGTTGGTTTCTATAGGGTTAAAAGCAAAATCTTTGATGAAGTTTTCTCTGAGGTCCTTCTAGGTGAAGGTTTCTCTATGTGATTATTCTATTTTATACCATTTATAAGGGAGATCATCCAATGCCTTAGAAAACAAGTGAGGCCAAACCTTTTTTCCTTGTACCAAAATTTTCTCCATTTTCTCTCAAAGTCTTTGACATGGGTGAGAGGATCAAATCCTAGTTTAAAGTTGGGAATATTTATTATGGTTGATAGATTCTTCCCCCTGAAATGTTTGGTGACGTATTTAGTCATGAAAATCCATGTCTATAGTGGGAATCCATGTGTATCCCACCATCTCATAGCTTATCTTGTGAATGACTGCACCAAGCTCTATAATTGACCGTGCTCTCCCACTATCTTAGATACCTCATCGACATGCATCGATGGGGATTCTATTTCCTTGAATCATAATGGTTTGGTTGAGGTCGACTTAAATCATGTTTATTTTTTTTCTCATATATACAATGTACCACATGAACTGAGAAGCGCGATTGAAACTTATCTCGAGGGATGGCTTTGATTGACCAACATTATTTGGATTTTAATTTGTAGTTTTCTATCTACCACTTTTATATTTTAGAGTCTTAGTTTTGGTGTATCGACAATGGTGATCCATGTAACAATTCTCCTTGTGGGTTGGGCTCAACATTATCCCGATCTCCTTGTATGACTCGATATAATTTGCATCTTGGTCCTCTTCCCAAGGTTTTTTTGATGCAATTGATGGAGATAGTCCAAAAAATGGCTTTTCAGTCGAAATGATGATAGCTTAGGGGCCCCGATGCAACTGACGGTTCGTGCATCTGAGTCTCGTTTTGAGTTTTATCGCGAGTTGCAACTCACCTCCTCAAGCCATTTAGGGATATGTGGTCAATTTGGTCCAGGGGCACAAAATCCAAACTGAGTAGCATAAAAGACTTTTGTAAGCTCCTGCAAGTCTATTTGGCCAAGGTCCACATGACTACACTAGCCATAAAGACCCAACACAACGTTTTTTAAAATCGACCTCCTCTTTAAAAATTGCACTATGCCTCATTGACCAAAATCCTAATGTTGGAGATACTCCAACAAATTGTTTTCAGGTCAATGGAATGATAGCATAGGAGCCTCAATAGCTGAAACCTGGTGATTCAGATCCAATGCAACTAACGGTTCATGCATCTGAGTCTCGGTTTGAGTTTTATCGATAGTTGTAACTCGCCTCCTCAAGCCATTCAAGGACATGTGGCCAATTTGGTCTGAGGGCATAAAATCCAAACCGAGAAGCATAATGTTGTTATGTAAGCTCTCGCATGTATGTTTGGCCAAGGCCCATGCGACTACACTAGAAAAAAATGCTCAACAGAGTGTTCTTGAAAATTGAGCTCATCTTCAGAAATTGCACTATGCCTCATTGACCAAAACCCTAGTGCCGAAGATACTCCAACAAATGTTTTTTTGGTCAACAGAATGATAGCGTAGAGGCCCCACTAGCTGAAACTCAGTTCTCTTAATCCAATGCAATTGACGGTTCATGGATCTGAGTTCCGGTTTGAGTTTTATCGTGAGTTGCAACTCGCCTCCTCAAGTCATTTAGGGACATGTGGTCAATTTGGTCTGGGGGCATAAAATCCAAACTGAGTAGCATAACAAACTTTCGTAAGCTCCCACAAGTCTATTTGGCCAAGGCCCACATAAATACACTAGCCAAAAAGACCCGACACAATGTTCTTTAAAATCAACCTCCTTATCAAAAATTGCACTTTGCCTCATTGACCAAAATCCTAGTGTTGGAGATACTCTAGCAAATTATTTTCTCGTCGATGGAACGATAGTGTAAGAGCCCCAATAGTTGAAACTTGGTGCTCTGGATCCAATGAAACTAATGGATCGTGAATCCGAGTCTCAGTTTGAGTTTTATCGATAGTTGCAACTTGCTTCCTCAAGCCATTCAAGGACATGTGGCCAATTTGGTTCGAGGGCATAAAATCCAAACCGAGCAGTATAATATTGTTCCGTAAGATCCCTCATGTATGTTTGGCCAAGGACCATGCGACTACACTAGAAATAAGTGCTCGAAAGAGTGTTCTGGAAAATCAAGCTCATATTTAGAAATTGCACTATGCCTCATTGACCAAAACCCTAGTGCCATAGATACTCCAACAAATGGTTTTTTCGGTCGACAAAATGATAGTGTAGGGGTCCCACTAGCTGCAACTTAGTGCTCTTAATCCAATGCAACTAACAGTTCATGGATTTGAGTCCTGATTTGAGTTTTATCGCAAATTGCAACTCGCCTCCTCAAGCCATTTAGGGACATGTGGTCAATTTGGTCCGGGGGCATAAAATCCAAACCGAGTAGCATAAAATACTTCTGTAAGCTCCCACAAGTCTATTTGGCCAAGGCCCACGCGAATACACTAGCCAAAAAACCCGACACAGTATTCTTTAAAATCGACATCCTCTTCAGAATTGCACTATGCCTCATTGACCAAAATTCTAGTGTTGGAGATACTCCAACAAATTGTTTTTCGATCGATGGAATGATAGCGTAGGAGCCCCAATAGTTGAAACCTAGTGCTCTAGATCCAATGCAATTGACGGTTCATGCATTTGAGTCCCGGTTTGAGTTTTATCAATAGTTGAAACTTGCCTCCTCAAGCCATTCAAGGACATGTGGCCAATTTAGTATGAAGGCATAAAATCCAAACTGAGCAACATAATGTTGTTTCGTAAGCTCTTACATGTATGTTTGGCCACGGCCCATGCAACTACACTAGAAAAAAATGCTTGACAAAGTGTTCTTGAAAATCGAGCTCATCTTCAGAAATTGCACTATGCCTCATTGACCAAAACCCTAGTGTCGAATATACTCCAACAAATGTTTTTTCGGTCAATAGAATGATAACGCAGGGGCTCCACTAGTTGAAACTCAGTGCTCTTAATCCAATGCAATTGACGGTTCATGCATCTGAGTCTCGGTTTGAGTTTTATTGCGAGTTGAAACTCGCCTCATAAATCCATTTAGGGACATGTGATCAATTTGGTATGGGGGCATAAAATCCAAACCGAGTAGCATAACAAACTTTCGTAAGCTCTCACAAGTCTATTTGGCCAAGATCCACATGACTACACTAGAATAAAAAACTTAGTCTATTTGGCCAAGGCCCACATGATTTGGCATGGTTTTGACACTTATTGTCATTTATTCATGATGTATGAGGAGTTCTTCACAAGATTTGAAATTTTACTCAATCAAATTCCTCAGGGCATTAGCTTAAAGGATGGTGTCACCGTCCTTCTTCAATACACAAAATCCTTTGAGGGGCAATTTGGATTTATGTTAAGGGACAAGTCCCCAGTCCTTCTTCAATACACAAAATCCTTTGAGGGGCAATTTGGATTTATGTTAAGGGACAAGTCCCCAAAGATCCTTGTAGAAGCACAAGAGCATGCTTCTAAGATTGAAGAGAATCTTCTAGCTTCTCAAAACTTTACCAAGCCTAAAACTTTACATAATGTTGAACTTGCTCAAAATTTTATGATAGTTTTGGCCCAAGGACTTGAGCAAATAGTAACCAACTTCTCATAGAATCAAGTCTCACAGAGATATTTTATCCCATAAATCAGAGCTTTTTTTTTTAAGATACTTTCAAAGGAAAATGATCAGTATTGTCATATATATATATATGCATGTGACAACGACCCTTTAGATGCTTAGAGGGTTGACCTAAAGAAGGGGAAAGAAACATAAAATTTGAATGTTGGTCAGAACTTTAATTATGTCAAAGGCGTTCTTTTAGGGGGAGTTCTCTCTCGACTTTTGTCGTCTGTCCATAGCCATTTGAAATCTGCCATGTGTTCTGTCCATATGTCAGATTCTCTCGTATGTCCATATGCCAGATTCTCTCGTCTATTATTTCACTGGTTCTTCCTTCTTTCACCAACGTCCATTCCCAATCTATGATAAGATAATGGGAGTCCGAATACGAAGTGGCATCCAGAGCCTTTCTGTCGCTGATGATCTCCAACACCACAACGCTGAAACTGTACACCTGTGCGTCCCTGCTACTCTGGTCATGATATGGGAATGTCCTTCTTTAGTTGTTATTCTCGCCAAAAAAAAATCAGCCACACGGGCATTCATATCGTCATCAAGTAGAATGTTAGTCCCTTTGATGTCTCTGTGATAAATTGCGGGCTCAATACCGTTATGCAGATAAGCTAACCCCTTTGCAATCCCCAAGATGATATTCCGGCGTTGTTTCCAGCTCAAAGGTCGGGCCTTCAACTTTCCTCCAAAAATATGCTCATCCAAACTTCCATTGGGCATATAATCATATATCATAAACCGTTGGTGCCCTTCTTTCTCTTCACTGGCCACGAAACAACCTCTCAAAACAATCAGATTCCTGTGCTTGATATTGTTGTTGCCTTCTGGAGTGAAGTTTCTGATTATTTTTACCGCGATCCGTCGACCGTCCGGAAGCGTTCCCCTGTACACCGTAGCGAAGCCCCCTTGACCGATGACATTGGCGTCGCTAAAATTAGCGGTAGAGGTCTTGATTTATTGAATGCCGAACCAAACTGCCCTCGTGTTGGGTTTCACAAATGCCTTTAGAAGTTCCTCATTGTGCCTCATGAATCCCCTGTGCACAGCCTTACGATTCCTCGTCCTCACCCACAGACGGTAGAGAATCCATTCTCTCAGCTGCTCAATCTACTCCTATTGCAGACACTTGGTAAGTATGGATTTCTTTTATTTTCTTTTCTTAACTAGAAATATTGTTTACATCTATATATTTTAATAAATTCGAAACTAAATAGGTCTTGATGGATTATAATTCTGTCATTGAGCTCTCTAATACTATTGGGGTTTTAACATCACCCATATATGAGAGGAAAACAAATTGGGTTTTAACATCACCCATATATGAGAGGAAAACAAATTGGGTTTTATTCAGAGACAGATGTGGCAGTAGGTATGGTGGGATTGGGTGTTTATTTTGTAATGAAGTTGTGTAACGCTGATGGATCTTTCAATTTTGTCCATAATCAAAGAAAAATCATATTGGGTATTGATCAGGGAAAGCGATGTCATTTTTAAATTTCAAGAATTTCAAGGTCACAGTCCATTCACCTTCTTCAAGCCAGAGGCCTGCTCACAATTCATCTAAGGCTTCTCTTCCTGGAAATAATCCCAAACATGAGCAAGATGGAATAAGGGAGGAAAATGGTAGAAACACGAAATTGAAAGAGGGTTTTGATTAGGGAAGACTATATTTTCTAGAGTATGCAAGTGGGACAAAAGTGGCTATGAGAAGGGAGAACCACAACAAATTTTCATCGACAGAGGTTTACTCCACCCCCATGGCATGAGACTTAAAGGAAGAAGGCCGGGTGCAAGTCCTGTGTTACTATGGTGAAAAGAGTTACCCTACAGACCTGGCATCTAAGCTGCATGAAGTATTTTCTTTGTGCCCCAGTTAGATGGGAGCATCTTGCTTGAAGCATCCCCCCTCCCAAAGAATAAGAACAAAAATATACACTGCAAAACCTATACTCATTTACCATTAATGACCGAAAAACAAATTGTAATATAAACATAAATACCAAGCTTTTCGTCTGAAGGTGCACCATTTTTCATAATTGGTTTGTCTCTTCATGCTATGGATTTGTATTTGAACATATAAGTCTCATAGATTGAAAAAATAGCTTGAATGTAAAATTTGAAGAAATGTCTAGTTGATTCATTTGTTGGTGACCAGTCAGTTGTTGGTGGATTATTTGTAGTTTATTGCTAGGATCATCTTGGGGCTTGTCTCAAGTTCTCTAAGGTGTAGATGTGTGCTCCCTGGTATTTGGTTAGGCCAGGCTACTATGAATGGTGCCAAGTGGAAAAAATGTTTTGATAATAACTAGGTTAGGTATATTGTTTAGTGAGTGCAAGGTTTATACTGTTGAACCCGATTTCAAACTTTTGATAGTGAATTTGAGGTGCTCTACCGATAAGGTGTTGGTTTACTGGTGATTGCAATCGTGTATTAAGCTATTCACCTGTGTTTTATTCTCCCTGTGGTATGTCCGCCTGAATGATTTTATATCTAAAGCATTGAGACTTTATGCAAGTCCCTCGTAAGTTTGGTAGAGTAATTATACCCTTCAAACCTGACACCTAAGTTGACGAAAACCTGTCCTATGCAATGCGGTTCCTCTGGGCATTTTTCTTGAAACACTTCCAACAAAAAAAATCATGTTGTTATAGCATAATGCTAATAGTTGTAGGGATGTTATAAGAAAATAAGGAAGCCTCGCTAAGAAAATAAGAAAGCCTCAATAGAGAAGTTGTGTTTTTCAGGAGCTGTGTAAAGGTCATGTGTACTACCTTAATCTAATGCCACCGAAGAATTAATTCAAGTTTTTCACATCACCTAGGGGAGTTCAAGTTGTTTTTGAGTGTTTATATTGGGAATAATGATTTTTTTTAGTGAAAGCTTTATCAGTGGATTAAATCATGATGAATCATGGATCAAAAGTATTTTCTATGCCCCTCGGTTAAATGTATTTGCTGTATGTTATAAAAAGACTTATTAGTCTTGTTATAATAGGCACTTGAGAAGTGAAGTTCCTAGTTTTCCTTTCTTTTGATATTGTAACTAAAAAATATCGTTGTGTCTATGAAGACAGTGGTGTTGATCTCCATTGTATTTTGATTGGGGTTGTGGGTGTATCACAAGGGTGAAAAGCTTGCTAGGTATAGTAGTATATCAAAACAATGTCCTTTGCAAGCAAGGTTGGAAGCCTCTTACGACAAAGTATCTTTGGTTGTTTGGGCTTTAATGAAACCATATCAGTACCATCTATCTACCATGCTTTGAGATATATGTCCTTATCAAGTCTTTTTATTGGAGGTATTCTCTAGGAAGTGTGACATCTTTGAAATATTTTAGTTTTTATATATTGAAATTGTTTTGAAGTATATTTAGCTTACTTTCTGACTATGGTCTAATTTGTAGGTTTATCCTATGGGATGAATGACCAGTCTCTTAGGGAGTCATTCACTGAATATGGTGAAGTCATTGAAGGTTTGCAACAAAATCCTTTGAGTAAGGTATAATGATTGGAGTAACGTACTTATATATTATTTTTTATAAATATTGTGTTACAATTTTGTAGCAAGAATCATTCATGACTGGGAGACTGGTAGGTCAAGAGGCTTTGGTTTTGTTAGCTTCACTTCTAATGAGGAGGCCGCAACTTCCATAAAAGGCATGGATGGAAAGGTATGCAGCCTTTGTTTTTAAATGGATTAATTTTTCCACATTGGCATATTTGTTGTTTGGAAATTATATAGTATAAATCGCCAATTGAAGAATTCTATCATCAGGCCAGGCTTGAATATTGATATCATATTCCTCAGTTATGTTATTTAACAACTCTTCATTTTTGCACCATTGTCAATCCCTTCTCAGGATCTCCATGGACGTCTTGTTCATGTTAACTATGCTACTGAGAGAACATGAGGTTTTCGTTCTGGTGGGGGTGGCTATGGTGGTGGTGGCTACAGTCATAATGATGGGTACAGAACTGGCAGTGGCTACAGTCAAAACGATGGGTATGGAACTAGTGGTGGCTATAGCCAAAATGATGGGAATGCAAGTGGTGGTAGCTATAGTCAGAGTTCAAGTGTTGGGTATGATGGAACATTTGAGGGCACACGCACATGCATAACTAAAGATGACTTTGGCTATGATGATACTTTTGGCAATGTGGGAAAGGGATACTATGCCATTCTTTCTTGAACATTTTTGCATCGAATGGAGTTGATTGGTTGGATCACACTCTTCTATATACAGGTCTGACATCTTGTAAGGTTTTATTTGTTGGAATGCCAATTTTATTCATGTAGTTTTAGCTCTATTATATGCATCTTGATGCTTAAATATCATGGATTATCATGTAGCATATTACACTTCATATCGTTTTTATTTCTAGAAATTAACGTATACTAAACTTTGTTACACAAGATAAAAACGATAAGCAAGGTAATATGTATGCTCTGCATAATCCAAAGAAAGGTTTATATTCAGAGTCTGAAGAAAAGATTAAATGATGAAAATGGGGATGAAGAAGTCATTAATGGACATGTCAAGGCTCAAACTAATGGTAAGGATTATGGGTCCAAGATAGAGCACTTGCAGCTGTGGAACAAGGGGTTTGGTGTTCTGGAATCCTACAAAGGATATGTTGCAGATATCAGGAGAATCTTATTTCATATGAAAGAGAGATTAATGGACAAGTTTGTTGTTGTTCCCATTCCAGGAGAAGCCCTGGATAATGCTCGACAATCAGTTGAGATGATCATAAAAGACATGACCCATGCAGCTCAGGGAATGACTAAGGATTCTATGCAGTGAATTAAGGGCCAGCTTGTAGAGATACTACCATCTCTTTCTCCCCATCACACTGGGAAGGTTGACATCAATTCATATGACTGTGTTCTAATTTGTTCATATAAAATAAGAGATTAAGCACATTGTTATATTGAAACTATGTAACCTATATCACATGATGAGCACAAAATAACCCACCTCATAAATCTAATGCATTCTTAGTGGGTTGTACTTCTATAGAACTTATAAAGGAATTCTATATCAAAAGTTTTGTGAGCCATTTGCAATTGAATCGTGAGCCATTTGCAAAAGTATCGTGAGTCAATGGCAATCGAATCCCCCTACCAATTCTGGTGATTTGAACAGAGAGTAATCCATAAGCTATAGGTTTTAGCAATTATCCAAAGGTTATTATGCCTGAGTATTCCATTTAGGTTACAAAAAAATCCAACCTTGTAGCTTGTCCACGAAATTTAATCTAGGTGACATTAATATTTCTTTCTGATAATTGCAATATCAATTTTATCTATTAAGGAGTTGGGACGAGCCCAAATGAGGTTTTCTTGTTAAGTTTGATCTGAGGATGCGGTATGTACAAGATAGATAGGTTGAGGCTTGGGATTTTAGCATGGTAAAATGATTTCTTATGGACATATATGGCCTAATTATTTCTTATTTTTAGAATTTATTAATGCATCCATCATGGAAGAAACTCAGATTAAAACTTTTTCCTTCATTCAGATTGTAGATGATGTGGAAAGGGAAGTTTTGGGTATGTCTCAAGTTGTTTCTCTTGGATTTGTCTCGAGAGTTGAAGGGAAGAACTCCTTGGAAGAATTTAATAAGCATGAAATTTAGCATGAGGAGGGTATTCTAGCATTATCACCAACATTATCCTTTTCAATAAATATGGACCGTTTAAAAAGGCCATTTTCTCCACGATCACTACTGTAAGAATGTGAAGATCCATTTTAGCACATTGATAGATGACATTGAATGTATATGATTTTATTTTTGTTGTGGATTTTTTCTGAAATGATTTTTTTTATGTGGGTGCCATATCACCTTCTTCAATCTAGGAAACTTAATGTCTCAAGAGTTTTTTGGATACTCATATCAAGGATGTCAGGTTATATGCAACTTAGTAATAAGCGATTTCATGTTTATATGCATTTAATATTTTTGGTTCAAAATGAAAGTGGCATTGTGATCCCACGGTCCAAATTCAAGAACTGTTACGAGTGTAACTGCTCCTCATATGAAGCAAGAGTTTATAAAATTAACTGAAGATGGAAGTCATATTATTTCCATTATAACTCTTCATGCTTTGGGTTTAGGTGCATCGATTACACTTTAACAAAAAAATTGTGAGATTTGTGACTTCGTATGTAGATCTTCAACATATTCTAGTCTTTTATGAAAATAGGTTTAAGAATAATCTTCTTTCATCAAATCTGACTGGGATCTGATCTTAGTAAAATGGTTTTTTTCATGACGTTTCTATATAAAAATGTTTTTATGTAGTGTTATGTTATTTCTGTTTGTGACATTTGAGGCACACTGACTTCTATCATTCAATTTGGTAGATGGCTTATGTACTTTATCATCAGCTTAGGACCTTTCACCATTCTATTAGGATTTGTCAATTGCTGATCTTTTCCATGTTATTTATGAAGGTGGGAACTTTTGTTTTTCCATGCAGTAACTCATGCTTAGAGAAATTCTTTGTTTGTCCATGCAATAACTCATGCTTAGAGAAATGATTTGACCTTGAAGAGAAAGGGGTAGGACTGATTATGGCTTTCAATTTTTCTAATGTGAATTTAACTTATAGTATGACTTCAGTTGCCTATCATGATTTAACTAGAAGTATTATCCTACTTATGTTTTTTTTTTGGAAAGGCTGCTTATGGTAACTTATAGTTGTCCTCTAACTAAGCGACCATGCTATGAGGAGTGTTTCTATGCTGTCAAAATCACCTACGACTTGCACCTGGCATCATCCACACACTCCAGGAGAGTGGGGAGAAGAGGAGTTGAAATTCCAGCATGATTTAACTATCTAAATCAAAATTTCAGATTCTAATCATTTGATGATTCATCTTTTTGTGAGATTTCTTTAGTAAATGTGATTGTGATCTTGGGTTCCTATAATGCTTTTTTCTTGGATTCCCATTAACAAAGTTGAAGAAAACAATTTTCAATCATTGTAATTGACATGTGCAAATTGAAATGATCCATCATGTTCTACACAATTCCATCTTGGAAATACGATAGATACATGGTACTCATGGAAGGTAAGGTCACTTACCTAAGCATAGCAAAGGTAAACCTTCCTTATATGGTAAGGGATTCAGTCTTTTATTTGGTGGAATTCCTTAAGAGACGATATCATGGTTGTGAGATCTAAGGATTGTTGATAGTCTACTTTATAAGTTATGAATGCATCATCTCATAATTCAAATGCCATATTTACACCTTGGCTTAATTTATGAGGCTAACCAAGTGGATCTCAAGCCATAGGATGTTTTGCCTAAATTTAAATAATGGCCAGACTGTGTTTGTGAGGAATGCATTTATATTGTTAAGATGTAAGTTGCTTGGCCCAAACAATTAGCTGATGATGTTCAGGGCAAGGAATACATTAGCAGTGAATGGCCAAATGACTTACCACTTATGCGTAGGAGATTTGACTATGGTAGAAGTCCCAGAATATAAGAAAGGAGTTCTCCCTATCAGGTGGAACATTGAATTGCAATAAAAAAGGTCGTTGTTCCCTATTCAAAATGAATATGGGGTTTTATGATCGAAGTAGATGTTGAGAAGGAGTTTCTCATGAACTTTAACATTCCTTTTTTAGCTTCAGACATAGGTAGTTGCCTATTGAAGCAGTTGAATGCCTTACAAAAAAGGAGTGGAAGTACATCTGAAGTATAATAAAATATTATGTATCGATGGTCCTTATATAAATCATATTAAGAGATTACTATAATCCAATACAAAGTTCATTAGTTGGTGAAAGGAAGGTTCTTTTTAGTGAAAATGGCATGGTATTTATGTTAAAGGCATGGACCCTGTACATGGATGTTGTCATTCTTTTTGATATACCATAATTAAAAGAATAGTAGCAAGATTTGAATATGAATATGAATGGAAAAATAGTACTTCTCCACACAAAAATGACACTCATCACAATATAAAATGCACAGACATAGATATCCCAGAGGCATGTAAATATGCTTCCCTATTTAATCAAATTCAGATATGCATAGGTTCATGGCCTAATACACAATATGGGCACGTAGCCCTGGCCTCTTTCACCTTTTTCCACTCACACTCTACCTCTATATTCTATTTGTATTTTGTGCGAACCTTTATGCCTCTTAGGCTTGAATTTTTATACAAGAAGGATTCTAAACTAGAATCTGTTCATATCCACAAATTACTCAACAACCAATCCCTAAGGATCTTCTAGATCCAAAAAACACTGAACAAGATCACACATCATTCAAAGATCTCTACAAATTCTCTCATTTTCCTAAGAGCTCTCTCTCTCACTCACACGTCTATGGATATCCATATAAAAAATGGGTTCAATTTCATATATACCACCCATTAAACCATTAATTCTTATCCTATGACTCCTTTTAGAATAAAACATAAGAAAATTTTACAATATTAATTTACAAACCAACTCCTTTAGTAAAAATGAAGACCCCCTAGGTCTCATTAAATGTACTAGGTTTTGGAGGCACGATTCTCCTGCATCAAGATGACATTGCATGCTACCTATTCAGGTCATTTGTCGTCGATGTTCTATTGCCCTATTTTGATATATATAGATTATTTGTAGTTTATTTACCGTCATTTCGATCATGGGATTTGGGCTACAAAGATCTAGGAGATACGTTGCTACTGTTGTCAATTGATGAGGAATATCTAGAGGAGGGGATTATGGGAAATGGTGATCTTTGGAGGAAGATGGAGGAAGGGACAAGCCTTTTGTTTGGGATGTTGGTCAACATATTGAAGGGAAAGGTGGTGGGAGTAATAGAGCCGAACATGAGTTGAAAGTTGACATTCTTGAGGGTGGCGAGCAGGTTTGCAAGTGGGGAAATTGTCCTTCCAGGAATGGCTAGGGGGTGGGTGTTTGAAGGAAGGGTTTCTGGGGTGAAGGTGGCTTGGGAGAGAGATGATCGACCTGTAACCTAGCTTTTGAGGGTTAGAGGCAGCTCGTAGAGAGAACAACTAGCAGGACCATAAGGAGAAAGAAGCAATAGACTGTAGCCCAGTTCGTGAGGGTCAAAGGTGTCTCATAGAGATAAAAACCAGTCAGGCCATAAGGAGCAAGAAGTAGTAGGACCAGAGGTGGAACCCTTGATAGCTCAATAATCAGATCGATGATTTTTAATCGGGGCAGAAGGTCAACCAACTTAGAGCTATGGCTTTCAAAGGGGGAAGTTTTACCACCTTAATAACTTATTAATTGGCAAGTAGGTTTATGAGTGATTTAAATATTTAATATGGGTGGGTTCAACGAGGTCACGTATTCAGATTCGTTTGGGGCCAACTTGATTCCCAACAAACAACAATGAAGAAAACCACTATTTTTTTCAAGGACCGCCTGCCCATTGTCTTCCTCGACAACCAAGACAGTCACAAAGCATAATCATAAAAGTTGAATTTGCGTGCAACTAATTATAATCACAATAGTTAAAGTAGCCCTATAGTTTACTCTATAAGGTACTAGGAGGACCATGTTTAGCTATGTTTTCCAACAATTTTTTTTTTACATTCAAACCTTGTAGACAAGACAAAAGAAAATTTGTAAAACAACTCTAATTAAAAAAAGAAGGAAGGTTTTTGAAAGTTACTGATATTATAACCTATTATTCCAAAGTGGAAGATTTGAATTTCTTAAGCTTTGAAAAACTTCATACTAACTTTAGGATAACGTTCGGGACAGAGATCACTGACATACATTCAATGTAGAGAAATTTGTGAGTATATTGTTCTATATTTCTATATTGGCTACTCATAAACCATCCAGAAAAACACACCTCCTTTCTTTGGGCAATATAACCACTCACATTCACTTCGGCATGCCCTTTCCCCTACTTCAGGGGTATGCTAGTGATTACCTAAGTTTGGTTCAAATTGAAGTTCTAATTTTGAATTGGAAGAGAAATTTAGGGCCAACCCCTTGAGGAAGGTTATGTGCTTGTGTTGAATCTCTTACGCCCATGTTTAAATGGATAATGGTTCTTTGTTTGCTTAACTGGTAAATAAGGTAATTCCTTGGACGGTTTTGTGGGCTTTTGATTGTGATACAACGTTATCTCATTTTCAATCCCACATTCCCACATGTGAAGGAAGATGTTGGGTCTTTCTTACATGCTTGGTGAAGGAAACCCTAGCCCACTTGAAGAACAATTGAAGATTATATAGCTAATTTTGAGTAGAAAAGAGGGCATTGAAGGGCCTTTGGAGGCTAGATGTTGCACGAAAGCCCCTATTTTCCCATGATTTGAGAAAATTTTGTTGAATCATCTTGTGTTATACTTAGGCACATTTTTTGGATATTGATCTAGTGGATGTTTTCTCTTTATTTTTGGTGGATGTTTCTTGAAAATGGGTTTTCTTAATGCTATTTGCCTTATCTTAAGCATTTTCATTATATTGCATGTGATGTTTCTTGGGATATCTTGGTGAATTCTCTATTAGAGTAATATTTTCATGTTAACTTTGTCTCCTTGAACAATCTTGAAACCCTAAGGAAGGATTGAGAGTGATCATCCCCTTCCCTTGTTTTATCCATCTTAACTCATTGAAGCATTCAAGGTTTTCCTTAATGGTTAGGACTGGTTATCCCCTTAAGGATTTTCTTAGCTAGGGTTTAGTTCTAGGGGTTAGAAGTGGCTATCCCCCTGGGTTTTAAAACATAGTTGTCTTGATATTGTGCTAGTAGCTCTTGAAGGGATAAGACAACACCTAGTGTTTATGAGGGGATAAACTTTAGGGTTTTCTCTCTTAGCAGGTTGACCTAGGCTTATGAGGTGATAATCCTATGATAGAATTTCAAGTCGTATTTTTCCCTCGGTCTCCATTGAAGCGCTACATTAATTCCATATGCCTAATGGAAATACATTGATCTTGAGACCTCCAAGTACTTTGCTCAATAGTCTAAAGCTACCCAAACACATTTTTCTCGGACTTCACTCTCCACATTGATATTCCTTTCCCTAAGTCCTCGCAATCTTAATTGAGGGAAACCCCCTTCAGTCGGAGGAAAGCTGACTTGAAGTGAAAGAGGGTTGGTGAGGTGATAGGGGCCTTCCCTTTAAGTTATGCATAATTTCACTTGAGCTTTCAAACTTTAACTCAACAATTGCGAGTTTGTGTGATAACACACTGGAGACATATCCTAGTGATCCTAAACCTCATTAGACAAGACCCCCTTTACCATTGGAAGTTAGTCCTCCTCCTCAAACAACCTTGCCTAAGACCAATGATATATATTTAAATATTGATATGGCTAGTATCTTAGCAAAGGTTAATGTACCTATCCTTCTCAGTATCGATATATATATATATATATATATATATTTCAAATACTTACAACACAGTTGCTATTTCGACATCTTGGAGTATCACTCCCATAGAAACCACGTCGGAGCTGATACCTCTTAACGTCGCTCTTGCCACATATAAGACGTTTCTCTTGCCACCTCCAAGACGCCACTCTTTCCACCTCCAAGACGTCTCTCTTGCCACCTCCAAGGCATTGGTCTTTCCACCTCCAAGAGTGTTGCTCCCATAGAAACCACATTGGAGCTGATACCTCTTAATGTCACTCTTGCCACCTCCAAGATGTATCTGTTTCCACCTCCAAGACGTCGCTCTTGCCACCTCCAAGACATTGCTCTTACGACGACTATATGGGGTTTGGACAGTCAAAGACGAGATGACACATGTACGCATGAAACGTCGCAATAAATACAATATCTATGTCGTCGAAAAAGCGACGTCATGTGAAACGATGTTTGAGGGGGTCCGTTGTTTGTCGTTCTCCTGACAATATAAAGTGGCAATTACGTCGAATGCACTGTCAGAATTTGACCCAAATGTACTAGTGACTGGAGTGTAGTTGGGATGACGACAAGAGGAAGCGATATTTAAATGGTACGTCACTCATATCTTGTTACATAATAAACTCAATGATTAGAGCTTAGGGAAAGTGTCATGTTCTGTCTTGTTTTGTTGTAGATCCAGGTGGATCCAGGGAGATCTTTTTATGTCTGCATTTACCGATAAGTCCCATAACACCGTGTATTTTTAAGATAATGCTATTAGAGTGCGTCATTATTTTCGGGTGCGTCCTTATTTTCGTAGCGTACCAGATAATATTGTTCTTTATTTGAAATTAACCTTGTTATAGTGTGCTAGTTTTGAGGGAATCGATGTGCCTGTTGTCGAAAATGCACTGGTGCGTTATGTACTTATAAAATCACTGATGTAAAAACATCTGCTAAAACCTCTGACCACTCACCTGTGCTAGTATGATCCGCTATCAACAATTTTTTGGGATATTTTTATAGGGGAATCCACAAAAAACTTAGTTAGAGGGTCTTTTCCTTGTATTGTATGCTCACTTTGCCTATTCCCACATATCCTTCCAACAAGCTCACAAAGTCCCCACTTGAAGGGCTATGAAGAGAAACAACATGGATAAAGAGATTCAATATTGTTTACATAGTTTGGCTTATCGACTTGAGGCCTTAGAGATTGACTTGGAGGAGCTCGTCAGGGTTTGAAACATTTTGGTGATCGCTTTTAAGTATTGAATATGGGCCAAAAATTATCCCACAAAGAAGCATGATTCTTCTTCTCATGGTCCCTTCAAAACATCAACGCCTAGTTGTGGAACGAAATCCTTGACTAGAAGGAGGAGGACGCGGTTCAACCACCTCTGGAATATTTTTGAGCATTGGAAGAGAATCTGCAAGAGTTATCTTAACGTGTTCCTTCTTTCTAATGACTTTGTACTCGAGCTTATAGTAGAAAAATATTAAAAATTATGTTACCATTGACGGCCAGAGATACAGATCTGAGATCAAAGTGTGTGCACGAGATAGACTTGCATAGGGATGCTTCTGCACATGGGAGGAGAGAATCATGGAGTGAAAACTCGTTTTGTTATCATTTCAAGGCCAGGTATGGACATAGGGAATGAGTAACTCCAAGGATGATTTGCATTAATGTGAGACATTCATAAATACAACACAAAGTGACCTTTGGTTTCATCTTCCAAGAGGTCTGAATGACTCTTCATTTTCACCTACGACTCTTCATATTTATCCAAAATACGATTTACAATAATATATACAAAATACCATCATCACAAGGATTAGGTATCCAACAGATATTATTACTGAGATAGAATAGAGAGATGATATGATTTCCATAGGTTTGCTCAATGTCTATTGTTTTTTCTTCAAAATTGATCTTCAACAACTCATTTGTAATTAATCTTACTAATAAGCATCCAATGTCATTGCAATTTACAAAGCCAAGAATGTAGGCAAAGATAACAAAGGTAATGACTTTATAGCGAGTGTCAAAAGGAAAGATAGCAAATCAAATGGCATTATGGCGAGTATATGATTAAAAAACACGAAGTTTGTAAACTAAATGCAATGAGAATTCCCATATTGACAAGAATCAATAATGTTCGTAACACATGAATTCAAGTTGGGATTTACAAAGACAAAGTGTCTAAGATTTTTTGGGAATCTTGCATTAAGTGGCACAGAAAATAATGCATACACCAATATGTCAGTAGGATATTTATTCACACCTATGTGATGGATTTAATGCTATGGAAGGGTACATTGTGAAATGGTACACCATATTAGGGAATACATAAGAGTCAATTAAAATATAGATGATATTAGTTTTTAGATGCCAAAAACAAGTATTATGTGATCAACCAATGTTCATTCACCAATGAAGCATTGGAAGTGAAGATGTTGATGGATTATTGAAAATCTAGCTATTATTTTGACATTTTATAATATTTGTTGTCCTTCATAAATAACAAGGGATTTCAAAATTTTTCATTTTTTAAGGGTATTTTTTTAATTACCCTTCTAAAATGAGTTAAAACCCCTTGAAAAGAATATAAAGAGTTCAAATTTAATTACTTAAAGTGAAAGTGATGGTATTAAAAATATTAAAATTCACTCGAGCAATGGGTGGTCCATAAAGAATTATACACTCAGGAGGAACTGCGACATATCATGTAACTCCAACATGAGGCATCACCCTTATGCTACATATATTAATAAAAAAATTAGTTTGTAAACAAAGTTATCTTATTTAATTCAATAAAAAAATTATTTTTAATCAAAAATATTTTATTTAATCCTTATATTTACTGAAAGAAAAGGTTGAGTTCCTAATCCTATGTCTAGTGCATGAATTTGAGTTTGTGGAGCCTTGGATTTTTCTATTTTTTCTTAGTGTCATTGAGTGGTGGTTTGCCACCAAGCACTTCCACCATAAATCTTTTCCATTCTTTGATTTGTGAGTATGACAAAAATTTGCCTCTGCACAAGACACCATTACATATCCATACTTTGAAACTGAACTTACATCGGAATGTAATTAATAAAAACCTCTTTGCCTTAAAATGTAACGGGGTAAAGGTGAAAAATGTCAACTTCCTCACTTGTGGGTCAATATGTGTAAAGCAATATGTCCAATAAAAACCTCTTTTCCTGGAATAAAGGTGAAAAATGCCAACTTTTTCACTTGTGAGTGTGCATGTGTAAAGCAATATGTCCAATAAGTGCACACAATTTCATTAAAAAACAATTTGCCTTTACTGTACATCGCAAGCAAAGGTGAAAATGCCTTCTCCCCAACTTTTGTAGACATGTACTAATAATGTCTTCTCTCACTTGTGGATTCAGGTTGGATATGTAATGTGAAATTTATTTAAAATATTAATAATGGTTGGAAGGTATCTTCTCTATTGAAAAGTTAGTATATATGGTTTAGATTTATCTTAATTCAAAATCTATCATGTGCTGATAAATAAAATATTTAGAGGTGCAAACCTTTTTAAAAGTGAAAAACTTGAGGAGATGTCTTCCATGCTCAAAATGAAGTTGACCAATGACATTTAAAAAATATATATATTAACAACAAAAAAATATTTCAATGTGGATCATAAATGAAATATTTCAATATCCACCCTAAGTTGTGTGTGTGTAAAGCAATCGGAAGTAGAACATTTATTATAGTTAAAACATTTGAAAGGTTTGTTGCTAGTATGATGGAGATGTATAATTCCTTAGATGCTCAACATGAAGTTGACACATGGTCCACACAGACAGATAAATATAAAGGAGAGTAGATCCATCTTAGCTTTGATGGAACCCGATAGATACTTAAGATGGATCTACACTAGTTTTTTATATTTATATATGTGTCTATGTAAACTCTATATTGATCAAGGAAAAAATTGCACATCTCCATCATAATGAGCAAAACAACATTTTTTTAGATTAATAATAAAAATTACATTGCTTAAAATTAAAAATATTAAAAATAACTAAAAACCTAAAACTTTTATACTACCTCTTAAAAAAATTTATAAATCTTAAAAAACAAAATTTCCTCAATCCTAAAATTTTAAAGATTATATTTATAAAATAATTATTTTTTAAAATAATTGTAAATCAATCCAATTAAATTCAACCAAATATTTTTTTTAAGATTTAGTTAATCCTAAAATTTAGAAAATTTGATTTATAAAATAATTATATTTTAAAATAATATTATAATTGTATTTATAACATAATTATCTTTTAAAATACTATTATAATGGTAAAGAAATCCAATTAAATTCAAGCAAAAACATTTATGCGGAACGAGATTTTTAACGGTGAAAAAAAGACAGCAAATGTTCCATAAAAAAACAAAAATGCAGTGACAGAAAAACTGCAACTATAAGTGGTGGGTTCTCCAATCCCTGAAATTGGGTTCTCCTATCCCACAAAAAATTATTTAGCCGTTGAAAGGAGGTGGAAGAAAATCTATATATATATATATATATATCAAACCTAACCTTATTTCAACATTTTCCTCCTCCTCTATCTATGGTTTGAACTGGTATGTATGTGTGGTTGTTTGTCTGTGTGATCTGAGTTCGGGTCGGTTTGAGTCTGAGTCAGTCGCTAGTCTGTTTATGTGTGATAGAGGAGGAGGCTGGACAAGATTGAAGGCACCTGCATCATCTGTTGAATAAAAAAATTTCAAGGGAAAGGCAACCGAGATTTTTTTTTCGGCTCAGGGAGACCGATGATCTCTCAGTTTTCTCCATGATCTTTCTCAGTGGCTTCTTTTAATGCTAGTATTTCCTCCAATCTCTACTCTGTTGTTTGAGAGATCTGATTCATTACCTTTTTATATTTCACTGTTCTAAATTTTTTTCATTACATTGTTTTCATTCAGCATTCTAATATGGAAGGAAGCTATTGCTCATTGGGGAAAAGAAATCGCCACTCTAAACTGGCGCTCCAGGTGTGTATTGATGGTTGTCTCTCTCCCTTTAACTATGATGCACCTACTGTGATTATTAATTTAGATTATCATCACTTTCTTTAACCCACTTGTGTGTGGGTGGATCTGTATCTGGCTTAACCAATTTATTACATATTTTTTTTCATCAATCACTGTAGCCCACCTATTTATTGGGCTTAACCTACCTTGTATTAAATTCAACAGCCCACCTGTTTATTGGATTAACCCTCCATCATTGATGTTGCTGCAGTCAAACCCTTCATTAATGGTTTAGTATATTAAATTTAACAGCCCACCTATTTATTGGATTAACCCTCCACCATTGGATTAACCCTCCATCATTGGATTAACAACCCACATTGTTAAAATTTTCATATGATTTCCACAAACCTTTATGTATATTATGTAGGGTATACAAATCTTTAGTTTATTCGGTATTTATAGATAGTTTATTCGCTACTTATAGTTTTTTTTTTTGGGTGATCATAACGCTTTTCCTCATTTGTTTCCACATTCGCGATGTGTCCCCCGTCTTTAGAGTTGAGTTCACCATTTACGTTCCATCACCAACAAATTATACTAAATGTGGAAACCTTCCTTTAATTATTTACTTAGAGACAAGGTTTCGGCTTTAACTTAATATAATAATTGCGATAAATAATCAGGTTGAGGTTTTTTTTTTTTTAATAAAATAAGTAAATCAATATAATTTTTTAGAAAAAAAAAATCATATTATTCAATAAATTTAGGAGGAATATTAATATGATGTAATGATTTTTTATAATAAGATATTTTATATTATAATAAATATGGTGTTGAGTAGATTATTTTATATTATAATAAATATGGTATTGGGTAGATTATTTTATATTATAATAAATATGGTATTGAGTAGATTGAGTATCATCATTAAAATTAAATATGTATAATTATAATAAATATTTTCATACTATTTTTTAGGATGGTTTTTTATATTATGATAAATAGAGTGTATGTAAATTGATTATTATTATTAAAATTAAATATGTGTAATTATAATAAATATTTTCATATTAATATATTAATTTGTAGGATGCTTATTTTATTTTATTTTATTTTATGGTAGATGTGATATTAAAATAGATTGACTATCAATATTAAAACATGTAATGTTAAAGTCAAAAGGTGAAAAAAAAAAGAAATTTAATATTAATTTTATAAATAATTATATTTTTCATTATATTTAATTAGAAATGTTTTTTTTTTTTTTTTAATTGTATATGATAGTATTGCAGGTATCTTTTGGAGAACCATCTCTTATTATATGTTTGCTGAAAAGATATATAAAAGTATATTTTTTATTATATTCAATTAGAAATATTTTGATATGAATTTTTTTCTTATAATTGTATATGGTGGTATTGTAGGTCTATTTCCCTTATTATATGTTGTTGAAAAGAAATATGAATGCATTTATATGTTCATTTCTTCTCTTTTTCATTTTTTAAATATTGTAAGAGAGTTATGTACATACAATTATTAATAAAAATACCTTTTTATGGAAGAGGTAAAACCTCTTCCAAATGTTTTAAGGAGAATGGGGCCCCATTCTTCTTAGAGTAGTGTAGCATCCATTTTTTATTTTTTTTTAATTTGTGTGGGCACCCAGCCTGTGCACCCAGCCTGAGCCACACCACTCCTTAACATGGTTGGATTTTTTGTCCCCGCAGGTTTCGAACCGGTGACTTTAACAACACAGAGTGGCTTAACAACACACTCCGTCACCGACTGTCCTACACCTCGGGACAGTAGTGTAGCATCCATTATTTGTATGTATGTTTTTTTATTTTTTTCCTTTACTAAATAAACATACATCAAAATACATTTTAGGCAAACACAATTACTTCTATAGCATTTATATTTTAAACATATACTCTTGCATTTCAATGATTATCATATTCATAAAACAACACTTATCATAATCACATCTAAATTATTTAATCATTCATTATAATCTTTAAAAAAAAATTACACATCCAAATTATACAAATGTAACAAAAATACTAAATACCTTCAATAAACAAGTCATTCATTTTAATTTAGTTTTCATTTTTTTATAATTTTCTTTTTATTATATTTATTAGTTTTCCTCCTTCTTCTTTTAATTTTCTTTTTATTATATTATATTATATTTTAGTTTTTTTTTAATTACTTTATATTTATTTAGATAAAATATGTTATGTTTTATACAATACAATTAAGTTTATTATATGTAGTTTATTGATTTTTGAAATGAAATTGTATGTCTTTATTTGAAATGGCATTTGAAATGGAATATGTATATGTATAGATGGTTTAGACAATATTTGTATTTTGATTTGAAATTATATATTAGATTTGTTTATTTGAAATTTTAGATGTATGTGTGACAATGGTGTTTGTTTATTTTATATATTGATTTGAAATTGTACAATCTTATTTGTTTGTTTGAATATGTATCTTATGTGTTTGTTTATTTGATATAAATGTACTTGTGCTTCTAAGTTGTATGTGTGTAGCTAGTTTTGACAATAGTTGTTTGTCTAGGTTTGTATATCGATACGAAATTGTATAATGTATGTGTGTTTATTTGAAATTGCAAGTGTATGTGTATAGGTGGTTTTGACAATGTCTGTTTCTAATTTGAAATTGTGTATTGTGTGTTGTTTATTTCAAATTACTTATGTATGTATGTATGTTAGTAGTTTTGACAATGATGTTTACTTATGTTTGTATAATGTATGTGTGTTTTTTTGAAATTGCAAGTGTATGTGTATAGGTGCTTTTGACAAACTATGTTTTCTAATTTGAAATTGTATTATGTTTTTTTATTTGAAATTGTAACGAACCTCCTCATTACGATGACAAACCTCTTATAACAAGTGATTTTTTTTTTTTGTGTGTGTGCGTGTGTACAAGGATAATAAATACATTCGACTCTACGTTGCCACACAATGACGAACGTGGCACATGCAATTGCAACAACAACATAATGATCTAAGATGCACATCAAGTATTTGTAAGCAAGGTACGACAATCAACAGACAAAATAAATAAGAATGACTACCCACCCGTCGTACCCTGCAATGGTTAGGACCTCGAAGACACATAAGCAATGCTCAAGCCCAAGTTCCCTTCGATTTTAACCAATTAAGGTTTCAAGGCTGGCGACTGTTATGAGGAACATCGAGGTGTCTACATCCCGCCCAACACAAGCAGAACAAGCATAAAAAGGTTTACAAACCAAGTACACAATATTTAAAAGAAGCCACAACACCCTCAACGGGAAGAGAAAGCCAGAAACGACTTTGCCAATAACCCGATCAGTCGTCAAGTCAATCTAGTAGATAGTTAACGTCTGTTTTATTCATCTGTCACAAGCCCATAATAACATGTCTAAAAGCAATTTATCAATAAGGTACAATCTAAATTTAACCTTAAAACAAATCATATGCACAATTTTAAATTACAGTGTCATCAGAGCACTATTTAAATCAAATTGCCTTACCATATTTTTATGTGTTATAAGTGTTCGATTTTAACATCAATATCCAATAATTACATATATATATATATATATATATATATATATATATATATATATATATATATATATATATATATATATATATATA
>ML782149.1:436260-452146 GCA_009831015.1 Picea engelmannii | reverse complement strand
ATAACAATATCCCAAGGATTTGATTGTCTACCTCTTAACAATATTACCCAAAATTCCTCTTGTCCCCCCCTCTTCTTTCTCCTAGTGGCAAAAGGGATCCACATATACATAACTCGGACACACATGGATTAAATGAAATTGAGTCACTAGAAATTTATAATTTACATGCCTTCTATTTGCATATGATATAATGAACTTTGGAAATGGGACTACAACTAATGAAAAAGAATCTCTCAAGCTATTTGAAGCTACCACACAAATGTTGATTAATCTCCAGAAATCATCAATTTATTTGAAACAAGAAAATGATCCAATCATAGGGAAATTATTACATTTCAAGTTTTATTCTCTTGATGATGGAATTAAATACTTGAGTTTCCTTTAAATCCTAGAGCATATGGTACCAAAGATTGGAAAAGGCTTCCTTGGAAGTTGGAAGTAAGAATCAAGTAGGATCTATCCTTAGTATTTAAAGAATCTAAGGCTAAGATAAATTTATGCTAATTTATTTTAACAATCTCCTCATCATTTTTAATAGTTACCAGAGTAAAAACACTTGATCTATCTACATAGTAAATCTTATTCATCCATTAAAAAAAATCAATGTTATTGGGTTGAAATGTTAGAGACATTACTCTTTCAATCTGTAATACATCAGAATACCCTTCATAACAGAAGCTAATAGCAGTGATTGTGAAAATTCAAACTGTAACAAAACTTTTATCTTTGCCTATCTCCATTTATGAGTGTCAAAGTGCATATTGAGAATTATGGTTTTGTAATCGATAGTTGGCCCTTAGTGAAAAATAAATATTACTATGTTTGCTTATTTTTATGGTGAATCTATTCAAATTGGTATGGCTAAGTTTCTGCTAAGTTTCACTGGAACTTTGTTAAATTCCATTTGTATCACTATTGAAGATCTTATCATCTATGGAGATTTATATGAATTCATTTCAGATAGAAAGTAAACAATCATTCCTCAAATTTTAACCTATAAAGTTCAAGACTGAATTTGGGTAATCTTTAATGAGCAATGCATATGGACTAGATCCTTTCAAGACAACTGAATAAAAGTTAGATATGATCAAACATATAAAGCATAGATTAATAAAGAATTGTGCACATCAATCATCAAAATCAACACGTTTTCAAGTTAATAAAGAATTATGCACCAACTCATTCATCTACGCAATACCAACACTACTATTACCTTAACAACTATGAAGCATATGAGCTCTATTACTTATTCTAGAATCCAAGTAACTCTTGATTCAGTTCTTGCTAGGACAACAAAAATAAAAAAATTCATAGCACACATTTTCTGCAAAATTCTCATAATGCAAGCTCAGTTCTCAAGTTCAAAAACAATGTAAATCTTGAACCCATTAAAAATTTAGCAGTCTAATAGGTATATTTTGTTCCAATAGCAAGGCGAATAGGTGGAGGGGTTGGTCGAATATTTAATATTCAGTCTGAGAACTTACTGCGATTAAAATCAGCGTAGAGAAATACAACACCAAAAAACATAGAGATATGTGGTCGAATTGAGTTGGTTTCCTCCACCAAAATGCAGGGAAATGCAAAAAAAAAAAAACACAGAGAAAGGTGTTGAATCGAGTGGGTTTCCTCCACTGAAATGCATGGAAAAATAACACCAAAAAAACACCCTGGTGAATTCGCCCAATGAAATTGATCAGGTAAGAACCAGTCTCGCTTAGGAAAAAGAAGCACAAGTACCCAATAATAAGATGCAAATAAAAAAAAATGTTTAGGTAGGATAACTACTACCGTAGAGAGATTTCAGTGATGATTTTGGTGGAGAAACAGGGTAGTGTAACGAATTTATAATGTTAAAAATCAAAATTTGCAAATCACCCTTGCACAGGCGGTGAATTAACGTAGGGTACAATGCCACAAACAACTTTCAGAGGACAAGAAAATCACAGGTCATATAAATTTCAAGTGCAGAGCTAAGTTTATCTCTCCAAGCAAAAACACAGACAAAACAAAACATAAGGCATAGATGTAGATCACACAGAACCAAGGAAGGTCGACAACGCTGAGGTCATAAAATATCTTTTTATCCAATATTGACTTGCAACAACAAAGTTAAGAAGAAATATTTTTATATCCGTCACACAATTAAAATCGCCGAAGAACAAAAAAAGAAACCCAGTAAATCCGACGAGAACCCAAACAGATTTAAGTCAAGTATTTTTCATCTCACAAGCCAATATAAAAATGCTGATAACATTAAGAGAGGGCCAGGGTCCTAATACCTTCTATCATGCAAAAATGAAAAGAGTATCGTTGCTTGATCGCCTGCTCTGAGTGACATCTTCGCGCTCCATGCCGCTCCTGCTCATTGACCGTCGAGACCTCACTGGTACCTCCCAGCCAATGCTAGGGGTACTCTTCTTCCCCCTTAGCCCCCTGAACCGCAAAGGGGCCACACACTATACAGATGGTACGTCTAGCCACCAGCTCGCCTCGCAAGGCTGAGCTACCACTCCTCTCTGAGTTGGGAAATCCCAACTCCCACAAGTAAATCAGTCAAGTCACTAATCCGACAGCATAACGTTACACTAACAGATGATCCCCTTCTTTCTTCTCGTCCCTCTCTTTTATAGAGTTTTATAACTTCCATTCTTTCCATAATATCGTTTAATTAAGTTTTAATAAAAATCTTCTAAAAATTCTCCTTCGTACAAGTGTCATCCATCCCCCACTTTCCTCCAATAATTATTTTCTTTAATTTATTTATTGTCTCATTTCCCTCACCCACCTAGAGTTACTCCTAAATTTACTCCTAGGTGTCCCTAGATTCCCTTACCGATTTTAAAGACTTTCCATATTATGAAGTTGCTAATTTAGTTCAATTTAGAAGGTTCTTTAAATGCAGATTCTTTACTAAGTTGACCTCCCGCTTTTTACCATAAGTTCCCGTCTTTCCCTTTTTATGTTGCCTCAATCCCTAGTTTCCTAATTTTTATAATTCCTTCTTTCCCCTTTTTATTAGAACCAAAAATGACAATTGTGCAAGTTAACCTCCCTTCCCTTTTATTATTAATTTATTATATATATATTTTAAACTATCATAAGTTAAAGTAATTAATTGCCTCTTTACGTTTTACATCCACACATTTTATTTAATTCTTAAGCTCTTCATGTTACCAAAGTTTTTATGAACACCCACAATTATTACTTAAGTGGTTTTAAGTTTTATTATTTTATTCTCTCTCTCTCTCTCTCTCTCTCTCTCTCTCTCTATATATATATATATATATATATATTTTTTTTTTCTTTTAAAAAGGTAGACAAAATTTTACCCCTAGCGATGTTTTAGACTTAGGACTTAGATTCTGAACTGGGCAACATTTTAATTGGGGAAGTTGTTTTAAAATTTCTTAATGAGATATTTGTCTTAAGGCCATCTAGATTTGTTCCTTTATCATCATCAACGCGACGTTCCCTTCAGGATGCACTACGTGCTCCAAGGGTGCCACTCGCCTCTTTTGTTTCTTTTGCGTGATGTGCCCTTTAGGACACACCACGTGCTCCAAGGGTGTCACTTGCCTCTTGTGTTTTTTTTGTGCGACGTGCCCTTCAGGACGCACCACGTGCTCCAAGGGTGTCACTCACCTCTTGACTGATTGGTAGACATCAATAACCCTTGGAGTCAACACTTTGCTAGGTGAACTTGTGGGAGACTAAGGACTTCTAAGGAATAAGGCCCCCATTTTATTGCACACCCCTTAGAATCATCACGAGTGACTATCGTAGTCTTCCCCCATGGCATCGTGGGTCCTCTTGAACTAGGTAATCGTTAACCTATATTTTGAGCCCCAATGGGAGCGCTAGTAGGTTGTGGCAGGGCTGCTGTCCACATCTCTCCCTCAACATCTCTGGTAGTCATGTGTGACCCCTTTACTCCATATGTGAGTCTGGTCGGCAAGCTATCGTCATCCTGCATCATCAACAAATCATGTTAGAACATGTCCACATCATATCATCTAATCAAATGTATTAATATCCCAATAAATCAATCAAACCCCAATAACACACTCCCTAACTCGATCCGGAGTCCAAGGGGTTCCTTCGATGCCTTTGCATCCTCAAGGTCCAAAACCCTGGACACTCAGTAAAATTGAGTCAATAGCACATGTCTATGTCAATGTAGTAAAACAACATGTCATCTACCCATGACACATCATAATCAAGTCAAATGTTTTAATAACATAATAATCTAGATCACTTGCGAGCAAGTGTCCTTAAAGAATAAGTTCACTCAATGCACCTGAGCAGGATGTTACATACACCCCCTCTTGGTCTAATCTTCATCCCGAAGTTTCTCAGTATAAATGCCGAAATAAGTGTATCACAGTCTCATATGTCTATCTATCAAACAAAAATGGAAACTGTTGCTGCATATCATATCCATCCTCCCAGGTCACCAAGTGTGAACTATAATTATCCCACTGGACCTTGACCTGATCTACCATTTGACGTCGTAGCTGTCGAATGTGATGATCGAAGATGTGGACCGACTCGGCCGTGAGCGCTCCCTCGTTTGATACCTGCAAGGAACTCATGTCAATAACATGTGTAGGATCACTAATATAACGTTTCAAAATAGATACATGAAAAACATCGTGCATACGCCTCAAGGAATTAGGTAAGGCTAGTCTATAGACCATGAGCCCCTTTCTCCCCACAATCTCAAGGGGTGCCATGAACCTAGGAGAGAGTTTATCTCCCTTGAAAAACTTGATCAAACTCTTATGTGGTTTAACCCACAAGAAGACTCGATCGCTGACCTCGTAACTATGGTCGACTCGGTGCACATCGACATAACTCTTCTGTCGATCCTGCACTTCTTTAATCCTTTGACTTATTGTTTGCATTTGCTCTTCCATTTCTTGGATCGCTTCTAGTCCCACCAAGACCCTATCCTCAAGCTGATCCCAACTCAAGGGCGTTCGACATGGTCGCCCATAAAGAAACTCAAAAGGCACCATCTTAATGGTGCTCTGGTAACTGTTGTTGTAAGCAAACTCCACTAGTGGCAAGAATTCTTCCCAATGCTTTTGTTGGTCCATCATGTACATGCACAACATGTCTTCCAAGGTTTGGTTCATTCGTTCGATCTACCCATCAGTCTCTGGGTGATACACAATACTAAAGTTAAGTTGGGTTCCCAAGGCCTCTTGGAAACTCGTCCAAAATCATCCAATAAACATCGATCATCGATCGGATATAATCCTCTTAGGCATGCCATGCAGCTGCACAATATCATTGATAAAAACTCTAGCAATGTCAGGTGCCTGATACGTCATACACACAGGAATAAAGTGAGCACTCTTCATCAGAGTGTCTACTACTACGAAAATCGAATCATGTCTCCTTGCTGTCAATGGAAATCCAACAATAAAATCCATCGAAATAACCTCCCATTTCGATTCTGGAATGACATGTGGTTGTAGTAATCATGCTGGGTGTCTATGTTCAGCCTTTACTTGCTGACATTCTAGACATCTGGCCACATAGTTGACTATGTCCCCCTTCATTCCCTGCCAGAAGAATAAGGGTTTAAGGTCTGCCCTCATCTTCGTGACTCTCGGATGAGCCGTGTAAACTACTCTATGAGCCTCGCTTAGGATCAACATCCTCAATTCGTCGTTTGGCGGCATGTAAATATGACCTTTAAACCTCAATAAACCATCGCCATCAAATGAAAATCCATCAAATTGTGGTACCATCATTGTGTTTTGTCTGATAAAACCCTCGACCTCCTTGTACCAGTCATCGTCATGCTGCAAAGTTAGAATCTTTTCACGTAGATTCGTTTGAAGAGGCAACACTGAAAAGATGTGTGATCTTTGACTCAATGCATCCGCCACTCGGTTCACTATTCCTTTTATGTAAGTAATCTCAAAGTCGTACTCGCTAAGTAATTCTGACCAATGTCGTTGTCACGCATTCAGGTCGCTTTGCGTAAAAATGTGTTGTAGTCCACAATGATCAGTCTTTAGTTCAAATTTTCAGCCAACAAGGTAGCGTCTCCAAACCTTCAAGGCATATATGATGGCTAATAACTCCAAACCATGCGTCGCATAGTTCTCCTCATGCCTTCTCAGTTTCCTTGAAATGTAAGTAATCACTCATCCATCTTGCATCAAGACTCCGCCTAAGACTTCCTTGGATGCGTCAGTGCATACCAAGAAGTCCACGTCCATGTTAGGGACCTTTAGTATCGGTGCTATTGTCAACAACTCCTTAAGCCTCTGAAATGCTTCCGCACATTTCTCATTTCAAACAAACTTCTTGTTTTTCTTCTGTAATTCCATGATCGGATTTGCTATCTTCGAAAACCCTTCAATGAATCGTCGATAGTATCCAACTAAACCCATGAAGCTACTCACTTCTGGGACAATTGTCAGTGCAGGTGATTCCATAATTGCCTCAACCTTGGCTGGATCCACAATGATGCCTTCACCAGAGATGACATGCCCTAAGTAGTGAATCTTCGATTGATAAAATGAGAATTTGGACAACTTCCCATATAGTTTGTGTTCTCAAAAACACTATAGTAACAAGTGCAAGTGCTCGTCATGCTCCTCTGTCATATGAGAGTAAATCCAGATATCGTCAATGAGCACTTGGATGAACTTGTCCAAGTACTCGCGGAACACCCCATTCATCAAACTCATAAATACCCCTGGGGCGTTTGTCAGTCCAAACGGTAAAAAAATAAACTCGTAATGTCCAAACCTCATCTTAAAGGTGGTCTTAGGGATGTCCTCCTCCTTGATCCACAACTGGAAATACCCTGATCACAAATCTATCTTGGAGAACATCGTCGCACCCTTCATTTGATCAAACAGATCATCAATTCTCGGGAAGGGATACTGATTCTTGATCATGGACTTGTTCAGTTGATGTAGTCGATGCAAAGCCTCCGCGATCCATCCTTCTTTCGTATGAAAATAATAGGTGCACCCCACGGTGACACACTAGGATGTATCACTCCCAGGTCCAACAACTCCTTCAGTTGCATTTTTAACTCTTCTAACTCCAGGGTCGACATCCGATAAGGCATTCTTGCTATCGGTTCAATCCCTGGTTTTAAGTCTATGTTAAACTCCAATTCCCTCTTTGGCAGCATCCCAGGTACCTATCATCTCGAGCACAATCGACTGGTGCTCTGCCTGGCGGTTATTCATTGCTGCATGAATCCGATGGGCCTTGCCCACATCTGCCACGGTAGTGGGTCCAACCGATTTGGTCACTCTAGTCCTCTCCATAGGGCAGTTGCACTGGTAGTGTGGCTCTCCATACATCCAACACCCCTTCTTTGACCCAGTAGTCCTGGTACTCGAAGTAGAAGATGACGACCCACTGGCCTAGAACCCTAGTCTTTTTTGCTGAACGGGCCTAAATTGCTACTGCTGCAGGTGACGCTACTGTTGATGCTATTGTCCCTGATAAGGTGTCTACTGATGAGGTGGCGGTCACCAAGGTGTAGTGAATGTGGATCCCCTCTGGAATCCATGATATCCCGATGTATGGCTTGCTAGTGTTTGGTGTTGTTGGGTTCCAAATGAACCCTGCCTTGCTTGTCTCGCTGGAGTCCTAGTCTGACCCCCACTGATAAGCTCCTCCTCTACTATGAGGGCCTTTTGGATGGCATCGTGCAAGGTTTGGGGAATCAAAATCCTAACCTCTACACATATCCTGCCCTTAAGGCCGAACACGAACCTTTTGACCTTAAGTTTCTCTGTGTTAAGGTGCAGAGCATACCAGAGAAGCTCCATAAAACGAGCCTTATACCCGGGCACCATACAACCTCCCTATTGTAAGGTGTTGAACTCATTGAGCTGATGCTCAATGAATTCCTCTGAAAGGTACCTCTCTCGAAACCATTACTCGAACAGTTCCCATGACATGTCTTCAACAGGCATCTTCAGCTAGGGTAAGAGCATCTTCCACCATAGAAGAGTGCTCCCCTTCAGTTGAAAGACTGCCATGCGGACCTTCATGTTGGAGGTATAATCGTGAAGTGTGAAGCACATCTCCATCTTCTCCAACCATTCCTCAGTAGCTGTGCCATATGGGGCACCAAAGAACTCAGGAAATTTGACCTTCTCAAGTTCACGGTGATGCTACCAGTAACGGTCGGTGTGCACGGTGGAACCTCAGCGGGTGCCGACGCTCTGGCCTCATCTCTGTCCAAACGGATGATCAGTTCCTCTGACATGCACTGAAAAGATCTCATCATTCCGACGACATTGTCAACTTCTATCTGCCCCTGTCTGAGAACCTGCTCATCTCCCTAGGGGCTAGATCCCTTAGGCATGGATGCTACTGAGGGCGTCACGCCTCCTCCCCTAGCACCCCATCGTCTTCCTCAACAGCCTCCTCTAACCATGATTGCCTGCACGCACACAATCAACTTGATTAGAAATAGTATAATCAAATCATGTCAATGAAAGCCGTAGCGATCCCAAGTCGCAGGTTGAACCCGCTTTGATACCATATGTAATGAATGTCCTCATTACGACTACAAACCTATTATAACAAGTGAATTTTTTTTTTCTTTTTTTTTGTGTGTGAGCGTGTGTACAAGGATAATAAATACATTCAACTCTACGTCACCACACAATGACGAACGTGGCACATGCAATTGCAACAACAACATAACGATCTAAGACACACATCAAGTATCTGTAAGCAAGGTACGACAATCAACTGACAAAATAAATAAGACTGACTACCCACCCATCCTACCCTGCAATGGTTAGGACCTCCAAGACACATAAGCAATGCTCAAGCCCAGGTTCCCATCGATTTTAACCATTTAAGGTCTTAGGGTTGGCGACTGTTCTGAGGAACATGGAGGTGTCTACATCCCGCCTGGCACAAGCAGACCAAGCATAAAAAGGTTTACAGACCAAGTACACAATATTTAAAAGAAACCACAACACCCTCAATGGGAAGTGCAATCCAAAAATGACTTTGCCAATAGCCCGATCAATCGTCAAGCCAATCTAGTAGATAGTTACCATCTGTTCTAGTCATCTGTCACAAGCCCGTCATAACATGTCTAAAAGAAATTTATCAATAAGGTGCAATCTAAATTTATCCTTAAAACAAATCATATGCACAATTTTAAATTACAGTGTCATCAGAGCACTATCTAAATTTAATTGCCTTACCGCATTTTTATGTGTTATAAGTGCTCGATTTTAACATCAATATCCAATAATTATATATATATATATATATATATATATATATATATATATATATATATATATATATATATATATATATAACAATATCCCAAGAATTTGATTGTGTACCTTTAACAATATTACCCAAAGTTCCTCTTGTCCCCTCCTCTTCTTTCTCCTAGTGGGAAAAGGGATCAACGTATACATAACTCAGACAAACATGGATTAAAGGAAATTGAGTCACTAGAGATTTATAATTTACATACCTTCTATTTGTATATGATATAATGAACTTTGGAAATGGGACTACAACTAATAAAAAAGCATCTCTCAAGCTATTTGAAGCTACCACACAAATGTTGATTAATCTCCAGAAATCATCAATTTATTTGAAACAAGAAAATGATCCAATCATAGGGAAATTATTACATTTCAAGCTTTATTCTCTTGATGATGGAATTAAATACTTGAGTTTCCTTTAAATCCTAAAGCATATGGTACTAAAGATCGGAAAAGGCTTCCTTGGAAGTTGGAAGTAAGAATCAAGTTAGATCTATCCTTAGTATTTAGAGAATTTAAGGCTAAGATAAATTTATGCTAATTTATTTTAACAACCTCCTCATCATTTTTAATAGTTACCAGAGTAAAAACGCTTGATCTCTCTACATAGTAAATCTTATTCATCCATTAAAACAAATCAATGTTATTGGGTAGAAATGTCAGAGACATTACTCTTTCAATCTGTAATACATCAGAATACCCTTCATAACAGAAGCTAATAGCAGTGATTGTGAAAATTCAAACTGTAACAAAGCTTTTATCTTTGCCTATCTCCATTTATTAGTGTCAAAGTGCATATTGAGAATTATGGTGTTTTAATCGATAGTTGGCCCTCAGTGAAAAAGCAATATTACTCTGTTTGCTTATTTTTATGGTGAATCTATTCAAATTGGCATGGCTAAGTTTCTACTAGGTTTCACTAGAACTTTGTTAAATTCCATTTGTATCACTATTGAAGCTCTTATCATCTATGGAGATTTATATGAATTCATTTCAGATAGAAAGTAAACAATCATTCCTCAAATTTTAACCTGTAAAGTTCAATACTGAATTTGGGTAATCTTCAATGAGCAATGCATATGGACTAGATCCTTTAAAGACAACTGAATAAAAGTTAGATAGGATCAAACAGATAAAGCACAGATTAATAAATAATTGTGCACAAAAATCATCAAAATCAACACGTTTTCAGGTTAATAAAGAATTATGCACCAACTCATTCATCTACGCAATACCAACACTATTGTTCCCTTAACAAATATCAAGCATCTGAGCTCTATTACTTATTCTGGAATCCAAGTAACTCTTGACTCAGTTCTTGCTAGGACAACAAAAAGAAAAAAATTCATAGCACACATTTTCTGCAAAATTCTCATAACGCAAGCTCAGTTCTTAAGTTCAAAAAACAATGTAAATATTGAACCCATTAAAAATTTAGTGGTCTGATAGGTAGATTTCATTCCAATAACAAGGCGAATAGGTGGAGGGGTTGGTCAAATGTTTAAGATTTAGTCTGAGAACTTACTGCGATTAAAATCAGTGTAGAGAAATACAACACCAAAAAACTCAGAGATATGTGGTTGAATTGAGTGGGTTTCCTCCACCAAAACGCAGGGAAATGCAAACAAAAAAAACCGCAGAGAAAGGTGTTGAATCAAGTGGGTTTCCTCCACTGAAATGCATGGAAGAATAACACACAAAAAAATGCCCTGGTGAATTCACCCAATGAAATTGATCAGGTAAGAACCAGTCTCGCTCAGGAAAAAGAAGTGCAAGTACCCAATAATAAGATGCAAATAAAAAAAAACATTCGGGTAGGATAACTACTACCGCATAGAGATTTCAGTGGAGAAACAGGGTAGTGTAACGAATTTATAATGTTAAAAATCAAAATTTGCAAATCACCCTTGTATAGGCGGTGAATTAACGCTGGGTACAATGCCACAAACAACTTTCAGAGGACAAGAAAATCGCAGGTCATATAGATTTCAAGCGCGGAGCTAAGTTTATCTCTCGAAGTAAAAATGCAGACAAAACAAAACGTAAGGCACAACTGTAGATTGCACAGAACCAAGGAAGGTCAACAACACCGAGGTCATAAAATCTCTTTTTATCCAATATCAACCTGCAATAGCAGAGTTAAGAAGAAATATTTTTATATCCGTCACACAATTAAAATCGCCGAAGAACAGAAAAAGAAAACCAGTCAATCCGACGAGAACCCAAGAAGATTTAAGTCAAGTATTTTTCATCTCACAAGCCAATATAAAAATGATGATAACATTAAGAGAGGGCCAGGGTCCTAATACCTTCTATCATGCAAAAATTAAAAGTGTACCATTGCCTGATCGCCTGCTCTGAGTGATGTCCGCGCACTCCATGCTGCTCCCGCTCGCCGACCGTCGAGCTCTCACCAGTACCTTCCAGCCAATGCTAGAGGTACTCTTCTTCCCCCTTAGCCCCCCGATCCACAAAGGGGCTACACACTATCCAAATGGTACGTCTAGCTCCCAACTTTCCTCGCAAGGTCGAGCTACCACTCCTCTTTGAGCTGGGAAATCCCAACTCCCACAAGTAAATCAGTCAAGTCACTAATCCGGCAATGTAACGTTACGCTAACAACCAATCCCCTTCTTCCTTCTCCTTCCTCTTGTTTATAGAGTTTTAGAACTTCCATTATTTCCCTAAATCTCATTTAATTAAGTTCTAATAAAAATCTTCTAAAAATTCTCCTTCGTACAAGTGTCATCCATCCGCCAATTTCCTCCAATAATTATTTTCTTTAATTTATTTATTGTCTCATTTCCCTCACCCACCTAGAGTTACTCCTAAACTTACTCCTAGGTGTTCCTAGATTCCCTTACAGGTTTTAAAGGCTTTCCCTATTATGAAGTTGCTAAATTAGTTCAATTTAGAAGGTTCTTTAAATGCAGATTCTTTACTAAGTTGACCTCTTGCTTTTTACCATAAGTTCTCCTCTTTCCCCTTTTATGTTGCCTCAATCCCTAGTTTCCTAATTTTTATAATTCCTTCTTTCCCCTTTTTATTAGAGCCAAAAATGACAATTGTGCAAGTTAACCTCCCTTCCCTTTTATTATTAATTTATTATATATATATTTTAAACTATCATAAGTTAAAGTAATTAATTGCCTCTTTACATTTTACATCCACACATTTTATTTAATTCTTAACCTTTTCATGTTACCAAAGTTTTTATGAACACCCACAATTATTACTTGAGTGGTTTTAAGTTTTATTATATATATATATATATTCTTTTAAATAGGTAGACAAAATTTTACCCCTAGCAAAGTTTTAGACTTAGGACTTAGATTCTGAACTGGGCAACATTTTAATTAGGGAAGTTGTTTTAAAATTTCTTAATGAGATATTTGTCTTAGGGCCATTTAGGTTCGTTCCTTTATCATCATCAACACGACATGTCTTTCAGGATGCATTACATGCTCCAAGGGTGCCACTCGACTCTTTTGTTTCTTTTGCATGACGTGCCCTTCAGGATGCACCATGTGCTCCAAGGGTGTCACTCACCTCTTGTGTTTCTTTTGCACGATGTGCCCTTCAGGACGCACCACGTGATCCAAGGGTGTCACTCGCCTATTAACTGATTGGTATACATCAATAACCCCTAGAGTCAACACTCCGTCAAGTGAACTTGTGGGAGACTAAGGGCTTCTAAGGAATAAGGCCCTTGCCTTATTGCACGCCCCTTAGAATCATCGTGAGCAACTGTCACAGCTTTCCCCCATGACATCGTGGGTCCTCTCGAACTAGGTAATCGTTAACCTACAATTCGAGCCATGGTGGGAGTGCTAGTAGGCTATGGTAGGGCTGTTGTCCACACCTCTTCCTCAACCTCTCTGGTAGTCGTGTGTGACCCCTTTACTCCATATGTGAGTCTGGTCGGCAAGCTATCGTCAGCCTGCATCATCAAAAAATCATGTCAGAACATATCCACATCATATCATATAATCAAATGTATTAATATCACAGTAAATCAATCAAACTCCAATAGCACACTCCCTGACTCGATCCAGAGTCCAAGGGGTTCCATCGATGCCTCTGCATCCTCAAGGTCCAAAACCTTGTACACTTAGTAAAACTGAGTCAATAGCACCTGTCTATGTCAATGTAGTAAAACAACATGTCATCTACCCATAACGCATCATAATCAAGCCAAATGTTTTAATATCATAATAATCCGGATCACTTGCAAGCAAGTGTCCTCAAAGAATAAGTTCGCTCAATGCGCCTGAGCGGGATGTTACAAAAATTGTGTATTATGTGTTGCTTATTTGACATTACTTATGTATGTATGTAAGTCAGTAGTTTTGACAATGATGTTTACTTATGTTTGTATAATGTTTGTGTGTTTATTTGAAATTGCAAGTGTATGTGTATAGGTGCTTTTGACAATCTATGTTTTCTAATCTGAAATTATGTTTGCTTATTTGAAATTGTGTATTGTATTTGCTTATTTGAAATTACTTATGTATGTATGTATGTATGTTAGTAGTTTTCACAATGATGTTTACTTATGTTTGTATAATGTATGTGTGTTTATTTGAAATTGCAAGTGTATGTGTATAGATGCTTTTGACAATCTTTGTTTTCTAATTTGAAATTGTATTATGTTTGTTTATTTGAAATTGTGTATTGTGTGTTGTTTATTTGAAATTACTTATGTATGTATGTATGTATGTTAGTAGTTTTGACAATGATGTTTACTTATGTTTGTATAATGTATGTGTGTTTATTTGAAATTCCAAGTGTATGTGTATAGGTGGTTTTCACAATGATATTTACTTATGTTTGTATAATGTATGTGTGTTTATTTGAAATTGCAAGTGYATGTGTATAGGTGCTTTTGACAATCTATGTTTTCTAATTTGAAATTGTATTTTGTTTGCTTCATTCAAATTGTATATTGTGTGTTGCTTATTTTAAATTACTTATATATGTATGTTAGTAGTTTGACAATGATGTTTACTTATGTTTGTATAATGTATGTGTGTTTATTTGAAATTGCAAGTGTATGTGTATAGGTGGTTTTGACAATCTTTGTATTCCAATTTGAAATTGTATTATGTTTTTTTATTTGAAATTGTGTATTGTGTGTTGCTTATTTGAAATTACTTATGTATGTATGTTAGTAGTTTTGGCAATGATGTTTACTTATCTTTGTATAATGTATGTGTGTTTATTTGAAATTGCAAGTGTATGTGTATAGGTGGTTTTGACAATCTTCGTATTCTAATTTGAAATTGTATTATGATTTCTTATTTGAAATTGTGTATTGTGTGTTGCTTATTTGAAATTACTTATGTGTGTATGTTAGTAGTTTTGACATGATGTTTACTTTTGTTTGCATATTGATTTGAAATTGTATGATGTGTATTTCCTTATTAAAATTTGTATATTGTGTGTTTGTTCATTTGATGTATATATGTGTGTGTATTTTGAATTTGTATATCTGTGTATGTGGTTAGTTGATGTATGTATGTATGTGTTCTTTGAAATTGTATATGTATGTATGTATGTTATGTTGGTGTATTGATATTGCATATTTTATTTGAAATTGTAGATGCATGTGTGTAGGTGGCTTTGACAATGTCTACTTTTTTAATTTGTAGCTTGATTTGACAGTATATAATACATGTACTTGCTTATTTGAATTTGTATATGGTGTGTTTGTTTGTTTGTTTAAAATTGTATGTGTATGGTCTAGAGAATTCTTACTTGTTTGTTGAATTTTTACTTGTTTTCTTATGATTATATATTGATTTGAAATTGCATAGTTTGAGTTTTTTAAATTTAAATTTGTATGTGTGTTTACTTATGTGAAATTGCATGTATGTGTGTTTACTTATGTATGTATGTTAATAGTTTTGACAATGATCTTTACTTATGTTTGTATAATGTATGTCTGTTTATATGAAATTCCAAGTGTATGTGTATAGGTGGTTTTGACAATCTTTGTGTTCTAATTTGAAATTGTATTATGTTTGCTTATTTGAAATTGTGTAATGTGTGTTGCTTATTTGAAATTACTTATGTATATATGTTAGTAGTTTTGACAATGATGTTTATTTATGTGTATATATTGATTTGAAATTTTATGATGTATGTATGTGTGTGTATTTTGAAATTGTATATCTATGTATGTGGTTAGTTGATATATGTATGTATGTATGTATGTGTGCTTTGAAATTGTATATGTATGTATGTATGTTATGTTGGTGTATTGATATTGCATATTTTATTTGAAATTGTAGATGCATGTGTTTAGGTGGATTTGACAATGTCTACTTATTTAATTTGTATCTTGATTTGAAATTATATAATATGTACTTGCTTATTTGAATTTGTATAAGGCGTGTTTGTTTTTTTGTTTAAAATTGTATATGTATGGTCTAGATAATTCTTACATGTTTGTTGAATTTTTACTTGTTTGCTTATGATTGTATATTGATTTGAAATTGCATAGTTTGAGTTTTTTAAATTTAAATTTGCATGTGTGTTTACTTATTTGAAATTGCATATGAATGTGTGTGAATATCTATTTGTTTGTT
>ML782149.1:387007-434997 GCA_009831015.1 Picea engelmannii | reverse complement strand
TTATTAATAAACTAATAGTAGAAAAGAAAAACAAAACCATTTTTAATAAAAATAACACACTATTAATCACTACTTTTAATAAACTTTATAAAATAATATAAATACTATTAATTAAAAACTTAAAAAAGTTAATATATTAAAAAGCTCACCATCATAAAGCTAAATATAGTTTTATTAATAAAATAATAGTAGAAAAGAAAAACAAAACCATTTTTAATAAAAATCGCACACTATTAATCACTACTTTTAATAAACTTTATAAAATAAAGTGTCTATAAATCTGTAAGAGTGGGTTTCTTCGTGACTTATATATTAATGGTTTAGTATACCTTAATCGATTAATGGTTATGGTAACATTAGGGTTCTCCCTTAGCTTTATTCCTTGCTTAGAGATCATATTATTTCCAACAAATCTTGCTGATGAATTTAAGATCATATTACTTCCACAAATCTTTATGTATATTATGCATAGTATGTGAATCTTTAGCCAATCCGACAATTTTGAAGTAGGTATATGTGATCTTCAATATCTCCATAGACTCCCCTAGTGTTTAGCAAGTCTTCATATTCTATGCCAATTTATGTGTTAATTGATAGTTTATTCACTATTTATAGATAGGTTATTCGCTAGTTATAGTTTTCCTTTTTGGGGCGATCATAATCTTTTTCCTCATTTGTTTCCACATTCGGAAATGTGTATGAACTTCGCGGGAGTTGAGTCCACCAATTCTTTTTTCCATCATCAACAATAGTTCTTTAAATTCCTTTCCTTGTGAATGGAGTTTTTTGTACCCAACACACGGGCCTTCCCAACATTGTTAAAATTTTCATATGATTTCCACAAATATTTATATATGGTATACAAATATTTAGCCAATTTGCCAATTTAGAACTCTACGACCAATTTAGAACTCTGTATCTATGATCTCCAATATCTCCATGGATTCCTCCAGTGTCTAAAAAGCCTCCAATATCTTACGTTCTAACTTATTATTTATTCGATATTTATTTGCTAGTTATAGTTTTATTTTGTGCTAACTATGTATCTAACTCTGTATCTATGATCACAATGATCATAATTCTTCTGTGCTAACTCTGTATCTATATCTTCTATGCTAACTGATAGTTTATGTGGTATTTATAGATAGTTTATTCACTAGTTATAGTTTTCTTTTTTGGGATGATCATAATGCTTTTCCTCATTTGTTTCCTCATTCAATTGTAACATCCCGCTCTGGCGCACTGAGTGAACTTATTCTTTGAGGACACTTGCTCGCAAGTGATCTGGATTATTATGTTATTAAAACATTTGACTTTGATTATGATGCATTATGGGTAGATGACATGTTGTTTTACTGCATTGACATAGACATGTGCTATTGACTTGATTTTACTGAGTGTGTAGGGTTTTGGACCTAGAGGATGTAGAGGCATCGATGGAAGCTCTTGGACTCTAGATCGAGTTAGGGAGTGTGCTATAGGGGTTTGATTGTTTTACTCTGATATTAGTACATTTGATTAGATGATATGATGTGGATATGTTCTTCATGATTTGTTGATGATGCAGGCTAACAATAGCTTGCTGACCAGACTCACATAAGGAGTAAAGGGGTCACACATGACTACCAGATATGTTGAGGTAGAGGGGTGGATAGCAGCCCTGCCACAACCTACTAGCACTCCTGCCGTGACTCGAACTGTAGGTTAACAATTACCTAGTTCGAGAGGACCCACGATGTCATGAGGGAAGACTACGACAATCGCTCACGATGATTCTAAGGGGTGCACAATAAGGCAGTGGCCTTATTCCTTAGAATCCCTTAGTCTCCCACAAGTTTACCTGGCGGAGTGTTGACTTCAGGGGTTATTGATGTCTACCAATCAGTTAAGAGGTGAGTGGCACCCTTGGAGCACGTAGTGCATCCTGAATTGCACGTTGCACATAGGAATACAGGAGGCGAGTGGCACCCTTGGAGAACCTAGTGCATCCTGAAGGGCACGTCGCGTTGATGATGATAGAGGGATGACCCTAGATGGCCCTAAGACTAATAACACATTGATAATTTTTAAAAACAACTTCCCTAATTAAATGTCGCCGAGTTCAAAATCTAAGTTCTAAGTCTAAAACTTCACTAGGGGTAAAATTTTGTCTACCCTTAAGAAAATTTCTTTATTAAAACTAAAATATTAAAAAGTAAAAATAAAAACAACTTGAGTAATAATTTTGGTCTTCATAAATTTTTGGGTAAAATGAAGAGAGTAAGAAATTAAATAAAATCGGTGGATATAAAATGTAAAGAAGAAATTAATTATTTTAACTTTTGATAGTTTAAAAAGATACTAAATTATAATAAAAGGAAAGAGAGGTTAATTTGCACAATTGTCATTTTTGACTCTAATAAAAAGGGGAAAGAAGGAAATATAAAAATTAGGAAACTAGGGAATGGAGATAACATAAAAAGGGAAAGAGGGGAACTTATGGTAAAAAGCGGGAGGTCAACTTAGTAAAGAATCTGCATTTAAGAACCTTCTAAATTGAACTAAATTAGCAACTTCATAATAGGGAAAGACTTTAAAACCAGTAAGGGAATCTAGGGACACCTAGGAGTAAATTTAGGAGTAACTCTAGGTGGGTGAGGGAAATGGGACAATAATTAAATTAAATAAAATAATTATTGGAGGAAAGTGGGGGATGGATGACACTTGTACGAAGGAGAATTTTTAGAAGATTTTTATTAAAACTTAAATTAAATGAGATTTAGGGAAAGAATGGAAGTTCTAAAACTCTATAAAAGAGAGGGAGAAGAAGGAAGAGGGGATCGACTGTTAGCATAACGTTATGCTGTCAGAATAATGACTTGACTGATTTACTTATGGGAGTTGGGATTTCCCAGCTCGGAGAGGAGTGGTAGCTCGACCTTGTGAGGTGAGTTGGGAGCTAGACATACCCTTTGGAAAGTGTGTGGCCCCTTTGTGGCTCGGTAGGCTAAAGGGGAAGTAGAGTACCCCTAGTGTTGGCAGGGAGGTACTGGTGTAGTCTTGATGGTCGGCGAGCGGGAGTGGTACGGAGCGCACCGACGTCATTCCAGGCGGGCGATAAGGCAATGGTACGCTCATTTACTTTGTAGAGTAGAATGCATTAGGAACTTATGCTTGGATCTGTATGTTGATTTGTAAATGGATGAATTATATCTTGAGCTTTTTCCCATTCGTTTATTTGCCTAAATTTTTTGTGGTTAGCGTTCTGGTTGGGTGTTACTATTCCTTGGTTTGGATCTTTATGCTTCTGTGTTACTCTTCGTGTTGTATTTTCCCGGATGTGGTATATTCACATCTAAATTATTGTGGTATAGTTTTGCAGTCATTGACAATCATTGATATAGTTATAATGCATTGTTGTATATACATGGATGCGTTGTAATGGCGAATTCGTGCGGTAATGGATATATGTATTTTACTTCTGTTATTTAACTAGATAAGGAAAAATTTTGAATTCGTTCTGTGATGGGTGTAATGGTGAATTCGTTCTGGCAAAACTCATCTCTGGCATTTTCGTTTTGAAGGAGTGGTTTCTAAAAAACTCTTTTCTGGCAAATTTGTTGGGTAAATTGTTACTGTAATTTTTGTTTTGGCAATCTGCCTCGTAAATTTGTTACTGAAGAAAAATATTTTCTGGAGTTTTCGTTTTTGAAAATGGTTACAGTGAAATTGTTTCTGGAAATTTTGTTGGGTAAATTGTTACTGAAAATTTGGTTTTGGCAAACTCGTTTCTTCATGCTCTTGGCTAATGACAATTAAACTCAGCGCCTTCTAGCCTACGTTTTTAGTAAACCGAATGCCAACTAAACCATGGTTATATGCCTTCGTTTAGTTACAATGAATTCTCAACCAACGTTCACTTCGAACCTCGATTACCTTGGCATGGTGATTGTTGCTAACTATGTATTAAACCTGCGTTATGCATGTTAATGACTGTGCGTTACCCTTTCTGGTTAGCCAATACCTTCACTTGACCACCAGATCATTCTCTACGCTGATTTTAATGGCAGTAAGTTCTCAGACTGAATCTTAAATGTTGGACCAACCCCTCCACCTGTTTGCCTTGTTGTTGGAACAAAATCTACCTTGTGTGTGAGCTGAGTTGCCTTGTTTTTATTTTTGAATAAAAAAAGCTAATAATTTGCCTACGGCTGCACTTGGAATTGAGTGCCTCCAATTAAGACAGCCTAAGTCTGAAATTAAATTGGGTGCTTTAATCAGAGAGAATCCTCATGTTAGATAAATCGCGATTTATTTAGGAGCCTTATTTCCTCAATAAGATAGGATTTTATGACAAATAGATAGAAATGTAAGATTTTTTATTTCTTTTTTTTTTAGTGAGGAATGATCGTGATAGGGTATAGCAATCAAAGGTTAATTACTTGTTTAATATTATTCTTAATTTTTTTTTTTTTTACTACTATATCAATTTCATTATTGATTGTACTTTAGGGTAAATTATTTTATTAATATTATTTTTGAGTTTTATTTATTTATTGTGGAAATAATTTATTAATATAATTGTAACAATAAAAATATATAAGACTTGGTAATGATGATTATTGTAGAAAATAATGTTCTGTTAATAATGGTATAAATGTTTTTATTGTTAAATGGTTAAGATTCGATTGGCTATACGATTAATTTAGGATTTAAAGGGTCGCCAGAAGTAGTTGTGAGTTATGTCAAATTAGGATGTTGCCCTTGATAAATTAGACTTGAATTTAAAGTGCAATACTGTTACTTGGATATTAAAGTTTAACCCAATTTAAGGTCAGACTTGCTGCATTAATTATCATTGTCTTATAGTTGATTGAAAGTACACTCCCAAGCCATACAGTAGTGGTAGTGAGCAAATTAAGAAGTTAATAACGATTCACTATTCAATTGGCTTTAACATATATAACTTGTTAATTGAGGTATTGAGGGTTGGGTTAATGTCATGATTATTGTCATACTTGCTGTATTAATTGCCATTGTCTTGTAATGTGATAAAAGTACACTTCTGAAGCAATACTGTATTAGTAGTGAGTAATTTAATGAGTTAATAATGTTTCACTATCGCAAATTGCCTTAATTGGATAACCCTATTGACTGTGATCTTGATGGTTATGTTTTTGTATTTAGCCTAGTAGGTTGGGTCTACTTGTGTCAGGCGCGATGTAGACACCTCCATGTTCCTCAGAACAGTCGCTAGCCCTGAGACCTTAAATGGTTAAAATCGATGGTAACCTGGGCTTGAGCATTGCTTATGTGTCTTGGAGGTCCTAACCATTGCAGGGTAGGATGGGTGGGTAGTTAGTTTTTTTATTCTCGTTGGTTGATTGTTGCTCTTGCTTTCGAATGCTTGATGTGCGTCTTGGGTCATCATGTTGTTATCACTGTTGCATGCAAAATGTTAGTTGTCGTGTTGATGCGCAAAGTATAATGTATTTATTACCCTTGTACACATGCACACACAAAAAAAATAAAATAGTGTTGCACTTGTTTTGAGAGTTATGATGTCATGACGAATGAGAGGTTTGTTACATATGGTATCAAAGTAGGTTCGAACCACGACTTGGGATCGCTACTACTTTTTTTGATGTGAATGATTGATTAAATTGTTGATGATTGGGTTGACTTGTGTGTGTGCAGGTAATCATGGTTAGAGGACACTGCGAAGATAGACGATGGGGTGCTAGGGGAGGAGGCACGACACCTCCAGTAGCCTCCACACCTGAGGGGTATAACCCCCAGGGAGATGAGTAGGTTCTCGAATAGGAGTAGATAACAGTTGGTGACGTAGTTGGGATGATGAGATCTTTTCAGTGCATGTATGAGGCACTGATCAACTGTTTGGATAGAGATGAGGCCATGGAATCGACACCCACTGAAGTTCCACTATGCGCTTCAGTCGGTACTGGTAGTATTCACCGTGAACTCGAGAAGGTCAAATTTCTTGATTTCTTTGGTGCCCCAGATGACGCAGCCACCGAGGCATGGTTGGAGAACATGGAAATGTGCTTCGCACTTCATGATTATACCTCCAACATGAAGGTCCACATGGTGGTATTTCAACTGAAGGGGAGTGCTCTTCTATGGTGGAAGATACTCCTACTGTAGCTGAACATGGACGTCAAAGACATGTCATGGGAACTGTTCGAGGAATGGTTCAGAGAGAGGTACCTTTCAGAGGAATTCATTGAGCATCAACTCAATGAGTTCAACCCCTTACGACAGGGATGTCGTATGGTGCCCGAGTACAAGGCATGTTTTATGGAGCTACTATGGTATGCTCCGCACCTTAACACTAAGAAACTTAAGGTCAATAGGTTCATGTTCGGCCTTAACGACGAACTACGTGCAAAGGTTAGGATTTTGATGCCTCAAACCTTGAATGATGTCGTCCAGAAGGTTCTCATAGCAGAGGAGGAGCTTATCAGTGGGGGTCAGACCAATACTCCAGCGAGACCAGCAGGGCAAGGTTCATCTGGAACATACCAGCACTAGACACCAGTGAGACATACGCCAGGATATTGTGGCTTCTAGAGGGGATCCACTTTCACTACACCCCGATGACCAACGCCTCAACAACGAACACCTTATCAGGGACCATAGAATCAACAATAGAGTCGCCCGCAACAACAACAGTTTAGGCCTGTTCAGTAGAACAGACCATGGTTCTAGGCCTGTGAGCCGTCATCTTCTACTTTAGGTACCAGGACTACTGGGTTGAAGAAGGGGTGTTGGATGTGTGGGGAGCCACAATTACAACACGACTATCCTGTGGAGAGGACTAGAGTGTCCAGATCAGTAGGACCCACTACCATGGGAAATATGGGAAAGGCCCATCGGATTCATGCAGTGGTGAATAACCGCTAGGTAGAACATCATTCGACTGTGCTCGAGATGACAGGTACCATCGTTGACCATACCCTTAGTATTTTGATAGATCCCGGTGCTACCGAGAGTTTCATTTCTGGTGCAGTGCTAAAAAGGATTAAGGTAAAGGCAGTCAAACAGGATGAGTTTAGCTTCATGGAGATGGCTTCGGGAGCCAAACAAAAGGTCAGAGGAAATCTTACGGGTTGTGTCCTTAACTTGGGAGAGTTTGTTACCAAGGCCAACCTGTACATCATGATCTTATGATCTTAGGACGTCATGATTGGTATGGATTGGTTGGAATCGCATGAGGCAAGACTCAACTATAAGATAAAATGGTTGATCTTGGTCGATGATGAGGGACAAAGACGTGTTATTGTAGGATGGAACCATGGAGTTTCCCTGAGGTTCATCTCTTCCTTATAGTTACGGAAGAGTATGCACAAGGGGTGCAAGCTTTATGCGATCCTTATGTTAAACGAGAAGGGAGTAGCGGAAGGTCTAGAACACCTTTCGATGGTGAGAGAGTTTGCAGACGTGTTTTCAGAGGAGATACCTGGGATGCCACCAGAGAGAGAATTGGAGTTTACCATAGACCTAAAATCGGGGATTGAACCGATAGCAAGAACACCTTATTGGATGTCGACTCCGTAGTTACAAGAGTTGAATATGCAACTGAAGGAGTTGCTAGACCTAGGACTGATACGTCCTAGTGTGTCACAGTGGGGTGCATCTATTATTTTCATATTAAAGAAGGACAGATCATGGAGGCTTTGCATTGACTACCGTCAACTGAACAAGGCTACAATCAAGAATCAATATCCATTGCCGAGAATTGATGATCTATTCGATCAAATGAAGGGTGCGACGGTGTTCTCCAAGATTGATTTGCAATCAGGGTATCACCAGTTGCAGATCAAGGAGTATGACGTCCCTAAGACCGCCTTTAAAATGAGGTTTGGACATTACGAGTTTAGTATTTTACCGTTTGGACTGACAAACACCCCAGGGGTATTTATGAGTTTGATGAATGGGGTGTTGCGTGAGTACTTGGACAAGTTTGTTCAAGTATTCATTGACGATATTTTGATTTACTCTCAGAAGACGAAGAAGCATGATGAGCACTTGCGCTTGGTACTACAGTGTTTGCGAGAGCACAACTTGTATGGGAAATTGTCCAAATTCTCTTTTTATCAATCGAGGATTCACTACTTAGGGAATGTCATCTCCGGCGAAGGCATCGTTGTGGATCTAGCCAAGGTTGAGGCTATTATGGAATGGCCTGAGCCAATGAATGTCATGAAAGTGCGTATCTTTATGGGTTTAGCAGGATACTATCAACAGTTTGTTGAGGGATTTTCGAAGATAGAAAATCCAATCACGGAATTGCAAAAGAAAAGCAAGAAGTTTGTTTGGACCGAGAAATGTGTGGAAGCATTTCGGAGGCTTATGGAGTTATTAACAACAACGATGATACTAAAGGTCCCTGACATGGATGCAGACTTCTTGGTATGCACTGACGCATCCAAGGAAGGTTTAGGCAGAGTCTTGATGCAAGATGGACAAGTGATTGCTTACATTTCGAGGAAACTGAGAAGGCATGAGGAGAACTATGCGACGCATGATTTGGAGTTATTAGCCATCGTATATGCCTTGAAGGTTTGGAGATACTACCTTGTTGGATGAAAATCTGAATTAAAAACTGCCCATTTTGGACTACAACACATTTTTACACAAAGCTACCTGAACGCGCGACAACAACGTTGGTCGGAATTGCTTAGCAAGTACGACTTTGAGATTACTTACATAAAGGGAACAGTGAACCGAGTGGTAGATGATTTTAGTTGGAGACCACGCATCTTTTTGGTGTTTCCTCTTCAAACGAGACGTGAAAAAATTCTAACTTTACAGCATGACGATGACTGGTACAAAGAGGTCGAGGGTTTTATCAGACAAAACACAATGATGGTACCATGATTTGAGGGATTTTAATTTGATGGCGATGGTTTATTAAGGTTGAAAGGTCAGATTTATCTACTGTCAAACGATGAGTTGAGGAAGTTGATCCTAAGCGAGGCTCATAGAGCAGTATACATGGCTCATCCGGGAGTCACGAAGATGAGGATAGACCTTAAACCCTTATTCTTCTGGAAGGGAATGAAGACAGACACAGTCAACTATGTGGCCAGATGTCTAGAATGTCAACAGGTAAAGGATGAACATAGACACCCAGTAGGATTACTACAACCACACGCTATTCCAGAATCGAAATGGGAGGTTATTTCGATGGATTTTATTGTTGGATTGCCACTGACGGCAAGGAGACATGACTCGATTTTTGTAGTAGTAGACACTCTGATGAAGAGTTCTCACCTTATTCCTATGCGTATGATGTATCAGGCACCTGACATAGCTAGAGTTTTCGTTAGTGAGATTGTGAGGCTGCATGGCATGCCTAAGAAGATTATATCTGATCGAGGATCGGTGTTTACTGGACGATTTTGGACAAGTTTCCAAGAGGCCTTGGGAACCCAACTTAACTTTAGTATTGCGTATCACCCAGAGACTAACAGGAAGACTAAACGAATGAACCAAACCTTGGAGTACATGTTGCGGATGTATGTGATGGACCAACAAAAGCATTGGGAAGAATTCTTTCCTCTAGTAGAGTTCGCGTACAACAACAGTTACTAGAGCACCATTAAGATGGCGCCTTTCGAGTTTCTTTATGGGAGACTGTGTCAGACGCCCTTGAGTTGGGATCGGCTTGAGGATAGGGTCCTGGTGGGATCAGAAGCGATCCAAAAAATGAAAGAACAAATGCAAACCATAAGACAAAGGATTAAAGAAGCGTAGGATCGATAGAAGAGTTATGCCGATGCGCATAGAGTCGACCATAGTTACGAGGTCGACGATCAAGTCTTCTTGCGGGTTAAACCGCATAAGAGTTTGATCAAGTTTGGGAAGGGAGCTGAACTCTCTCCTAGGTTCGTGGGACCTTTCGAGATTGTGGAGAGAAAAGGGCCTATGGCCTATTGACTAGCCTTGCCTGATTCCTTGAGGCATATGCACGATGTTTTTCATGTATTTATTTTGAGACATTATATTAGTAATCCTACACATGTTATTGACATGAGTTCCTTGCAGGTATCGAACGAGGGAGAGCTCACGGCTGAGTCGGTCCGCATCTTAGATCATCGCGTTCAACAGTTACGACATCGAATGGTAGATTAGGTCAAGGTCCAGTGGGACAATTATAGTCCGTACTCAGTGACCTGGGAGGATGCATATGATATGCGCCAGCAGTTTCCATTTTTGTTTGAGAGATAGACATATGAGACTGTGATACACTTATTTTGGCATTTTTACTGAGAAAATTTGGGATGAAGTTTAGACCAAGAGGGGGTGTATGTAACATCCCATTCTGGTGCACTGAGTGAACTTATTCTTTGAGGACACTTGCTCACAAGTGATCCGAATTATTATGCTATTAAAACATTTGACTTTGATTGTGATGTGTTATGGGTAGATGACATGTTGTTTTACTGCATTGACATAGACAAGTGTTATTGACTCGATTTTACTGAGTGTGAAGGGTTTTGGACCTTGAGGATGTAGAGGCATCGATGGAATCCCTTGGACTCCAGATCAAGTCAGGGAGTGCGCTATAGGGTTTTGATTGTTTTACTGTGATATTAGTACATCTGATTAGATGATATGATGTGGATATGTTCTGACATGATTTGTTGACGATGCAGGCTGATGATATCTTGCCGACTAGAATCGCATAAGGAGTAAAGGGGTCACACACGACTACCAGAGATGTTGAGGGAGAGGGGTGGATAGTAGCCCTACCACAGCTTACTAGCACTCCTGCCGTGGCTCAAACTATATGTTAATGATTACCTAGTTCGAGAGGACCCACGATGTTCTGAGGGTAGACTGCGACAGTCGTTCACGATGATTATAAGAGGCATGCAATAAGGCGGGGGCCTTATTCCTTAGAATCCCTTAGTTTCCCACAAATTCACCTGATGGAGTGTTGACTCCAGAGGTTATTGATGTCTACCAATCTGTCAAGAGGCGAGTGGCACCCATGGAGCATGTAATGCATCCTAAAGGGCACGTCATGCAAAGTAACAATGGAGGTGAGTGGCACCCTTGGAGCACCTAGTGCATCCTGAAGGGCATGTCATGTTGATGATGATAGAGGGATGACCCTAGATGGCCCTAAGACTAATAACACATTGAGAATTTTTAAAAACAACTTCCCTAATTAAATGTGGTCCAGTTCAGAATCTAAGTTCTAAGTCTAAAACTTTGCTAGGGGTAAAATTTTGTCTACCCTTAAGAAAATATCTTTATAAAAATTAAAATATTAAAAAGTTAAAATAAAAACCACTTGAGTAATAATTTTGGTCTTCATAAATTTTTGGGTAAAATGAAGAGAGTAAGAAATTAAACAAAATCGGTGGATACAAAATGTAAAGAAGAAAATAATTATTTTAACTTTTGATAGTTTAAAAAGATACTAAATTATAATAAAAGGAAAGAGGGGTTAACTTGCACAATTGTCATTTTTGGCTCTAATAAAAAGGGGAAATATGGAAATATAAAAATTAGGAAACTAGGGAATGGAGGTAACATAAAAAGAGAAAGAGGGGAGCTTATGGTAAAAGGCGAGAGGTCAACTTAGTAAAGAATCTGCATTTAAGAACCTTCTAAATTGAACTAAATTAGCAACTTCATAATATGGAAAGCCTTTAAAACCTGTAAGGGAATCTAGGGACACATAGGAGTAAATTTAAGAGTAAGTCTAGGTGGGTGAGGGAAATGAGACAATAAATAAATTAAAGAAAATAATTATTGGAGGAAAGTGGGGGATGGATGACACTTGTACGAAGGAGAATTTTTAGAAGATTTTTATTAAAACTTAAATTAAATGAGATTTAGGGAAAGAATGAAAGTTCTAAAACTCTATAAAAGAGAGGGAGGAGAAGGAAGAGAGGATCAACTATTAGCATAACGTTACACTGCCATAATAGTGACTTGACTGATTTACTTGTGGGAGTTGGGTTTTCCCATCTCGGAGAGGAGTGGTAGCTCGGCCTTGCAAGGCGATCTGGGAGCTAGACGTACCCTTTGGAAAGTGTGTGGCCCCTTTGCAGCTCGGTGGGTTAAGGGGGAAGCAGAGTACCCCTAGCGTTGGCTGGGAGGTACCGGTGTAGTCTCGATAGTCGGTGAGCAGGAGTGGCATAGAGCGCATGGATGTCATTCGAGGCGGACGATAAGGCAACGATATGCTCGTTTATTTTGTAGAGTAGAATGCATTAGGAACTTATGCTTGGATCTGCATGTTGATTTGTAAATGGATGAATTCTGTCTTCAGCTTTTGCCCATTCATTTATTTGCCTAAAATTTTTGTGGTCAAAGTTCTGGTTGGGTGTTACTGTTCCTTGGATTGGATCTTTACGCTTCTGCATTACTCTTCGTGTTGTATTTTCCCGGATGTGGTATATTCACATCTAAATTATTGTGTATTAGTTATAATGCATTGTTGTATATACATGGATGCATTGTAATGGCGAATTCGTGCAGCAATGGATACATATATTTTACTTATGTTATTTAACTAGATAAGGAAAAATTTCGAATTCGTTCTGTGATGGGTGTAATGGCGAATTCGTTCTGGAAAAACTCATCTCTGGCATTTTCATTTTGAAGGATTGGTTTCTTAAAAACTCTTTTCTGGAAAATTCGTTGGGTAAATTGTTACTGTAATGCCTATTTTGACAATCTGCCTCATAAATTTGTTATTGAAGAAAAATCTTTTATGGAATTTTCGTTTTTGAAAATGGTTACTGTGAAATTGTTTCTGGAAATTTTGTTGGGTAAATTGTTACTGAAAATTTGGTTTTGGCAAACTCATTTCTGCATGCTCTTGGGTAATGGCAGTTAAACTCAGTGCCTTCTAGCTTGAGTTTTTAGTGAACCCAAATGCCAACTAAACCGTGGTTATATGCCTTCGTTTTGTTACAATGAATTCTCAACCAGCGTTCACTTCAAACCCCGATTACCTTGGCACTATGATTGTTGCTAATTGTGTATTGAACCCGCGTTATGCATGTTAATGATTGCGCATTACCCTTTCTGTTCAACCAATACCTTCACTTGACCATCAGATCATTCTCTACACTGATTTTAATGGCAGTAAGTTCTCAGACTGAATCTTAAACAATCGACCAACCCCTCCACCTATTCACCTTGCTATTGGAATGAAATCTACCCTGTGCATGAGCTCAGTTGCCTTGTTTTTATTTTTGTATAAAAAAAAAGCTAAAAATTTGCCTACGACTGCGCCTGGAATTGAGCGCCTCCAATTAAGACAACCTAAGTCTAAAATTAAATTGGGCGCTTTAATCGGAGAGAATCCTCATGTTAAATAAATCATGATTTATTTCAGAGCCTTATTTCCTCAATAAGACAGGATTTTATGACAAATAGATAGAAATATAAGATTTTTGATTCCTTTTTTTTTTGAGTGAGGAATGATCGTGATACGGTATAGAAATCAAAGGTTAATTACTTGTTTAATCTTATTCTTAAGTTTTTTTTTTTTAGTACTGTATCAATTTCATTATTGATTTTACTTTAGGGTAAATTATTTTATTAATATTATTTTTGAGTTTTATTTATTTATTGTGGAAATAATTTATTAATATAATTGTAACAATAAAAATATATAAGACTGGGTAATGATGATTATTGCAGAAAATAATGCTCTGTTAATAATGGTATAAATGTTTTTATTGTTAAATGGTTAAAATTTGATTGGTTATATGATTAATTTAGGATTTAAAGGGTCGCCAGAAGTAGTTGTGAGATATGTCAAATTAGGATGTTGCCCTTGATAAACTAGACTTGAATTTAAAGTGCAATACTGTTACCTAGATATTAAAGTTTAACCCAATTTAAGGTCAGACTTGTTTCATTAATTATCATTGTCTTATAGTTGATTGAAAGTACACTCCCAAGCCATACGGTAGTGGTAGTAAGAAAATTAATATGTTAATAACAATTCACTATTCAATTGGCCTTAACATAGATAACTTGTTAATTGAGGTATTGAGGGTTGGGTAATGTCATGATTATTGTCGGACTTGCTGTATTAATTGCCATTGTCTTGTAATGTGATAAAAGTACACTTCCGAAGAAATACTCTATTAGTAGTGAGTAATTTAATGAGTTAATAATGTTTCACTATCACAAATTTCCTTGATTGGATAACCCTATTGACTGCGATCTTGATGGTTATGTTTTTGTATTTAGCCTAGTATGCTGGGTCTACTTATGTCGGGTAGGATGTAGACACCTCCATGTTCCTTAGAACAGTCGCCAGTGCTAAGACTTAAATGGTTAAAATCGATGGGAACCTGGGCTTAAGCGTTGCTTATGTGTCTTGGAGGTCCTAACCATTGCAAGGTAGGACAAGCAGGTAGTTAGTCTTTTTATTCTCGTCGATTGATTGTCTCTCTTGCTTCTGAATGCTTGATGTGCATCTTGGGTCGTCATGTTGTTATCATCGTTGCATGTGACATGTTAGTCGTCGTGTTTCTACGCAAAGTATAATTTATTTATTACCCTTGTACACACGCACACACACAAAAAAAATAGTGTTGCACTTTTTTTGAGAGTTAGGATGTCGTGACGAACGAGAGGTTTGTTACATCAATGATGTGTCTTCCAGTATATTTTTTTGACACAATCCTACATTGTCACGTAAATGTTTTTTATTTAACCATATGAGGGTGCACTTTACTAATAGCGCACCGATGCTTCCAGTGTTATGTTATGCACCATGTATTTTTAAAATAACGCTATTAGGTTGTGTCATTATTTTCGAGTGTGTCCTTATTTTAGTAGCATACCGGATAATATTGTTCTTTATTTGAAATTAACCTTGTTACGGTGTGCTAGTTTTGAGGGCATCGATGCGCATGTTGTTGAAAATGCATTGGTGCGTTATGTACTTATAAAATCACCAGTCTAAAAACATCTGCTAAAACCTCTGGCCACTCACCTCCGCTAGTATGATCCGCTATAAAAGATTTTTTGGGATATTTTTATAGGAGCATCCACAAAAAACTCTGTTAGAGGGTCTTTTCTTTGTAGTGTATGCTCACTTTGCCTATTCCTGCATAGCCTACCAACAAGCTCACGAAGCCCCCTCTTGAAGGGCCATGAAGAGAAGCAACAAGGACAAAGAGGTTCAATATTGTTTACATAGTTTGGCTTATCGGCTTGAGGCCTTAGAGATTGACTTCGAGGAGCTCATCGGGGTTTGAAACTTTTTGGTGATCGCTTTTAAGTCTTGAATATGGGCCAAAAATTATCCCACAAAGAAGCATAATTCTTCTCGCAATGGTGATATTTGGAGGAAGATGGAGGAAGGGACAAGCCTTTTGTTTGGGATGTTGGTCAATATATGGAAGGGAACGGAGGTGGGAGTAATAGAGCCGAACAAAAGTTGAAAGTTGACATTCTTGAGGGTGGCGAGCAAGTTTGCAAGTGGGGATATTATCCTTCCAGGACTAGCTAGGGGGTGGGTGTTTGAAGGAAGGGTTTGTGGGGTGAAGGTGGTTTGGGAGGGGGATGATAGACCTGTAACCTATTTTGTGAGGGTTAGAGGTAGCTCATAGAGAGAACAACCAGTAGGACCATAAGGAGTAGGAAGCAATAGACTGTATCCCAGTTCGTGAGGGTCAAAGGTGTCCCATAGAGATAAAAACTAGTCATACCATAAGGAGAAAGAAGCAATAGGACCAGAGGTGGAACCCTTGATAGCTCAATAATCGGATTGGTGATTGTTAATTGGGGCAGAAGGTCAACCAACTTAGAGCTATGGCTTTGAGAGGGGGAAGTTTTACCACCTTAATAACTTATTAATTGGTGAGTAGGTTTGCAAGTGATTTAAATATTTGATATGGGTGGGATCAAAGAGGTCACGTATTCAGAGTCATTTGGGGACAAATTGATTCCCAACAGACAACAATGAAGAAAACCACTATTTTTTTCAAGGACCGCCCACCCATTGTCTTCCTCGACAACCAAGACAATCATAAAGAATAATCATAAAAGTTGAATTTGCGTGCAACTAATTATAATCACAATAGTTAAAGTAGCCCTTTAGTTTACTCTATAAGGTACTAGGAGGACCATGTTTGGCTATGTTTTCCAACAAAAAAATTTGACATTCAAACCTTGTAGACAAGACGAAAGAAAATTTTGTAAAACAACTCTGATTAAAAAAAGAAGGAAGGTTTTTGAAAGTTATTGATATTATAACCTATTATTCCCAAGTGGAATATTTGAATTTATTCAACTCTGAAAAACTTCATATTAACTTCAGGATAATGTTTGGGACAGAGATCACTGACATGCATTCAATGTAGAGAAATTTGTTATTATATTCTTCTATATTTCTATATTGGCTACTCATAAACCATCTAGAAAAACACACCTCCTTTCTTTGGGAAATATAACCACTCACATTCACTTTGGCGTGCCCTTTCCCCCGCTTTGGGGGTATGCTAGTGATTACCTAAGTTTGGTTCCAATTTAAGTTCTAAATTTGAATTTGGAGAGAAATTTAGGGCCAACCCCTTGAGGAAGGTTATGTGATTGTGTTGAATCTCTTATGCCCATGTGTAAATGAATAATGGTTCTTTGTTTGCTTAACTAGTAAAGAAGGTAATTCCTTGGATGGTTTTGTGGGATCTTGATTGTGATACAACATTATCTCATTTTGAAGCCCATGTTCCCACATGTGAAGGAAGATGTTGGGTCTTTCTTAAACGCTTGGTGAAGGAAACCCTAGCCCACTTGAAGAATAGTTGAAGATTGTATAACTAATTTTGAGAAGAAAAGAGAGCATTGAAGGGCCTTTGGAGGCTAGATGTTGCATCAAAGCCCCTATTTTCCCCTCATTTGAGAAAATTTTGTTGAAGCATCTTGTGTTATACTTAGGTACATTTTTTGGATATTGATCTAGTGGATGTTTTCTCTTTATTTTTGGTTGATTTTTTGTGAAAATGGGTTTTATTATTTCTATGTGCCTTATCTTAATCATTTTCATTATGTTTCATGTGATGTTTCTTGGTATATCTTGGTGAATGCTCTATCAAAGTAATAGTTGCATATTAACTTTGTCTCCTTGAACAATCTTGAAACCCTAAGGAAGGATTGAGAGTGATCATCCCCTTCCCTTGTTTTATCCATATTAACTCATTGAAGCATTCAAGGTTTTCCTTAATGGTTAGGAGTGTCTATCCCCTTAAGTATTTTCTTGGCTAGGTTTTAGTTCTAGGGGTTAGAAGTGGCTACCCCCCTAGGGTTTAAAACATAGTTGTCTTGATCTTGTGCTAGTAGCTCTTGAAGGGATAGGACAACACCTAGTGTTTATGAGGGGATAAACTCTAGGGTTTTCTCTCCTAGGAGGTTGACCTAGGCTTATGAGGTGATAATCCTATGATAGACTTTCAAGTCTTATTTTTCCCTCGGTCTCCATTGAAGCACTACATTAACTCCATATGCCCAATGAAAAGACATTGTTCTTGAGACCTCCAAGTACTTTATTCAATAGTCTAAATCTACCCAAATGAATTTTTCTTAGACTTCACTCTCCACATTGACATTCCTTGCCCTAAGTCCTCACAATCTTAATTTAAAGAAACCCCTTTCAGTCGGAGGAAAGATGGCTTGAAGTGAAAGAGGGTTGGTGAGGTGACAGGGGCCTTCCCTCTAAGTTACACATGATTGCACTTGAGCTTTCATACTTTATCTCAACAATTGCGAGTTTGTGTGATAACACACCCGAGACATATCCTAGTGATCCTCAACCTCATTAGACAATACCCCATTTACCATTGTAAGTTAGTCCTCCTCCTTAAACAACCTTGCCTAAGACCGATTATATAGATTTAAATATTGATATGGCTAGTATCTTAGAAAAGGTTAATGTACATGTCCCTCTCGGTATTGATATTGTATTTTTTTTTAAATACCTACAACAAAGTCGCTATTGCGACGTCTTGGTGTGTCTCTCCCATATAAACCATGTCGGAGCTAATACCTCTTAACGTCACTCTTGCCACCTTCAAGACGTCTCTCTTACCACCTAGAATACTTCTCTCTTGCCACCTCCAAGACGTCTCTCTTGCCACCTCCAAGACGTTGGTCTTGCCACCTCCAAGAGTGCCACTCCCATAAAAACCACGTCGGAGTTGATACCTCTTAACGTCGCTCTTGCTACCTCCAAGACGTCTCTCTTGCCACCTCCAAGATGTCTCTCTTGCCACCTCCAAGACGTCACTCTTGCCATCTCCAAGATGTCACTCTTTCCACCTCCAAGATGTTGCTCTTACGATGACTATATGGGGTTTGGACAGTCAAAGTCGAGATGACACGTGTCTGCATGAAACATCGCAATAAATACGATATCTATGTCAATGGAAAAGAGACATCATGTTAAATGACATTTGAGGAGGTCTGTTGTTTGTTGATCTCTTGACAATATAAAGTGGCAATTACATTGAATCTGTTGTCGGAATTTGACCCTAATGTACTAGTGATGCATTCTATTAGTGAAGCATTACAAGGGGTCATGCACTTGTTATCAGAATCTGCACATAATACTAAGATTATTCTATTATATACTCCTTACAAGATTGTTCCAACCACATACAAAACTACTCAGACTCACAACATTACTCATGCAGAAATTAGCCAGACTGATTCTTTCTCTGTTGCAGACCTCAATCTCTCTGAACTCTTCTCTTTGTCTTTCTTGCTCCTTTTTATTTCCTTCTTTGATTTGGTCCTCTATAAATTTCTCCTCTACTCCACTCCTTGTGTTGACTATTAGTCCTGCATGCTTATGTCACCTGCATGCATCCTACATAACCTCTTTGGAGTCATGGTGGTCTTAACTAACTTTTCATCTCGTCCCTTAATTTCTCCATGATCTCTTGTGCTACCTGAATTAACATTAAGGAAGATTCTTGAAGATATTATTATTGATTTCAATGTGCATGTGATACCTTCTTGATTCCTAGTACACATTGTAGAGATCTAATTTGTGTGTGTGCATGATTTTATCCATTGTGCGGTTGCAGATGTGCACACAAAATTGTATTGTGCACACAATTGTTCTTGTGCACGCGCATAATATTTACCCCAAAAATTTGGGTGCCAACAAAATCTCATCATTATTATAACTTGAATCACAAGCCTATTTAAACACTCAATACACATATTTGTCTTCAAAGGAAAGTTATTTGGTAAAGTGCTCGATTAGATAAATGAATCAAAGTGTTTGGTGCATTCGTTATTTTGTTAGTGGAGCAAGCTCAACCCTTTCCTATAATTTCCTTAAATTTCCAATTAACATAGGTAACCATCACTACATTTCATCGTTCTTATTTTCATTTCTAGATCTTATTGTTGATGGTTAAATTTAAAATGAATTTCATTGAAAGCTTTTCTACGAAATATATTTTATGTTAGCAATGAACAATTAGATATAGTAGGTTTTGTTTAGTATAAATTTTTTATGTAGATAATGATTTTAGGATTAATTTTGATCACAAATAGTATGCCTCTGGGAATATCTAACCCTAAGACTCCAAATCAATCTCTCAAATGGAAAATACAAGTTTCCAATGTTTTTCAAATTGCAACGTTGAATGATAGTGACATGGAAACCACCCCTGAACAATACATACATGTAATTCAACTGGAAAAACTGGATATTGAGACAATTATTCCCATATTTAAAGATATTGAGGTCCTTATCCTCAAGAAACGTTTCCAATATGGAGAAATATATGAAGAAAATTCATAGAAGAATATTATCCTAATGTTATTCCCTCGAGGAACCCATCAATTAAAATTATTGATGATTTTTCTTCTCTAGCATCATAAGATCTTACTTACATATTGTTGCTACCAAAACCCATATGATGCCATGTTCTTATACCATAGATTGGATCACTAAGCATACTAATACACATAATATTATAGTTATTAATGATGAAGGAAGATGTATTTCTTCCTTTTAGCCATCTGAATGGGAGAATTATTACAGACTACATTAACCAGAAAAATTCACAATTACTGGGTTTGAAGAATAGTTTTATCAATATAATGATGTTAATAAAATATTAGTGGGATGGTGGTTGGAGGAAAAAATATTTTTTGCAAAGAGTGATGGAGAATACACAATGAAAAATCTAAGAGACCCCTATATTTATGTAATGGCCTTGATGTGCATGTTATATTGTGATGTTGATTGTATCCATTTCAAATATTCTTGGGTCCCAATTGTGCATATTGTCATCACAATTGGTGTTATATTCAATTGGGAAACCATGTTATCACATTCCATACAAAGAGTTATTGAGAGATAAAATAAAATAGTTGTTGAGATTCTCCCCACTTTCTATATGTCTTCTTACCTACTAGATATTATTTGTGCAAGCAATTATTTCCCAAGATTACAATAGAAATGGACTATAGCTAAAATTACAATTCATGTTTACTACAAATGGCTATGGGAAAGAAAATATAAGATAAATTATTCACAATTGTGTGATTACTTTTTGGCCCCATTGTTTAAATTGATATTATGCAAACAATGTCCAAGATTAATTGCGGAAGATATGACGTTGCTGAGAAGCATAGGTAGTTTTCATTTAAAATAAGAACATGCTTATCTTAGATATTATATGGAATATATGGAGTGACTACTACCCCTCATTTATTTCCTAAATATGTTCCAAATAGGTTAGTTATTAGAAAAATAACCTTCCAGACCATTCTCCATGGTTTTAATGTTTCTCTAGAAAAAGACTCAAGGACGAAAACTTGCATATCTTATAATATGTATATTGGACATTATTGATTAAGTAACTATAACAAAATTAGGCAAGAGTAAAAATATGTGTTGGAGTACAAATCCCCGGAAGTTTAATTCATGAGGCATGATCCCGAATGATTGGTATTAAAACACAACATTTTTGTTTCTATTACTTAGCCATATGTTCAAGCACATTGGGATCATGAGATTCCTTATGATAATGCAACGTCTTTGGAAGATGTGTAATAAATATTGAAACCTAAGGATAAAACTACATAACAAGGCACGACCTCAGAAGAGACAACTAGGAAAGAGGTTGAAATGATAAAACAAAAACTCCTTGAAGCTAAGTAGCTAAAGAAGAAAGTAGATGAGGAAAAAATCAAAACAATTGAACCAGAAAACACAATATTGGAAAAAGAATAAAATGAAAAGAAAGCAACAGTGGAACTTGTGAAAAATCTAGAAGAGGAAAGAGTAGATAAAGAAAGGAAAATTAAAGAAGAGAAAGATATAGAAGAAATTACTAAGAATGAAGAAGGAAGACAAGAAAAAAAAATATTGATAAATCTACAAAGCAACCCATGTAGCAACAAACAAAGACTGGTCAACCTCCTATTGACAATGTAATTGATCTAACCATGGAAGATTTGATCATCCCATAACAAGGTACAACTTCAATAAAATATGTCAAAATAAAATGTGTTCTATTGGAACAAATAGCTACTCCTAGTAACTTACAAAATATTTTTTCATGGGGGAATCACAACATTCCTAATCTAGTTGATGATGTGATAGATTTTATTGAAAACCCAAAGAAAAAGTAAGAATTGATTTAGACAATACAATGATTCACACTACCAAAGAACATGTATGAGACACACACAAAAAAAAAAAAAAACATAATTTCTACCAGCTGGATTGACCATCACACATGTTATTTTAGATAAATCTCAATAAGAAGTTGTAGATGTGTAGGACCTTGAAAATAATATTGCATTACTATAAAATAGAGTAAAGTATTATAAGTCTGCATAGTGCTTAATTTCATTTTTTATTGAGCATGTGTTAGAAGAAAACGATTCTAATGCACAAGTTAAAAGGGACTTTTATGCCAAAGATTTTCAATTAAAGGAACTAAGTTTACAATTGTTTATTTTATATAAAGAAATTCTGATGTGGAAATAAAATCAAGTAACAACAAAGGATCAGCTTGATTTCATCAAATGAGTTCAAAATCACAAAGGAGATGAACCACATAACATAAGAATTATGAGAAAAGAGAAATATATGAGATTAAATGCGATCTGAGTTATTGGAATAGAGTTTCTCATGAAGCTAAGAGACAGATAGAAGATGAGTGGTTTTCATGTATCAAGATTTGGGACTTTGTTGAGGACACCACTAATTAATTCCAACTTCATTCTCTTGGTCCACTAGAAAACTTTCATCCAACGGATCAAGTGTTGTGGAAATTTGAGGAGATTCTTAAGTAGCACAAGTATGAAGTCCAAGGAATATCAAATGTTGAAAAATGACACTAAAAAAAGTTTCTAACTAAGGAGGATAAGAAATACATGCAACTTAAATGGGCCTTCCCCAAAGTTGAAAAATATATTAATAGGTTTTCAAGAGAGCTACCAACTTAGAGAACCCCATGAAGGAAACATTTTTTCCCCATATTAATATATATATATATATATATATATATATATATATATATATATATATATATATATATATATATATATATATATATATATAATTCTATTTGATCAATGGGAAAAATAGGATAAAGAAATAATCATATATTGAACCCCTAGTTCATCTAAGGGTTAAGTCTTTATTTGCTTATTATAGCCAGCTTTAAAATTGTATTTATAGGGGGAGTTGAGGAGTAATATAGGATTTTTTGGACTTGCTGAACTCCTCGATTTCAAGGACTCCATCTCCTTCCTCCATGTTTGATGCAAGGCGAACTCCCTGGAAGACACACTAGCCAATGAAAACTTCAAGGAAAACGTGACCTCCACGAACTTACAATAGAGGATCTCTCCAACCACTCAATCAGGCAAGTCTATATCGATATTAAACTCAAGGACTCCTCTACCCGATATGCGGGTGTCCACATGGCGACCTCCACCACTCTCCTCATCACGTGTCATGTTGTCCGGACGTGTGCCACCTCACCTCCCCCTCACGCGCTTTAACTATCCTCCTCCCTCAAGACGCAACTCCATTACTACACCCATGGCTCTCGCTCCCCACCTGTGCGACCTATGTATGATCCTTCAACTCACATGCTCCCAAATCCTTGCAACCTTAATGGTGTCAGATTTGACACCCCTCATCTTGGCACTTTTCTCTTGGCCACCCTTGATCTCTCCTCCCATTCTCTCCTTTCCTCTTATGAAAATTGGCTCTCAACTTCTCACAGACGATGTCCCTCTGCTCTCAACGTAAGGTGGTGGCTCTCCTTTGTGCCCAGATTTCTCAATTTCTCCCTCATGCCTCCTCGCAGGCATGCCACCCCCACCTTGGGGTGAAGTGGTCATGGTAAGAGAACCTCCACAGTTCCTCCCCCACCCCTCCTATCCAACCAAGATGGGTATGATAATTTGGTTCTAGGATCGCTGTGAAAATTGCTTGATGACTAGGAAGACGAGGTCTTAGGCTTCCTCCCGACATGTTGTCGCACCTCCAGGCACTATCAAAGCTACTCGATGGTCAAAAACCTCTTCACCCACACCCTCTTCATCCTCCTAGGTGTCTTCGTTCCAAGCCCCTCTAGCTCACCTCTCTCACCCCACTCCCTCATAGCTCATCCTCCTCCCTTTGATCCTCCCCCCTCAGCACCTATCCTCCTCCATCTGCGGCCCACACAAACACCTCGGTGCCTCAAGAGACTCCCAACACTACAGTTGAGGCGATTTCTCTAGGAACACACAACTTGTTGACTTCTCCAGGCACACACAACTCATTGAAGGCGACTACTCCAAGAACATAAATCTCATTGACTGCTCCAGACATGAACAACTTGCTGAAGGCTCCCTTCATAAAAAGCGCAGGCCTACTAGTCAACATCAAAGTTATGATAGCTCCAACTCCCCTAGTGACAATGACAATGATTTTGGTGGCTATCCAGTTATTGAAGAAACTCCTACGAATGGCCCCTGTTCTTGATGTTCAGGCCTCTGCACTACTTTCAGAATTTTTAGCATTTGCAAGTTTTACTGGTTTTTTGAAAAAAAACACATTGAAAATTAAACTCAAGTTTTTGGTAAGCCTGGTTTACCACCAAGGGTAGGCAAAATTCTCAAGTCTCTCCCCACCTAGTTTCCCACTAAGGGCAAGCCCAATTTTTTTCCACTGTCAGGGACAATCACTGTGTTTTTTACTGTATTTTAATATATTAGCTCCTAAACTTAGAAAAAACAAATATAGGATTTTTAGGGAAAAGGCCTTTTGATGAACATTTTTGTAAAAGGTTTTTTCTTATACGTTAGTTAATTAAGAAGACAATCATTGGCCAAACATTTTATCACTAAAAAAATCTTTTCATGTATATGGTGTGCTATGGATTATTCTACAATTCAACTAATATCATGGATGTTCTGTAAGAGATTTCATTTTATGTATTTCAAACTACTTTGAAAAAATATTGGCATTTATTTCATTTCATTTCTTCAACAAATCTAAATCATTTGTTTTATAGAAATTAATTATGGTTTTTAACTTGAGTTTCTTCCTTTTATTAGAAATATTTACTATTTAATTTAATGAATTTATGTAAAACTAATTAACGGACTTTTAAAGGATAAAGTAATACTATTTTTCTATTTTGGTAGATAACTCTCAAAACTTTGCATTTATTAGATAGTAAGTTTTACTTTATTTCTATAAATATTTGAAAAAACGATAAAAAGGAACATCATAAATCTTAAATCTCATCGGAATGTTGTTGGGACATTAATTCAGAGGGGTTTTCCACACCAAACAAGAAAGAGTTTAATTGAGCTTATTTTCTGGGTTAAACCCTTGTTGTTGACACCTAGGTATTTTTTCGTGTCAACACAGTCTCGTTTATAATTGCATTTGATTCCAAGGAATTGAGCTAAAATTCCCTTATTTCATTCTCACCCTTGGATTTAATAAAGCGTCGGCCATTAGTTAATGATCCATTGGGTATTTTAGAAAAATGTTCATTTTTACAATATCTTTCATTTCTTTATCATTTGATGAAGAGATATTCGTCTTCATCTATTGGACAGTTGGTTGTCATTGATGTCAACCCTTAGAGTGTTTGAGATACCCTAGAGTTGCGTTCGGGATTGATGGTGAGTTAGTTTTCATTGATGTCAACAAGAGTGTTTGATATCAGCAGATGTGATGGGTGCATTTGATGAAGTCTACATGAAGCCCTAGAGGGGTGGTCATGAGACCCGGAGTTGTTTGAGGAAAAATGACATGAATGATAATGAAAATGCAGGTAACACACTCATAGATGGATATTCCTCGTCATGTCATTTCTGGTGATAGGTGGTACACCATGTGGTTCCTCATGGTTAAGAAGATATGCCCTCATGAAATTGGAAGCCCCAAAAAATGGTTAAGAAGCTCCTAATTGGTTAATGAAAGGGTAAAGTTGTTGCAACATGAAAGTTCAATAATCCCTAATATTAAGGAGAGAAGTTACTTGGAAAAAGTATAAATACACCTCAAGGAGTCTCTCATAAGAACACACACATATTCATTTAATATTTATATTATGAGAATATTTTGGTCTATTGGAGACTCTGAGGTCGAATTTGAGGCAACAGAGAAAGTGTGCAAGAAGAGAAAACGTTTTGGAGTTGCAGAGAGAAAGGGTTTTATGTAACCCTAATTTAGTAGGCCCTCACGATTTAGCTTGAGGGTGTCACTTGAGGCCCCACATTACAGGTAGTATTTGTCTCACAAGGACAAGATAGAAGTGAAGGAAGATGCTAGTGCCAGGTTGTTGAGGTCTGAGGTAAAGCTACAGGTCTGTGTATCAGGATTAGAGGCACCAAACCAGTTACATATGTAAAGGTATGTTATTCTATGTGTTATAAGGTTGCACCTTGGTGATATTTTGGAACATGCTTGAGGCATGTCCCTGTGAGTTTTTTCATATTCCTTAAGGTACATCTTGGATGTATGGTACATGCTCATTGAGGTATATTTGTTGAGGTTCATTTTTGGTGCATATCTTGGATATATTGGCACATGGTTATGATTATTGGTTGAGGGATATCATGAGTGATATGGCACATGTTTGAGGTACCTGGTCTATGGATGGTTTTCATGTTGATTGAGGTATATGGTTGATGATATGGTGCATGGTTAGAGGCATATTTTGGTGACCTTGGTACATGCTTTGGTAATTTGTTAAGGCACTTCGTTGCTGATATCTTATGGTATATGGTTTATGGTATGATTGAGTGATATGGTATATGGTTGAGATACATTGTTGGTACATGGTATGGTACATGTGTTGATGTAAATTATTGATGTACATGGTTGATACATGGTATGGTACAGGTGTTGATGTACATTGTGGATGTAAATGGTTGATACATGGTATGGTACATGATTGATACCTAGTATGGTGTTGATGTACATGGTTGATAGTTGATTTACATGATACATGTGTTGGTGCATGGTTGATGCACTTGTTTTTGTACAGGTTGTGGTACACAGTCGATGATTAGTATGGTTCAGGTTGATGGTTTGGTACATGCTTTGTTACATAATTGAGACACATATATTGTGATGGTATCTTGGTGATCATGGTACATGATTGGTAGAGGCATGTGTTGGTTATGCTGGACATATAGTTGAGAGGTGTCCCTGGTATATAATCCACGTGAGAGGATCTAGTTGAGTATATGTGACAGTGAGAGGTTGGACAATTTGATCAGTGATAAGTTGATGCGACAAGTTTGATACTATGACAGGTTAACAAGTTACAATTTGATGTCACAGTGGTAGTCACAGTGGCAGTGACAGTGATAGTGTAAGTGATGGTGGTAGTGACAGTTGGTCTACATTTATATTTCAGGATGACAAGATGGGGAAAGGAAAGGGGGTTGTAGCCTCCTTCCAGTTGGTGTTGGAGAACACAGGGAGTTGGAGCTTCCTTTAGGTTGGATCCTAAGAATCAGGGGGTTGTAGCCTCCTTCTAGTTGGAGCGAGAGAATTTAGGGAGTTTTAGCTTCCTTCAGGTTGGATCTTGTAAATAGGGGGTCCTAGACTCCTTCTAGTGGTAGTTGGAGAATTAGGAAGTTGGTGCTTCCAATGAATGTATTCTTAACAATATATAATAAATCAATTATGTGGTTTTATCCCATTTGGGTTTCCACATAAATTCTAGTGTATTGTGTATTTGATGTGATGTTACTTATGTTTATATTCTCATGATATATTGGATGTAATCATAGATGATACATTGTTGATATATTGTTGATTAAGTTGAACTTTATATATTATGGTTAAAAGTGGTAAAAGTGGTCATACTAATTCACCCCCTTCTTAGTATTCCAACAATTGGTATCAAAGTAGGTTCCTTCAGAAAATAGTTTAACCAATGGAAGGAAGGTCAGGGAGTATGTTATGTTTATGGTTCCATAGTTTGATGGTTAGAATTGCTAGAGATTTGTAATGTGGAGTATCTAGATGAAAACGTTTTTAGAGGCATAGGGGTATGATGTTTGGAAATTAGTTGTTACAGGATATATTTCTACTAGGAAATCAAAGACTGTAGCCAATAAGGAATTGAAAAGAAACAAAAAAATATCAAGTGACTTCATCTTGGAAGGATTACCTCATTCAGTAAAAGAGAAAGTGGGACAATTTTCATCAGACAAAGAAATTTGGGAAAATTTACAAAATATCTACTCAAAGAAATCTCATCCCATCACAGGGCCAAAGCACATTGATTAGAACAAAGAAGAGGTTAAATCTGAAGAAGAATAAATATGATCATCATGTCAAGCAAATTTAGAAGAAGAAGATTGTGAAGAAGGCATAGTATGTCTTGAAGCAACACTAATAAGTGCTTTAGACGAATTGATGAAAGAAAGGAAGAATTTTTTTTTATCTTGAAGAACAATTGGTCAAGAATAATTCTCAAGAAAGTTCTGAATAATCCCAACAGGTCATCGTGAATCTAAAATCTTAGCTAGAAGAAGCCAGAAGGATTGAAGAAACATATAAAATTCAGATGGAAGAGAAGCAGTGTTTGGAAGTTGAAATAACAACACAAAGAAAGCAAGAAGAAAAGAGAGAGAATATTTTGATAGATCATTTCAAGGAAATATCTTAGGATTTAAACCATCTTGAAGAAAAATTTAGTCAACAAGAAAAAGGGATTGAAGAAGAAATCATCTCCATGAAAATACAACTTGAATAAGCAAAGAGAATGGAAGAAGTCATGAAGATTCAGATGATGAAGAAAGAAGAAGATGTTGAGAAGACTGGAGAAGAAGTTGTCACATTAAGAGTTACAATTTTCAATATCAACAAGAACATTGAAGAGAGAGAAACATCCACATCATCAGAAATGAAAATTGAAGAGAAGCACTCTAGATTGCCAGAAAGGAAGAATGAAGAAAAAGGTAAGAGTTATGTAGAAGTACTCAAAGAATGGAATCATGGTCAGTAAGAATCAAAGAAAAATACATCTTCAAGAAGACCTTCCACATTCAAGTAGCAAAGAAGCTTCAATCAAGATGAAGGAATCAACATAAGAAAATATCATGATCAACAAAGGCAGGAATTCAGAAGCACTTCACCACAAAGAAATATCATTGAGTCCCAGGTATGTAGATTTATTTTATGGTCATTATTTTAATTGGACTAACTTTGGACACAAAGTTGCATATTGTAGGGCTTATGGAAGAAATGTTCAAGAAATAAATGCTTATGTGGCCCCACATAATATTGAATGTTACAAATGCCACAACTATGGTCACATAGCTCTGAATTGTAGATGCATGTTAGAGCCTTCCATGAAAGAAAATATCAATGTCAAACACATGAAGATTTGGAGAAGAAAAGACAGACAAGAAGAGTAGGTGAATAAAGAAAGTCCCAGAGATCACAACATTTTTAGTAGTGCAAGGAAGAAAATAAGAGAAGGTGAATAAATAACAGGCCCAAGAGATTGTACTCTCAGGAATTGTAGTACAAGAGCATAATGAATACATAGGAAAAAAGGAAGAAGTCAGAGTTCAGAGATATGATGAGTATACAGACGAAGAGGAAGATTACTCCACATTAGGGTAGATTCCTTCATTGTTCTGAGCCATATGGATTAGATGCTCCTAGTAAATATGAATATTGAATAGAAGGAGTTGATGTAGTAGCTACTACAGATCAGAGAACCATATTTTGAGTAGTTTGAATTGTTTGTAAAGACAGATTCAGAGCATTCAGATAGCAGAAGTACAAAATGACAAATTGATTAATTGAGAAGAAGTGTTCCCATGTAGATATTAGAGGAATATCATTGACGCACTTTCCAGCAAGGGATATATTCATTACAGGTTCAAGGATGTATTGCAGATCAGTAAACATATTTGGTTTAGTCTATGAAATAGGAATATGTGATGATAAGTTACAACAAATAAGCCTTCGTGATAGTACAATTGAGTAGCAGAGTTATGAACAGTTTATGACATATGGATAGAGATGGATTTATGATATCATAGGAAGGTATAGACAAATATATGACAAAACATATTTACAATTGGAATTAGTGGAATTAGTGGAAACAATGAAAATAGTTAGTCACGGGAAGACTTATGTAGGAGCATCGCCATCAACATTCAATGAGGCCAAGTAGAGGACAACTCAACATCCAACACACACATTCAAACTAATTTGGATTCCAAGGGGATCATGTCATTTACTATTTTGAAAGTATTGAAATCAAAATTCCTTTAATGTTTTGAGGCTTGAGCAATTGATCGAGATCACAAGAGATTGTAATTACCTTAATTAACTGTAGGATTGTACAAATATCGAGCATCGAATCATATCTGGGTTGTAATTATCCATTTATTGTGATAATCCTTAGTGGTAGAATGATTTAATTATGATGCGAAAGTGTTATAGGATAAATCAGTAAATGCAGACATAAACTAATCTCCCTAGATCCAACTGAATCTAGAACAAAATAGGACAAGACATGATGCTTCCCCTAAGTTATAATCATTGATCTAAGTGTCAAAAAAGGAATTGATGACTTACCTTTGAGATCTCTTCCTTATATCTTTGTTGTTCTCACTTCACTTCCGGTGCTCTTGTGAAACCAAATCTGCAATGACACAAACCAATCAAAGTGAAAGAAACTATGATAGATTCAATGAAAACTTAGACATGTGATCAAGGAGTCATGTAATAAAATGAGAATAATTTTATGGGAAAGAAACATGCCACTGTATTATATTGAATAAAATTGGAAGATACAAACTGAAATGCCTTGATGTCGTAAGTTCCCTTTTAGTGGTCCTTCGTTCCAACACACACATACACTTTCTCCGAATTTGCATGAAGATAATCCACAGATATTGATGGACAAATGGAGGCCTCAAGAATCAATTGTATCAGGATTCTTCACACAGTCTTCAACTTATTCTTTTCTCAATCTTGCTTGACCTTGCTTAACCTTTTCCATGAGAAATCCATTATTATATAGGATAAGATGAAGTGGTTACTAGGATGAGGATGATCCCATCAAATCAGAAAAACCGGTAAGATCACAACCATACGGACGCCACCTTACATTCTAGAAGATTATCCTTCTAGAAACTTCATGAAGCTTCTTCCTTTTCTTAGATTCAAGCACTGTTGCACCCTGCCTATATAGAAGCATGTAGAAATCCCGCAGGCCAGGCATAAAGAAGCCTCCAGAAAACAAAGATTTTTGCACTGTGTACCACTGTCAGCCGCGACATCATTCTAAAAATGTGCCTTGTAGGGGAAGAACTCAGCCATTTTCCTGATGTGAAAGATTATTTTGGAAGCCTAAACACATGCCTATGGAGTCATCATCAGAGTGACCAAAATAATGTGTAACAGAATTCCCCTCAAAGTATGAGGCTGGAACATGTGACAGCTGAAATACTTTGTAAAATGCATGTGTGTGTCAGGAACAAGGAGTGCACCAATCAAGAACCTGCAAACAAACAAGCATCTGCATAGAATTATACCATTTCTGAGGTAAGCATTCCCATGCTCAGATTACAAGTGATCAAAATCATAAATGCAAGTCATGGCCACCAATTATACACCGTGGATCCATGTCATCAAGATTCTACATAGCCACTAGAAAAACATCGTGGATCTATGTATTAGAAAGTGTAAATTCAGACACAACGACGAGACATACAAAGTGGATCTATGTTTCAATTCAAATCATAAATACTCCATTGCAACATGGGTCAAAAATATAATATCTAGGGTCTTCAATCCCATTGTCCATAAGTACAAATCTAATCATGTGATTACAGGGGTTGAAGTCAAACATGGTAGAAACCACTTGATTACCGGTCATTGATGAAAACCGTTAACAAGAGCGAGGTAAATCACCATTGATTTCAATGACTCCCAAGGTACCTTAGTACAATCCAACAAATGTGAATAAATGAGCTGAATTCGAACACTTGATGAAATCTCTCGTTCAAGGACCAATGATGTGAATCCACTGTCAAGAGTGAAGAAACCTACCATTGAGGCATGCATGCTCTAAGGTACTAAATGATTTCTAGGTCTTGTTCCTGAATGATGAGTTGAATTCGATAGGAAAAAGACTCGTCACAGGAGGGCCTTGATGTATCCCCCTTCAGTGACACATAATAAGTAACAAATTAAGGGTAGATCAAAGTATGAAAATGATTTGAAACTAACATAGGGAAGGCCAACATGGTAAGAAATGACAATGCAGATGGTCGACTCAAGGGAGGGCTTGTTTGGACTTCTCTTGAACATATGAATGACACAACACTGGTCTTGGTAGAATTGACTCAAAGACGACCCAATACATGAATTCAAAGAAGGCTAGATGAGAGACAAATGCATTCCCAACCCGAATTCAAATGACAAGGGGGGTGCCATGTTCAAGAGAGACTAGTACTACCACCAACACGGATACAGAGACACATTTCTTTCCCAAATTTTCTCCCGCCATTTCTGGCAAGTACCTCTTTATTTTTACACAAGCTTGAGGAGGATAACATATGATTGTAATGTAAGCTCATCCTTCGGACTAGTCCCTCAAAGTATTTTTAATGAGCCCTAAGAAGGAGTGGTTCGGTCCCATGTGGGTCTCTCGATGTTTGTTTAACGAGTCCAAGGATAGAAAACTCGGGGGTTTTTCATGTTTACAGTGTCTAAAAAACACTTAAAGAGAACTCTCTCATTTCCTTTTTTGTAAAATACCTCGATGGAACTGAAAAAGTGATAAACTATCACCCATCAAACGTTTTATTCAAATACTTTTACGAGCATGAACAGAACAAGGTCGCTCAACAATCTTTTCATTTTTATGGATTGTGAAAATATCTTAAATGATACTCCACGTGTGTCTCTTTTTGTGTTACCAAGACGAGTACGAAAGGACAAAAAAAGTATACTCGGTTGCGTTCTCATAGATTTTCGAGCATGAGAACGAACAAAGAGTGAACTCAAGGTTTTACTAAAAAACCCTAAAAAGTAAACCCTAAAAAGTATCGATGTGCATAAAGAAGAGAAAACAAATTACAGAACAAAGATCCATACTTTGTTAATTAGGAGTCTAGTCTTATTATTGCAAGAAACATGACACTCACGAGACTATTAGTTTTGAGGGTTTATAACCAAACACATTTATATAATATAAAATATTATGAAAAAGGATAAAAAATGAAATAAATAAGAGTAAGAGTTCTTTTTTACAATTTCATTTGTATTTGGTCAAGAACTTGTCTAAAAACCCCTTTTTCACCTCTTACTTCAGCGGTCGATTGCGAAGAGAACAGGCGATACAATCGACGAATGGTTTCCGTGAAAACAGTAAGTTCTTTTTCTTCTTCTTTTCCAATGGTTTAAAATTTGTTTTTTGGTGGTCAAAAATGATTTTTTTGGTGATTTTTGGGCCAGTAGGCCTGCGCTGGGGCCGCCGCAGGTGGCCAATATCGGGACCTGCAGAAATCAATTATTTTTGCAGGTGCCCAATGGCTCGCCTGCAAAAATCCCGTACTATAATTGAAGCTCAGTTGCGGTGGCCGAAAACCAAAAAAGAAAAGAAAGCGTTGAACCAAAAAGAATTCCAAAAAGGGTGGATAAAGGTGCTAACTGTCCTCTCTTACTTCCATGTAGGTGTTTGATTGAAAAAATGTTGGAATGAAGAGAATGTGAGCATGAATATGGTGACTCTATGGCTTTGAATGATCTAGGAATCATTAACGCTCTTCGACAATGTGACCTATTGAAAATTTTCAAAATCCAGGGCATGAGAGCCCAACAAAGACTTTTAGAGTACTTGGTCCATATGTGGGACACGTAACAACAAGTATTTCATGTGGGTTTTCATGTCCTTTCCTTGGACATTGAGGATATTTACTTTCTGATAGGGTTATCCCATCATGGGGCACATGTGATTGTAATAGGGGGTCGAGGTGGTGGCTTGTCGATGAGTGAGTATATCTGTCAGCATTGTGAAACTGATGCCAAAAGGCACAAAGGTAAAGTGGCTATCCAAGGTGTGCGATATCTGACTCTTAGAGCCATCCTCTTTACCATTGCACGGATGGAAATAAGCATGTTGCTGCACATGGCGCTAAAGAGTTATTTTCAACATGTCGTTGAATGTATGGAACCTCAAGTATTCAATTGGTGTGACGGTGTGCTCCATAGTATGAAGACACAACTCACTAAAAGCAAGAGAGGAGACCTAAAGAAATTTGGGTATGGGTCCATTTTGGTATCTTTCTTCTTAGAAAGAGTCCCTCATTTACAAATATAGGTAGAGTGGGGAATACCAGTCCCAGGAGACCCAAGAATGAAACAATGGTGTAACCTTATGGCTGGGCACGTAGCGAGCCCTATTATCAAGTAAAATCATCAATGATGCATTTTTTGACTAGTTAAGGCCCCAAATATTGATGATTGATGATTATGCATATGTCAGCCTGGACTTTCGGGGTGATCCCAACTTGGCTCTCCCTGAGGGATTTTAGTGGGGAGATCTAGGTAAGAAATACATTTTGTTCTTTATAGTGTTTTGTGATTTTTAGAATATTAGATGTTTTTGTGTTTTCGATCTAAAGACTAATCAGAGACTTTTGACTATTCAGATGTAGGGTCGCATCGACCTCCCGACACATCTCTGATTCAGAGGCGAGGAGAGGCACATGTGGTAGTAGGGTAGGATGCCGACGACTATGAGGCGATGGAGTAGAACTTATAAGGCTTGACGACAGGAATTCCTGATATGTCAATCGAGGAGGTCCTGAGGCGTTATCAACGCCATAATGTAGGCGTGTCTAGCTCAATTAGTTGGTTACTTCGTAGGGTAGCACGGGAAATAGTGTACTATCACGAGCGACATCCATGATTCCATTTCGAGCGACATATGTGATGTTATTTTGTAGGAGCCATGGGCTCTATATTTTGATATTTTGGTCCTTGGATGGAAAACACTTTTTGTTAAACATTTTCATTATATATATACATTAGGCTTCTACCGGCTTACTCTGTTTTTATATACAATGTGTAATGTGTGATTGGATTTATAAATGTCTCAAATGTCTGTCTAACACATAATTAGCTAGAGCATCAGTTAATGTATTTATACGTTTAGGAATGTGTTTATATTCAATATAATCAAAATAATGTTCCAAAAGGCGAATTCGTAGATATACCCGTAACAAAGTAGGACTTCAGATAGTGTAGGCATTACTTAACTGGAGCACTACTAGTTGTGAATCAAGTTGTACAACGAAGTGACAAATCCCAAGTGAGATAGCATCGGTCAATAATTCAATGGCTGCGTTATATTCTGCAATATTATTGGTTGCACGACCGAGACAAACACCTTTTAAACTGATAAGTTCGTTGGTGGGTGCATAGATTTCCCAAGCAACAAAAGCTAGGTTCTGACTACTACAGCTAGCACCATCAACGAAGCCAATATAGGGTAGAGAAGATGTCAACATCTGGAAACCAAGCGCAATGTAAGGTAAGCAGTTGGGGGTCGAAACTAAATAATGAAAAACACACAAAAGTAACACACAAGAGTATGGTACAATAAAAGTACAAGCACTCATGCAAAGACAGTCTAAGAAGAATACTTCTTCAAGTAAAGCCCATTTCTGGATTCACTCAAAGGAATTCCATCATAATCTACTAACTCATAGTTTCCCTTCTCTAACACTCGTTTGATGATATATGGGCCACACAACATAGCTTCAAATTTTTCAGCTCCTAGCAGATCACGATCTTGTTCATAGAAGAGAACTAGATCTCCCTCAGAGAAAACACACAGCTTGACATGCTTGTCATATTGGGATTTTACGCATTTCTTCTGGGTTTCAATAACTAGGGTGGCATCACGATAGGTGTCATCTAATTGCATAAGATACAATAAATGCTCCTCTTCATCAAATGTGTTTGGGAGAAGTTCGATGGCTAACTTCAAAGATGGTATTTCACATTCAATTGGGAGAACAACTTCAATGACGTAGACTAGTTGAAAGGGAGTAAATCCCGTAACAGACTTCACAGATGTCCGATAGTCCCATAATGTTGAAAACAACACCGTGTGCCAGTTGGTCTTATGGATTCCTATTATCCGACGAAGCATAGTGGTAAGAATTTTATTTATTGCTTCAAATTGGTCATTGGCCTGTGGATAGTAGGGGGTTGAGTTTTCATGCCGAAGACCCAAATTGTTGGTAATTTCAGACATCATAAAGTTTCAAAAATGGCTACCGTGATCAGTAACGATAGCTTGTGGAATCCTGAATCGAGTAATAATATTATTAAATATTAAAAGGGTTGTAGTTTTCCCAGTATTGTCGAAAGTAGGCATCGCCTCAACCCATTTTTTGAAATAATCCATGGCTATGATAATGTATCCATGCCCCCCGGCTGAGTGAGGGTGACATGTCATGAAATCAATACCCCATTTTGTGAAAGGTCCAATAGAAACTACAGGGTGTAAGGGAGCGGGATGTGATCTTGTTTTATTATTGTATGTTTGGCAAGCATTGCATTTTTGAACGGTGGTAATACAATCTTTAAATAAAGAAGGAAAAAAATACCCTACTCACAAGATCTTTTGGGCAGTAGAATACCCAGACATGTGACCACCACATGCTCCAGAGTGGCAGTCGTTCAAATATTTCTTAGCTTCATCATAGGTGAGACATCGTCAAAAAATGGAGTCAACCCCACGACAATAAAGAGTGTCACTAAGGATAATGTACTGACGGGATTGGTAATGGATGCAACAACGGTTAGTGCTGAACAAATCGGGCTGAAAATTCTGAGTTTGGAGATAGATAATGATATCTCCATACCAAAGGTCATCAGAACTGATCAGAAAAATGGATTCATCAGGTAAAGAATCCTTTTCTACATTCTTTGTCTCAGTGCAGGGAAGGTCACATATCACTTCGGCAAACACCAAGGATTTCTTAGACTTAGCACGTTCAATTTCTAAGTCAAACTCCTGGAGAATTACTATCCATTTAGATTAGTTTCCCCCTAGAAATTGGCGTGTAAGAATGTGTTGCATGGGTTGCAATCGGAAATTACAGTGGTCTTGTGTAATAAGATATAGTGATGGAAACTTTGGACAGCTTGAACGGCTGCCAAGGCTAGTTTTTCAACATGTAAGTATTTGGCTTTGGTAGTCGTGAGACTCCAACTCAAATAATAAATGACATGTTCGTTGTGTGAATCATCTTCTTGGACTAGAACCATGGTGATGGTAAAGTCTGAAGCAGCGAGATAAAGGGAGTAATCTCTACTATAATCGAGTGGGAAAAGTAATGGGGTATGGGATAAAGTCAGTTTCAAAGCTTTGAAAGCTTTGTTGGCAATGGAACCCCATACGAACTCAGAACCATTCTTGAGCAGTCGAGTAAATCTGAGTGTTAATTGAGCATATTTTGGGATGAAACGATGTAAAATGTTTGCCTTCCCTTGCAAACTTTGAAGCTAGCGAAGTGAAGAAGGAGGGAGATTGAGGATCGCCTCGACCTTCAAAGGATCGACCTTGATCCCTTGGCGTGACACGATAAAATCTAGAAGTTGATCAAAATCCACACTGAAAACACATATGTGTGGGTTTAAGCATATACGATAGAACCAACAACGAAGGAGGAACATGGCTTGGAGGTGTGTCGGATGGTCACTACGATGCATGGAATGCATCGGTAGGTCATCTAGATATGCTTGTACAATGTGCTTAATGTCATGAAAATCATAAGACATGGCACATTGAAAAGTCGCATTGGTGTTCTTTAAATCGAAGGGTAGTTTCTGGTAGGGAAAGGTGCCCCAAGGACATATAAAAGTGGTTTTTGTGTTGATCCGCGGGATAGATGTTGATTTGATTATAGCCGAAGAAAACATCCATTAAAGAGAAGATTTCACTCCCGATGAAATCGTTGACGATCTGGTCAATGAAGGGGGTGGGAAAGTTGTCCTTAGGACAAGCTTGATTTATGTCCCTATAATCGACACAGACATGGATCGTACCTTGTTTCTTGTTAACTGGAATGAGATTGGATGCCCAATCAATTAAAGCCACAGAATAAATAAAGCCATATTTAATAATTTTTTTGACTTCAAGCTTAATAGCAGTTGCTTTATGGGGGTGGACCGGATGAAGTCTCTACCAGAAGGGTCTAGCACCTGGGTATGTCTTAATTTTGTGTACAATAATATCAGGGTTAATACCTGGCATTTCTTCATAGATCCAAGAGAAGATGTCACGAAACTCTTGTTAAAGTGATTTATATGCGACAACCTCGTCAGTGGAGCACAAAGCTCCGATGTGAACATTTTCAACAACTCCATGTTTAATGGATATGTTGAGGGGGATGGTGGGTGAAATATTACTTAAGTTCCCTTCATATAACACTTCGTGTGATGACGCGGGAACAGAGGAAATGACAGCAACAGTCGATTAGGTCGAGATCCATTGGTAACTCTCGATGGTGTGTTGTTCAAGGAAGAGAATGGAATGATGATGTCCATCATCCCAAGGGGTATATTCCATCAACATATCCGACATAATCATCTCGCCCGTGGGAAAAATAACGTTGAATGGGTCAGGGGACGAATCACCGAGAGAGAGGGTAGAAGGGGTTGTTGATTGAATGGCTTCATAGGTGGATTCAACCGGACTTAAAACCATTTGGTTGTTGTAGCGAGGATAATCAACAGGTTTGGGTATGACCCACGGGTCAGAGGATGTGTGAGTTTGGCAAGAAAAGATGGAAATCATGTTGATCGAGGCAACCAAAGGAGGTGGAGCATCGGGAGGTGGGATTGAGAATATACCCATCAAAGTCAAATATTTAAATAGGCCCACACTGATGTTCTCATACCCAGGTGATGTCTTCATGATAAAAGGTACGTTTCTAGTATGGGTGTTAGAGTTCAAAAAGGATAGTTGGTCAACAGTGACGACCTTTCCCTGATGTGGAAAACGTAAAACGCGGAAAAGGGTAGACACAACAACCTGCATCACATCAATCTAGCTATGAAAAATTAAGAAGTTATAATCAAGAGGTGCATCAAAGACCTCAACTTCAACGTTGACCGATTTGCCTTCCAACGTAATAGGAAACAAAGGAAGTACACCATAGCGTTTAAATCCAAAGCCATTGAAGGATTTAAGTGTGTTATGTGATTCAGTAAGAGGAGGAGAGTTGATGGATTTCCAATAGGCAATAGACATTACACACATGGAGGCACCCTCATGATTAACAGTCCTACAAATGTTCTTGTCGAAGACAACAACTTGTATTTGGAATGCTAGTTGAGGGGGGAGTCTCGGAATGTGATCTTCGAGGTAAAAAATTATCAAATTTGTATCCATAGGATCAATTCCACTGATAGCCTTTAGTAGTGCCTTCCGTTAAGCACAGAAAATTTGGAGGACTTCGAGATCCAACATCATAGAAGGTGCTTGCACCAGATCTTCTACAATACTGTAGTTCTGAGCAGTACGTGCATGAGGGTTGAAGGCATACTTTCGAACAACACCCTTTGGGGGAGGGAGAAGAATTGTATCAAGACTCGATCGCTCGAGATGAAGAGGACTGTTAAGAGGTGAAGTTGAAGGAGGTTGTTGAACCAATGAAGGTGGTATATCATCAACCTTCTCCTTTAAGGAAGAATAATCTTTGGCTCGAGTGGTCAGTGTAACATCATTCTTTCTGGAATCGCCAGTACACATGAGTACATAAAAAGTAGTAGAGGGAGAGGGTTGGTCATGGATGACCAGTTGGGCCTGCTATTGAGAAGGGAAAGGTTGAGACAAGATGGCAAGTGTGGGATGTTTCACGGTCCCTTGGAGGAACTTAGTAACCTCGACCTGTCTTAGACAATATTTCATATAGTGATCGTCACCATAGATAAGGAAACAATATCTGGGCTTGCACTTATCCTTATCATCAACAGGTTGATTTTTGGCTTTCTCAGATTGTGGGTTATTTTTATCCTCTTTATTCTTACCCTTCCCTTTTTTAGAATTATTATTTCTGGTAGGGGTAAATTGAATAGAGTTAACCTCAGAGGTTTTGTCGGTGGGAGGGGTAGAAGATGGAGCATTTTGAACATTAGAAGCATTAGACTTGGGGTTGGTGGGAGAGGCTTTCGTATTTTGAGGTTTATCATGGAAAGTGCCAATCACACCATCAAATGCATGAGAAGTAGCAGGGGTAGTTGAAGTAGCAGTAGTAGAAGGGCGAGGTACATGAGGGAGTAAGTTGTAAAGAGTACATGTTTGTGAATAAACGAGGTCAAGGTGTTGAGCACGACTGATAGAATTTTCTTCGGTGACAACTCCACCCATGGAAATATCACAAGAGATCTCATTCATGAATGATTTCGTGAACCACTCAGCCAATAACTGATCAGGAAGATCAAGTTTGATCAAACGTCATATTCGTCTCCACTCATGAATGTGATCAAATATGTGAGTGGCCTTAGTTTGTTTGAAGGAACTCAAAATCTCAGTTCCTGTTTCATAATGAATCGGTAATTGGTAGCATGTAAGAAAGGCCATGGCTAGGGTATTAAAGTCAGTGAAGAAACCTCGTGGTAGTTCTATATACCACTTTGCAGCAGAACCTGTGAGAGTTCATTGGAAGAGTTGTAACCGAATGGAATCATCCATCAAAGAGTTGGATGAACACCAAAGGTGGAAATTCATGACATGGTTGTTCGGATCCTCTCCCGATTTACCGTCAAATTTTGGAATGTCAGACGATAATTTGGTCGGTATAACGGGCCAATGGGGAGAATGTAGGATAGGATCATTCAATATTCTAGACAAATCAGGTAGATCCAAAGTGACTAAAAAGGGTAATTATCTATTCACGGGAGGATATTGGTGACTTTGGGGAGGGAGTCCCATTGGTATACCAATAGGACCATAAGTAGTTTGTATGTGAGGAGAAGGTCCTAATAGATTCAGACGTGTGTGCAGAGGCATGTAGCCCATAGGGTTGTACTGATTGGAGATGTTCCCTTGGGGAGGGATACTAGATTGAAAGTTTGAACCCCAAATAGGATTGGAAGAAATGAGGTATGACTGACCCGAAGTGGAGACACCAATTTTGTTATAGGATAAATCAGTAAATGCAGACATAAACTAATCTCCCTAGATCCACCTGAATCTAGAACAAAATGGGATAGGACATGACGCTTCCCCTAAGTTATAATCATTGATCTAAGTGTCAAAGAAGGAATTTATGACTTACCTTTGAGATTTCTTCCTTATATCTTTTTTGTTCCCACTTCACTCTAGTGCTCTTGTGAAACTAGATCTGCAATGACACAAAACAACCAAAGTGAAAGCAAATATGATAGATTCAATGAAAACATAGACATGTGATCAAGGAGTCATGTAATAAAATGAGAATAATTTTATGGGAAAGAAACATGCCACTGTATTATATTGAATAAAAGTGGAAGATACAACCAAAATGCCTTGATGTCGCAAGTTCCCTTTTAGTGGTCCTTCGTTCCAATACACACATACACTTGCTCCAAATTTGCATGAAGATAATCCACAAAGCTTGATGGACAAATGGAGGCCTCAAGCATCAATTGTATCAGGATTCTTCACAGATTCTTCAACCTATTCTTTGCTCAATATTGCTTGACCATGCTTAACCTTTTCCATGAGAAATCAATTATTATATAGGAGAAGATGAAGTGGTTACTAGGGTGAGAATGATCCCACCAAATCAGAAAATCTAGTAAGATCACAACCATACGGACACCACCTCACCTTCTAGAAGATTCTCCTTCTAGAAACTTCTAGAAAATTCTTCCTTTTCTTAGCTTCAAGCATCATCGCACCCTGCCTATATAGAAGCATGTAGAAATCCCATAGTCTAGGCATAGCGCAGCCTATGAAAATCAAGGATTTCCGCACTGTGTACCACTATCAGACTACGACATCATTCTAAAAATGTACCTTGTAAGGGAAGAACTCAGCCATTTTCCTCATGTGAAAGATTGTTTTGGAATCCTGAACACATGCCTATGGAGTCATTATTAGAGTGACCAAAATAATGTGTAACAGAAAGCAATAGAGTAGTCAGAAGGAAGGATCGAGAAGCCCCTGAATGTATAAATGTATGTAATCTATGCCCAAAAGAGGTTGTTGAAGTTTATTTTGTTATCTTGTTGAACAAGAGAAGTTGAGAACTGCAAGAACCATTTGTCAATGTTTTGTTGAAGTAATATAATAGAGGAGATTTGCTTCAAATCATAGATGATTTTAGCGGCGAAATTTTGCTCATGGGTGAAATTTAGGGGCTTCCAATTTTTTATTGGGTGAATTTTTTGTATTAAAGTGATTTTTTAAAACTTATATCATTAGCCCATAATTTATTTTAGGGGAAAAATTGTGTACAGGGTTAGCCCTTGTTTTTATGAGATATAGAGGAAAAAAAATTGTATTTCGCCCCTGAAATTTGGAGGGACAAGCTTCCATTAGCCAAATTTCTAGAAGTATGGGAATTTCTGATAGCTTCTTCGCCCCACCATTTCGTAAAATCAGGGTTTCTGGTTTAATTTTCCCAGATTTTGTGGTATGGGCACTGGGTGGCAACATTTTGGCCCTCCCACCTGGTATAAATTGTATGGAATCTACCCAGTGCCCAGGGTTAAAATCCTAGCTTTGTTACTTGTCTAGTTTGTTCGTGAGAACTATAGAGTCTACTATCTAGTGACCATCCAAAAAATCTCTAAATCGCCAAGGCCCGGTTTACATATATTGAATTTTCGTGTTTATTTCCCCTCAATGGAACATAAAGAAGGAAAGAGATGCTAGTGGTGGAGCCACCTGTTCAGAGTAGAATTTGTTACAGTTATTAGCCTGGTGGTCCGTGGAGCCACCTGTTCAGAGCAGAAGAAACTCGGAAGGTGCCATGCGAGGCTTTGGCGGTGAATAATTACCAGGGTTTCAAATTTGCAAACGTCTTCATAGGTATTTACTAGTTATCTGGTCCTTCATCTTTAAATTCCTTAAAGATATTTATTTAAATTGTAGGACAAAAACTGCAGACTTGGAACCAAATCTGTTTTGTCACAAGGGTGTGTATTTTCACGTTTTTTTTTATTTTGTTTATACTTATGTTTTTTTATTTGGATCCCCATTCCATTTCCCTACCATGTGCACCTAATCTCCAGCCAAGTTTTCATCCTTTTTCCAATCAAATTGCACCCAATGACTTTTCTAGCTATCTGTATTTGTAAGGTAAGAAAATTGTTAGCAAGTTTTAATACAAAATTATCAGTCCAATACAAATAAATCCTAAATCAAATACAATCATAAAACACATGTAACATCCAATGAAGACAACCACAACGAAACTGCCTAACCCATATTCTCAAAAAATGCAATAAAATGATGACCCTAACATCAATCAGCTAAAGCTATCAACAAAATTATATAATGAATATGATTCAATCACAAATCAGTTATCTATCATTCTGGACCAAAAGTTGACTTCCAGGCTAGGGAGTGATCTCAAGGTCATCTTGAAGAACCATTGAATGCCAGGTTGGTAGAAGTTGGGGAATTTATCCAGCCTGGCACAAGGCCCTTCACAGGCATAAAAATTTTCTTGGGGTCTTGCAAACTTTGTGCCACACTGCATGATCATCCATTTTAAGTTGTGCAGGCAAAACTTAAAAATATTCAGGGAAGGATTTCCACACGAGTAGTTCTGACATCAAAATCTACATGCCATTTAAATATATATATATATTTTGAAAACCCCACTTCCATCAACTGTGTAAAATTTTGTTTACCTTTGCCAGTGTTCTGAAAACCCAAACCAACCATCCCTTTGCTAGAGTCATAATGTATGGAGAGTATCCAACCAAAGATTCAAAATTTGCTTGGTCCGATCCTTAAGACAATCACTAGTCATTTTTCTGCAAGGGAACATGTCTACTACCACCAGTTTTTCCAATTCCAAGAGATTGTTGAGCTTAGTTTTGGTCCCTAGGTTCAATATTACTAGATCCTCGATTTTTTTTATACATTTCTAACTTTTGGGTATCCTTTCCCTTTCTAGAGAATGTTGGTCTTGGCTACCTACTTCAACCATAATGGAACCACTCATGAGGGTATGATTCATAAGTTTCTTAATTAAACCTACCTTTGGTTGAGCTTCATAAAATCCCACTAAGTTGTAAAAAGGTAATTCAACATCCTCGTAGGAATCCGACAAAGGGATATCAATACTAGTAGTTGCATAATGTCAATCAAATGGTCCATCCTCTCTAGTCTTGTGGAATGACAATTTGAGATCTCTAATATCTTCACCATTATGCACAATAGGTGGAAAGTTTATTGTGACACTAAGGTGGAACATCTTTTGTGACATTAAAGTCCTAAAGGGAAACAAAACCTCTACCCTTCATCCTTTCCTCCAACCTAGCCAGGTACACGAGGTCATATCCCCTTGGATCCATTTGTAGATAGCCCCTAGGCCATCTTGTTGATAATGTCCATTGTTTCCTCCTCCAATGTGTAGTGTCCCCAAGGCCGAGCCCCGTTGTAAACCATGTTTTGAAAGGAATTGTATTTATGTTTTATACGCTGGTGAGCCAAGTTTTTATAAGATAGAGGCTTATGTGTTTGTTAGGCCAGGGAGCCTGAGTGTTGAAGGCCAGGAGCCTACTATTGTATATGTAATCACGCAGAACAATTAATAAAACATAAACACCACCATGTGCAGACCGACCATGATGAATGAGTGAAGGGGGACTAAGAATCCATAGGGTGGGCAAGGAATTAGGGGCTGGAAGGTGGAAAAAGAGGCTAAGTGTTGATCTTAAGGGCTAAGCCTAGGGGGGGCTTAAGCCTGGGAATAATATTTTAATAATATCCCAAAAGACATGTGCATTTTATGTTTTATCCTAAGTCCTGGCAAGGGGAGAACATACAAGGGAGATGCGTGCTGGTGGAACACATGCATTTTCATGGGTGACAAGTGTCAACCCTGACGCATGCAAATAAAATGGCCAGGGTGAGACATGAGAAGGTTCCTCCCCCATTATACTTGATTGTTTGAATGCGTATGGAGCCCTGGATAGTACTACCAACCCGACTCCTGTAGAGAACCTTCGTGCGTCCTTCTGGTTCGAAAAGTCTATGTCTAGCTCTGAGAAAACTGGTGTGTATATTCCCTGAACAAGAAGCCTGCATGGATTTGGGAAAGAGTCTGTGTTTGGTTCTGAAAAATTGGTGCGCCCCTTCTCTGTTCTAAACCGGGGAGTCTGAATCGACCCCTACGTGGACGACTTGTCATGCATCCATGAGAATCTAGAGGGTGAGTCTATCCCGTGTTGCCAAATTGAGAAAATGGAAGTGTCCCATCCCTGCTAAGCCTGGTTATACTGTTGCACCTGTCTGGAGCTGCCCTGGGGTGTTCATGTCTGGATTCTCATGGATTGTGGTGGACGTGTAGTGTAGTGAATGAGGGTCTGTGGACAGTGAGTGTGGGAGGTTCCTTGGAGGGAATCCCTTCCTTGTGGTTGTGTGTTGTTTTCCTTGTAACCTCAGCCTAGCCTAGATTTCCTTGCCTTGGGGTAGAGCTTAGTCCTAGCTCGGGGGTGACCCATTGCTGAGCTGAGGAGCAGTGCGGTCTAAGGATGGGAGGTTCGTGGAAGACCTGCACTTGGTTGGTGGAATCAATCACTGTTAAAAGATAAGTATCTGATTATGCCTTAATCATATCTGCATGACTCTACTATTTATGTTATCATGATTTCTACTGTGTATATGAATTAGTATGAAATGCTATTGATGGTTAATTATGGTAGTAACTCATATGAATACTCTGTGTAGAATGTGTTTATTTGTTTAAATGCATGAGATTTATAATACCTATATGAGTTATGTACCAAGTGGTGTTAAAGTTTCCTTTTTAAGAGCGATTAAGCCCTGGTAGCCTGAAAAGGGGGCGCTACAGTTTGGTATCAGAGCCAAGGTTTCGACACTGAGCCTAGATGGGCCAGTGGAGCGGTCTTTGGATCGGGAATGCGAGGGGAAATTGGGTCTGGAAGGCTAATTTCGGACCCTGGTTTGCTCCAAAGTGTCAAGGATTTACTTGATGAGTTTTAAGCTTAGGAGGTATAGCGGCGTTATGAAACTGCAACCAATGTGGTATAAGTCCACAGGGAGAGAGGACTCCACACCAGAAGTGTAGGAGCTTTAGGATCTATTTGGGAGGGAAGGTGAACCCTTGTGACCATTAGATATGGAAAGTGTGCACAGGGTTTAAGGCCCTTTGGAATTGCACAAGAGTGTGGAAATCACGATACGTGAAATCCCGAATTAGTTAGGAACCGTCTGAGCCGTTAGATCTCGGCTAGAAAACCCAATAGCCATTGGATCTATCAGGAGATATCCGAGGGTTAAAACCCTAGTGAAAAGGGGCGAAAGCCCCGAAATAGATCTGGACCATCCGAATGACAGAGGGCACGTGTCGTGAGATTTTCCATTTCAGGAAATCAGGAATTGCAATATCGGGAGTCCTAGTAACAAGGGATCGGGACTTTCCATGATGGAAACCCCAGAGCAGTCGTGGATCGTCCGATTTGACAAGGCCATGTGTTGAGAGATTACCCATTTCGGGAAATCAGGGATCAAGGATTCAAGAGTTCCATTGACAAGAACTCGGGCTCTCGCCTTGATAAATCCTGACCCATAATGTCGAGATGTTAGAATGTGGCTAAGTCCCGATGAATGGACGAGATTCCTTCGGGGAATCTCCAGGTTTGTAACAACCGTCCGATGTGAGGAAGAGATGTCAGCTTTAAGTTGGGGCGCGAATGCGGATTAAGATAAGTAACGAGAAGATCTGGACAGCCAGAGTCCACCCACCCAGATCTACAACTGAGGTTTCATTCCAGAGCCCCCTTGCTGTACTGCCTTTAGTGGTGGGGGGGGGGTCCGAAATCGGACGTGCAACTCTCGAATGGTTGAGATTAATTCACCTTGAAAAATGGTTCTTAGGTGAGTTCCGGACCCCCCTTTCCATTCTGCCTTTAATGGGGGGGGGGGGTCCGAAATAGTGTGGCGTGTGAAATGGGGCCCCCTCCTATCCTGTTGACTACCATGTCACATTTCCCCTCTACCACCTGTACTCCACTTAATCATGCAACATCGCTTGTTCTCATTGGTTGTTCTACAACCTTGTTGGGATTTGTTCCTATTGGCCATTTGCTAACCCTGTAGGGATTTGTCCCTATTGGTCGGTCGCTAGCTTTATTAGGGTTTGACGGTTGCAAAGCCGAACGGTTTGAGATTACTGTAGCGCCGAGGTGCAAAAAACAAAGAGGCATTACATTTATTTGAACTGTGATCATGACCCGCGATCACATGGGAATGGAGAAAAGCGAGAGTGGTGGAACTGATGATGTCGTTAAAAAGCGACATGGGCCCTCATTAACGTGGCACGTGCCACCGTAGTTGTGGGTAACCACTATGCTATGTGGGCCTGGAGGGTAGAGTAAGTCAGAATTTCGGAAGTCAAGGGTTGGAAAGGAAAGCAAGTTTTAAATCCTCGTGGTCCGAAACCCCGAAACCCGAAGTCTCAAAATCCCGAAGTGCCGAAAATGAAAGTTTTGAAAACCCGAAAATTGCAGAGCCGAACGAGAGCTCAGAAAAATTATATGAATCGAAATGTCTTTTGTTTTTGTTCGTACTGGCTTATAAATGTTGAGGATTGTTCCTGAAGGTTTAATGGCCTGATAGACTTTGAATTTAATTGCACAGTGCATGTGTAGAGTTCAACGGAGCTTAGAATTCTAGTTAACCAACGCCGAGTATGGAATTGGAAAAGGTGATGATTTCCTTCGAAACAGGAGATGAACGGGAAGGAAAGGATGTCAATATGGGAGTGGAAGGATCAAAATCCAATGGGCATGGAAAAGAGAAGGATAAGGAAGGACACATAATGAAGATCATTGAAGGATTGCAAAGAGAGGCCAAGGCTCGCCGAGCTGATAGTCGAAAGCTCATGAAAGTCAGGGATCGGTAGGGTGAATTAAACCTAAAATTTTTGAAGAGCCTGGAAAGAATAGAGAAGAAACTTGAGAAGGGAAGAGACTCAAGTACGATGGAGAGTCGCAGAACCCATGGGAGAAGAAGAAGGTCGAGGAGTGGTAGCCGACATCTTAGTCGCTCCCAAAGTGATCCAGGTGGATATCGAGGGCCACCCACCTTTTCCAAATGGCTCAAAATAGTTTTCTGGCCAATTGATCCAGGTGGATATCGAGGGCCACCCACCTTTTCCAAATGGCTCAAAACAGTTTTCTGGCCATTTTGGCAATTTACTATTTTTAGCAGGTTTTCACTTCCGGGGCCATTTTGAGGGCCTAAATGAAGTTTTTTCGA
>ML782149.1:346240-374902 GCA_009831015.1 Picea engelmannii | reverse complement strand
ATTTATAGCTTTACAAAGTAGTTTTCAAATCCTGAAAACAAGGATCAAATATACTAAAGATAGTAACTCAAAATTCAATTGCAAAATATGTGGGATGATCCCCAAAAATGAGGTCAATCCCAGATTTCATGGTATTTTTCTCTTCTTGATTGTTGGTGAAGTGCAGGATAGCCTCCCAAGGCTAGATGATGACTCTCCAAGAGAGGCAAATTCAAATCTGTTGATATGGTAAAATGTCCAGATTTCTTGTCTTGTCTAAAGACATCAAAAACCTTTAGAACACCTCTTCTTTCAACAATCTGTCAAAAATAACCGTTGTCTTTGTCTTGATAATTCATCAGATGTTCATTAGAAAAGATTCCAAACCTTTTCAACTCAAAAAACCTTGATCTGTGCAAAAACTTGATTATTCTGAACATGACAGGATTTTGGTGGTTACTCACCTTCTTGCTTCGACCCCTTAACTGCCGAGAAAAAAGAATTTCGGTGGTTAATGAGCACATTGGAGGCTCGCCTAAACCACCGAAACCTGATATTTTGACTTTTTCTTGACCAAACCAAATTCAGAATCTTTTTTGAGCTTATTTTCAAAATACAGACTCTCTAACCTACTTTCAAAAATTTAGAAATAAAATTTAGATGACACCCTATCACCTCAAAAAGAAAAAATCCACCAATTTATTTGAGGAGTTTTCTTATGATTTTGATCAAGCTCTTATTTGATGATTCAGCCAAGCCATTACCTTGAGGGTAATAGGGAGTCGAGTGTACCAACTGGATGCCCATTGATTCACAAATGTCTACCAATGCTTCTGCTTTAAACGTTGTCGTTTTATCTGTTACCAGCCTCTTGGGACAACCAAATCTGCTCAAAATATTTTCATAGAGAAACTTCATGACTACCTGGTGTGTAACGTTCCGGGTGGGAATTGCCTCTATCCACTTTGTGAAATAATCTGTGGCTACCAAAATCCACTTGTGCTGACCACTGGATGAAGGATTTATATCACCTATAAAATCTAAACCCCACTACTGAAAAGGGCCATTCACCACTATAGGTCTCAGGGGTAAAGATTTTAGTTGTTGCTTATCGGTAAATCTTTGGCATTTGTCGCAAGATTTGACAAATGCACACACATCTGAGAAGAGGAAAGGCCAATAATATCCAACCCTCGGGATATTATGGGCAGTAGTCTTCCAGTAATGATGACCGCTGCATACAACTGAATGAAACTGATGTGTCACTTCGACAGACTCTTCTTTATCTAAACATCTAAGAAGCAAACCAGCAGGGTCTCTCCAATATAACAGATTATTATAAATGCAGAATTTGATAGCTCTGAGCTTAAGAGCTCAAGCTTGAGTCAAACTGAGTTCAGGGGGAACTTCAAGCTTTTGCAAAAAATGTATGATGCCAGAATACCATTCACAGGAAGACAAGTGCTCTGCCACTTGCTGACAGTCATGCTACCCTTCCACTGCCAACTCTGTCTGTAAATTTTCTGAACTTTCTCCTATGAAATTAATATCCAACAGCTTATGATTTTCCTCCATTAAAAGTTTGGCAAGGCCCTGGCCTTTTACCAATTTGGTGGGATTTACTTCAATATTAAACTCAATCATCTTTCCAATCCATCTAGCTCTCTTTTCGTCAATATCCAGCTGAGTCAAAACATCTTTTACAGAAGATGAAGGAACATATGCGATGACCTTTGAGTGAAGAATATAAATTCTGAAGGATTTTAAAGATTTTATGAGAGCATAAGCTTGTTTCTCGATAGGGTCATACCTTAGTTCAACATCCCTGAGTGTTTTGCTGAAGAAAGCCACGAGATGATCAAAGTTGTCATCGTCTTTTTGTAGCAGAACTATTGCCACTGTGTCATAAGAAGCAAAGGAAAAGACATAGAAAATCTTACTGTAATCTGGGCTGATCAGAGTCAGAGATTCAATGATCGCTTGCTTGATATCCTGAAAAGATTTTCTCGCGTTGTCTGCCCATTTTATCTCAGAGCCCTTTTTCAGCATGCATGTTATGTGTTTGACTAATTCAACAAAATTTGGCACAAACCTTCTAACAAAATTTATCTTACCGAGCAGTGATTGAATGCCCTTTTTTGACCTCGGCAAGGACAGATTTTGAATTGCCTCCACCCATGCTGGATCAATCATTACACCTTCTGCTGAGATGATGTGGCCTAAGAGCTTACCTTTCCTTAGAGCAAACTAGGATTTCTTGGGATTCAATGAGATCTCGAACTGCCTGCATTTTAAGAACACTCTTTTCAAATGTTTCAGATGCTCTTCATGGATGTTGGAATATATTGTGATATCATCAAGTTATATGAGGACAAACTTGTCCTTTTCTCCCACGAAGGCTATGTCCATGGCCCTTTGGAATGTGGCCCTGGCATTCATTAACCTAAAGGGCATCTTGGCGTACATAAAGGTACCCCAAGGAGTAGTAAATGCAGTCTTCTCCTGGTCATCATGGTGGACGGAAATCTGATTGTAATCGGAAAATCCATCAAGGAAAGACATGAACTTAGCCCCTGAAATCCTTTGCAACAAGTGTTCCATCTTAAGGAGGGGATAGTTGTCTTTATTAGAGCATTTGTTTAGGTTTCTGAAATCTACACACAATCTGACCTCACCATTTTTCTTCCTTACTATCACCAGATTGGCAATCCATTTGGAGTATCTCAAGGGAATTATGATCTTGGCATCGAGGAGTTTTTTAATTTCTTTCTCAATCACCGGCAGCAGAAGAGGATTGATAGGTCTGAGCTTTTTCTTGAAAGGAATGGTGTCTTTTTCAAGAGGTATCTTATGTTGAATAATATCAGGGTCATAAGTCTTTAGATCACTATATTTCCAAGAAAAAACATCAGAAAATTCCTTCAAAACACTGCAGTATTTGGATTTCTGATGAACAGTCAACTCGGAAGACAAATTGATAAGTTTGGGTTGGATTTTACCCCCTATGTTATGCTCATGAAAAACTTGATCTTTCTCCTTTTTGTATGGGTTGTAAGGAACATCATTCTGATCAAAAATCCTTTCCAAGGGTACCAAACCTCGAGGTATATAATTGTTGGGTAGCTGAACAATATCATGCTGGCCCAATTTTTTCTTTAGCTCAGGTTTCTGGGATTCTTCTTCATTTAGATTCTGCTGGTCAACATGCAAATCATAAAATTCATCTACCACTTGGAGAAATCTGTTAAGTTCATCATCATCCTAAAAAACTTTCCAATATTTGATATTGTCAGGTAAGGATGGTCGATATTTTACTTGAATCTCATAACTGAGCCTAGGGGGCATGGGTGGAATGAATGTGCTGGCTAAAACAGTAAGAGAATCAGTGAGCTGATTCATATCCCTTGGTATATATGAAATTTCAAAAATAGAAAAAGAATCACGCACTTTCCATACCTCATCCCTGTAAGCCTTCAATCTGACATGCTTAGCTTGAAAGGTGTTGTTTACCTATTGTATAATGAGGTCTGCATCTCCCAATACCTTCAAACCTTTTATCCCCATCTCTTTGGCTGAATTTAATCCCAATAGCAGAGCCTCACATTCTGCTATGTTGTTAGTAGTTCTGAAGTCGAGCTTGAAAGACAAAGATATAGTCTCCTTTGAAGGAGAGATCAGAACTACCCCAGCACCTGCTGAATCCTTAGTGTTGGCCCCGTCAAAGTACATAGTCTAGACTGAAATGTCTTCACCTTCAGACTGTTGTTCAACAGGCTTCACTAGCTGCATAGGAGTTGATTGAGCATCATCGATCTGAAGGATGCATGAACCAAAATCTGTATCCACAGCATAGATAAGATGATTGAAAGAATTCTTTCCATCACTGATGATGTAAGCAATTTGGTTCTCCCTGTAAAGTCTTTTCACCTCCCCCCCAAACATTGGAATCGTAGCATATGACAGATCCATCTGCAAGGTGCCTCCTAACCTTTTTCCCCATGAACGAGACAAAAGAAGCCCAAACTTAGGTGGAATATCAGCAACCACCACATCCATAACCATGCTTTTCATGGGCAGTTGAGCAAGGTTTATAACCATGTCTTTGATGAGGCTGAGACATCTGACTTTCCTAGAATCAAAGGAGAAGAGATCTTGATATGGTTTTGTGACCTCGAGACCAAGCTCATCCATCACCTCTTTTGGCATAAGATTATGTGATGCCCCAGAGTCAAGCAAACAATTGTGAAGAATTTTGTCATGGACATTTAGGGATATGTAAAATGGTGGACAAGAATTGTCTCGGTCTTCTATCATAGGCCCTATGGTCAGTTTAGGCTTATCATATTGTAGGTTAACGAAATCATCCAATGAAGAGGTCTTTGGCTCAAGAGACTTCAGGATGGCTGATTTAAAGATTTGATTCTTCATGAGTTCAGTTAAAGGTATCGGTATCTTAACTTTTTGAATTTCTGATTCAAAATTGAAAGAGAAAGATGGTCTGTCTAAAACCTTTACCTCATTGGAAGGAGCTTTGAGACTGAGTTGCTCCTTGGCTGGGGGTTGAGTCTGTTTCTTCTGTTGTTTAGCTGGAGGGGAAATCTATTTTTCAGTAGCGGGAGGCTGCTTGGAAGAAACCTCTTTACTCTTCAGAGGAGCAGCGATGGGTGGTTTTGGACCAACATTCTTGGATCTTAAGTTGTAACCTTTCTGATCATCCGTCAAATAAACAGCTCCTTCAACACTTGCCTCCTGAATTTGCTGATCCATCAGGGCCTCTTCATAGTCTACCTGTGTCAAAAATGAAGAATCATTCTCATCACCAAAACAGTTTATTTCATCTGCATCTTCAACTTCATCATGAGATGATGGTTTTTCTTCATCTAACATTGCATTTTGAAGAGGCGGTCTGATCCTCTGATCATCAGCTGCATTCCGATATCTTTGAAGGATCTGGACTTGTGGATTGTTCCTTTTGTAAGGGCAAAAGCATTTGGCTCTTTTGCCCTTGCTGGTTGCTGATTTTGGACTTTCAATTTGGACATTTCAGATGTCAGACTGTCCAACATCTTAGCCATCTTTTCCATTTTACTATTAGAAGAAGAGGAGGACTCAACAACAGACTTCTTTCTCTCAACCCTTCCTTTAAGCTTCTGAGATGCTGTAATGTTAGACTCAACCTCGAGGGCGACATCTTGCATCAAAGAAAGTGTGGCCGATCGTATTTCTCTAATAATAAGACAAAAATCTGAATTGAAGGCAGTAGAAAATGTGATCTTTTCCGATGCATTGCTTGGTTTAATCTCTGCAGGGATCTTACCAAACATCTTATTGAATCTCTTGATGAAGTCTGAGATCGACTCTCTGTCTTCTCTCTTCAAATTTCCAAACTCAAAAATGTAGTATAACAGATCTATTCGTTCTCCCCAGTGCTTCAAGAATACCTCATCTAATTGTTCAATACCGGTGATCGAATTTTTTGGTAGCTCTTTGAACCACTTTCGAGCTTGGCCATCCAAACTCTGAACAAAAACTCTAGTCCACACATCTTCTTCTAAAATATTGATATTTTCTGCATAAGCATAAAAAGATTCAATATGTTCTTCAACAGTATATTCCCCTACTCCTGTAAACTTTGGCATATATTTCTGATAGACTCTGGTTGGCATAGCAGACAAGGGATTTGGAAATACAAGCGGGGAATATCTGTTTGCCAAAATCTGTTCCATCCTGGTCAAAGGGGCAGCCATGGCAATCTTGGTGATTGCTATAGATGAGGAACTTGTAGGAGATAATGGAGGAGATGAGCTGCCTGAGTTAGAATAGAATGGTTGTCTCACTTCGCCTTGAGCAGAAGTTTCAGAAATTGGTGAAAAATAAGAGGCTTTATAAAATTGACCAAGCAACAACGCTAAATTTTCTTCACCTTTAGAGGACAGATCATGGAGAATATCTTCAATAATGGGTAGATTAGTGTGAGTGTATAAGACACCTTTTGAAGGTTTGATGGGTGAAGAGTCGAAAGAAGATGAAGAAGAGTTTTCTTTCTGTTGAGAGGATTTTGTATTCAATTCTTTTGGATGCGATGAAATGTCAACCTCAAGAACAGAGTCAGTAATATTAGAAGAAAATGAAGGTTCTTCTACCTTAGAAACTTGAGATGAATTTTCAATTTCCTGAGAATTTTGAGTTTCAGCAGGGGATTCAACCAAAGGCTTTTTAGATATGGAAGGATGAGTATCAGTTTGAATACCTGAATCTACTTCCCTTGCAGATCCGGAAGCCTGTCTTTGCAAATATTTTCCCTTACTGATGATCTTCTCAGGATCAGGAACTGGTGTTGTCAATGGGCCTTCTTGGTTCGCCCTGGTGTGAGCTCTTTTTGGAGCCACTTCATTTCAATGGAGTCGCCAAATAGAAAAAGTACAACTGATAGTGTCTACTTCTTGTCTATCATCAAGAACTAGATCTATGTCATCTCCCAGAGAAGCTGAGCTTCGATCTCCTCTCCCCGGCAATGACGCCAATTTGTTATCACTCCAAGAAACTCTCCTAGGCTGTAAGTCGGAGATGCTTGGTAACTCACTCTTTTTGGGAACTATTTTCTTAATAATGGATGTGTTTTTTGGATCAAGATGAATATCTAGGAACTGGACTATGTCTTTAAGACTGTCTAGAAATATCAAATATCACAAGGCCTTCTAGGAATGCAATTAGACAAAGGTTGATTAAATAGAAGAGAAAATAGCTATTGAACCAGATTATACTCATATAAAACAAGCACAATGGGTTTAAGAACTAAGGCAATAACTTATGATTCTTAACTTAATCAATCAGTTAGTGAGATGACAGTCACATGTAGATTGAATAAGTGCTAATAAAGAAATCATTCACTCATAAGATATCAGAGAAAAGAAAAGAAAAATTCTGACAACACAACTGAAGGAAGCTTGCAATGTTTCATATATTAAGAATAAGTCTCTTTTACAGTAGCAGCATATAGAACCCAACATCGAACCCTTGGATCATCTTCTATTCTAAGCTTTATAGCTTTACAAAGTAGTTTTCAGATCTTGAAAACAAGGATCAAATATACTAAAGATAGTAACTCAAAATTCAGTTGCAAAATATGTGGGATGATCCCCAAAAATGAGGTCAATCCCAGATTTCATGGTCTTTTTCTCTTCTTGATTGTTGGTGAAGTGTAGGATAGCCTCCCAAGGCTAGATGATGACTCTCCAAGAGAGGCAAATTTGAATCTGTTGATATGGCAAAATGTCCAGATTTCTTGTCTTGTCTAAAGACATCAAAAACCTATAGAACACCTCTTCTTTCAACAATCTGTCAAAAATAACTGTTGGCTTTGTCTTGATAATTCATCAGATGTTCATTAGAAAAGATTCCAAAGCTTTTCAACTCAAAAAACCTTGATCTGTGTAAAAACTTGATTATTTTGAACATGACAAGCTTTCGGTGGTTACTCGCCTTCTTGCTTCAACCCCTTAACTGCCGAGAACAAAGACTTTCGGTGGTTAATGAGCACATTGGAGGCTCGCCTAAACCACCGAAACCTGATATTTTGACTTTTTCTTGACTGAACCAAATTCAGAATATTTTTTGAGCTTATTTTCAAAATACAAACTCTCTAACCTACTTTCAAAAATTTAGAAATAAAATTTAGATGACACCCTATCACCTAAAAAAGAAAAAATCCACCAATTGATTTGAGGAGATAACACCTATTTCCTTGGTCATTTGCTATGATTTCAACATGACCATTTTTGTAAACACCAATAGAGGAGTATGTAGTTCCAAGATCAATACCAATTACGGTTCCTAACTTTGTTGCTTCTTCTGTAGAAATAACGGAGCTGACAAGAAAACCTGAGACATAAAGCAAAGCATCGTTGTGAGTTGACTATCAATGCCAGCCTAAATCAAATTTTGAACTTTCATATATATCATGTTTATTTTAGGTTTATGGCTAAAGGAAAAACTCCCAATAGATCTTTGTAATAATTTGGAATTATACTATATAGAATATACATTTATGTTTATGGCTAAAGCTACAACTCCTTTACAGTACTCTGTAAGACTTGACTGATAAGATGGTGACAATTTACTTTCAAACTTGTCAATCAAATAAAACATTGGAATGCTGAGAAGCAACAAAATGTAGATCTTTCATTTTCTCAAATGAACAAGATAAAGTTATCTTGTTGGTTACATGAGGAGGATACATTCTTTGTATATTAGAGGCTTATTAGCAACTCTTCATAGATGTTCCTCGAGTTCCAATGTTGTCTGGACTCACTGGTTTTTGGGAGATTTTTCCACACCATCAGAGTTGAATTATGTACTTTGCACCTTCAGTGATAGTAAGTTGTGCTTGTAGAGGAAATATGCATCATTGAGAAGTGCATATATAAAGTGAAATGTCATTTTCATGGTTTGATCTGACTATTAATGTGACACGGTGATGCAGGAGCATCGCCAACTCATCAAGCGAGCCAACACATCAAGCGGAGATCAGCTGGATAAATAAACCCAAATTTTTGAAGTGCTTTGGGATTGTAGCGCAAGTCTTTAATGAAGCCATTTATAAAGGCGCATTTGTATATTGTATTGGACCTTGAGCCTTAAGCTCTAGTCCTTTGGTAGATAGTCGACATTTAATAGATTTAATGCTGGTAGATAGGATTTTTAAGTCTAGATTTGATAGTTTAGATTCCGAGAGGGAAAAAGGATATAGAAACCCTCATTGTACCATTTTATCATAATAGTAGTGAAGAAATAGAAGAAGCATTCAGGAGAAGAGAAGAGAAACCAGAGAATATTGTATGAAGAGCACCCATGTACAGGCATTTGAATTAATAGAAGGAAGCTTTGATTCAAGCGCATGGTTTGTGTTGGTTTTCTCTGTGTATTGATGTTATGCTCATGAATGTTTGCTTTCTTGTTATGAATTTGCTTTGTATATGGTGTGCATGTGATTTCATGTTTCAACCTGAAGTCTGAAAGGGAGAGAGAGTGAGGTTCAATTGTTTCTCTATCTGAGCTAGGAGATTCCTGCAAGGCGTGCAGTTGAATTCATCCGCAAGGAGTGCATTGATGATGGCTCAGTAGTTTAACTTTTGTTCTCATTCACCCAGAAGTGGAAGTGGGTTGTTGAAGACATGCAAGGAGTGCGCAAGCTGAAGAAGAAGTCTCAGTTGTAAATATGAGCAAAGGAGATCGAAGACTGCTGCTGTAGGAGTGCATAGAGTCGGAAGGATTCAACACTTGGGAAGTTGTTGAATGTTGAGCGCAAGGAGTGCACACAAATTCCTCTGAAGAATCAGAGTGGAAAATATCTGGAGGTATAGCACCTTTGTGATATCATTAAAAGGAGAGCACAAGAGGTTCGTGCCGTAGAAGGTTCAAGCAAGAGTGCAAGCGCAGGCGTTGGAGAGCAAGTTCTGAGAAGGGATATTTAGCCATTCTCAAGAAGGTATTCAAGGAGAAAGAAATTGACGGTCAGGATCTTACAGAGAAGATTGATGAAATCCCATCAGCCGTTAGATATCTATAAGTTGCACAGGGGTTAAGCCCTAGTGTGCAGAGGTCGAGTCCTGGAGAAGTCATCGGGATATCAGTGTCATCGGGGTTTTGTTAAGGCAGAGAATCGAGACCTTGTGGTTCTCGAAATCTCAAGAAAGGATCCTAGCCGTTGATCTTGACAGGACACGTGTCAGTATTCTAGGAATTCATCGAGATTTTGGAGGCATCAGGGTTTTACAGGTCGAGAGAACTGAGACCTTTTGAGTCTCGAAACTATGATGGAGAATCTCAGCCGTTGATCTCAGCAGGGACACGTGGAAAGAGATCCCGAAGAGTCGTGAATCGAAGAATCAGGGTTTCCGGAGACAAGAGACTCGTGCATGTTGGAATCGCGATCCATGATTTCTCGATAGGATTAGAGCCATCCAACAACAGGGACACGTGGCAGGAGATCCCGCAGAGTCGAGGATCGGGGAATTGAAAGTATCGTGCACATGACAACGGGAATCGCAATATCCCAATACGCGATTTTCCAACGGGGTTAAGGACCGTAGTGGAGGACAGGTGTCAAAAGGTCAACCCTCACAAGGCGTCAATTCCTGGTGGCATTGGCATATCATGAACTTGGAGGTTCGCGAGTTGGAGCCACAAAGAATTGCGTCAAGAGTTGCGAGAACGTGAGAAGCGATATCTCGTCAACCACCGGTTAGTGTGTGGGGACTGTAGGAGCTAGTGGAAGACAGGTGGCAGAGATCGGAGATCTCGCGAACTCGGGGCTCGCAAGGTGAAAGCCGAAATATTGGGAAGTTCAAGTCGCGAGGTCGCGAGGTTGCGAAAGTGTGACAGGAGGGTATTGACGTCTCGGCACATCGGGACTCGGGAGCTGGAGAAACGAGTGTTGGAGGTTGCGAGTAGCGAAGTCGCGAGAGAGCCAAAGTCTGGATAAATTGGGATAAGGTCAGCGTTGACTGAAAAGTCATCGGGAGTCAGGGATTTGCGAGGCAAGTTGTCTACGACAGCACAAGTGGCGATTTCCCAACAGGATAATTCCCGAAAAGAGCAAGGAATATGTGGGTGGATATTCATCGGGGTTCGGGGATTTGTAAGGCCCGATTCCGTGAGTTCAAGACTCACAATCATGCGAGGTCCGATTTCCCGATAGGACAAAGGGAGATTGTCAGGAGAGTCCTGTGGGTATAGAAAAGTTTCGATAAGGTATTTGAAGAGAATTTCAGCTCTTCGGGCCGAAGGGAAAGAAGGTCCTGTGGGAGAAGACGTGCCCTGGGTGGCGCGGTTTGCGTCAGAGTGGTATCAGAGTGAAAAAATCTCTTTGCTTTCTGTAGCAGAGAAGAAAGGAAAATTTCACCATGCCGCTGAGGAGAGAAAGACAATCACCCGATCCAGAGGATAGGGGGAACCAGAGAGGAAGAGGGAGACAAGCACATAATCTAGAAATGGAAAGACAGATACGTGATCTCCGAGCGAGACTAGAAGATATGGAAGCAGCGCAGAGACGCACAGCCAGTGCTGGAGATATGAGTGACTCCGAAGGCAAAGTTGAAGTTGAACAACAAGGAGAAGTTGCAGTTGAAGATGCATCCAATGAGCGATTAATTAAAGCTATCGTCCGGATTAGTTCGAAAACAAAGATGGACATTCCAACTTATGAAGGGAGTCTGGATGCATAAGAGCTTCTAGATTGGATTAGATCTCTTGACACCTACTTCGATTATGAGGATATCGAAGAGGATAAGAAGGTCAGACATGCTGTCACACGATTGAAGGGACACGCAGCATTATGGTGGGACGAGATTCAAGCAGATAGACGTTCCAAAGGCAAGCAAAATATTAAAAGCTAGGATCGAATGATTGTGAAGATGAAGGCAAAGTTCATCCCAAGGGATTATCAAATCACACTGTTCAGGAGAATGCAGAACCTAAGACAGAAGTTAATGACAGTAAAGGAGTATACTGAGCAATTCTACAAGCTAAATATCAGAGTAGGTCATCGGGAGAGCGATGATGAAAAAGTTGCCAGGTATATGAATGGCTTGAGATACGATATCCAAGACGAGATGAGTATGAAAACCATCATAACGGTGGAGGATGCGTATCAGATGGCGTTGAAAGCTGAGGAAAATCTAAGCCGTAAGCCAGGACAACAAGGCCGAGGTAGGAGCCAGCCAAAAGGAAAGTCAGTTGCCCAAGATAGGTTCCAGAAATCCAAGGACGACTGGAGAAGCCTCAGACTAAAACATAAAGAGGTGGAAGTTCACAGCGAGGTCAACACACTGAACAATGAAGACAATCGACAGAACAGAGTGGAGGATACGCTGATAATAACACATTTCCTCGTACCAGAGGTAGAGGAAGAGGCAGAGGTGGAGTCATCACATGCTTCATGTGTGGAAAGAATGGACACAAGGAAGTTGACTGTCCAGATAGGAAGAAGGATGGAGGAGAAGCTCACATCACCGCGGCATAGGGGCGAGATGCTGAAGTAGAAGACGTCGAAGACGGAAGGTCATTGATGATGCGTAAGGTTCTCTTAACACCCGAGAAGGAGGTGGAGGACACAACTCAAAGAAACAGACTTTTCAGAACTGCATGCAAAACCAAAGACAGGGTGTGCAAGGTTATTGTGGATAGCGGTAGAACAGACAATCTCGTTTCAACCGAGATGGTAGAAAAACTAGAGTTGGAGACAACTGATCACCTGAGTCCATACAAAGTTTCATGGCTACAGAAGGGACATCAGGTAAGTGTCACCAAACAGTGCTTAGTTGACATCAATATAGGAGGATATAATGATAAAATACTCTGTGATGTTATTCCTATGGATGTATGTCATTTATTACTAGGCAGACCATGGCAATATGACAAGAACGTAATTCATGATGGGAAGATGAATACGTATACTTTGGAGAAGAATGGAAGAACACATATTCTACTTCCAATTAAATATAAAGAAGTAAAACCAGAACCGAGAAATACTGTACTTCTCATGAGTGGGAAGGAACTTCTGGCAGAAGTAAAGAAGAAGGAAGATCCACAATTCTTTGTGGTCAGGAAACCAAAAATCGTTTTGACCAGCACAAAAGTGGATGATTTGCTGGAAGAAATTCAGGAACTGCTAGAAGAGTTCACTGACATTGTGGTAGATGAATTACCTCATTCGTTGTCACCGATGAGGAGTGTGAGTCATCATATAGACCTCATACCAGGAGCCAGTTTGCCGAACAAAGCTGCGTACAGGTTGACGTCACAGGAAAATGAAGAAGTCAAAAGGTAGGTACAGGAACTGTTGGATAAAGGACTGATCAGGGAAAGTTTAAGCCTGTGTGCCGTTCCAATGGTATTGAGTCCAAAGAAAGTGGAGGTTGGAAAATGTGTACAGACTCCAGAGCCATTAACAAGATAACCATCAGGTACAGGTTTCCATTACCATGGAAGGATGACTTGATGGACTGTTTAAGTGGAGCCAAATTTTTTTCAAAGGTTGATTTGAAAAGCGGATACCATCAGATTTGCATGAGGGAAGGCGATGAATGGAAGACATCCTTCAAAACTAACGAAGGGTTGTATGAATGGCTAGTCATGCCGTTTGGCTTGAAAAATGCACAGAGTACCTTTATGAGGTTAATGAATGAAGTGCTGAAGGAATTCATTGGTAAGTTTGTCATTGTTTATCTGGATGACATATTAATTTTCAGCAAAACAAAAGAAGAACATCTGAAGCATTTAGCTACAATAATGAAGAAGCTACAGTAGGAGAAGTTGTTGATAAATATGAGGAAATCTTCATTTATGAAGACATAACTCATTTACTTGGGATTTGTCATATCGGCGAATTAATTGAAGATGGATCCAAGTAAAGTGGAGGTAATTAAAAATTGGCCATCACTGAGAAATATTTTCGAGGTGAGAAGTTTTCATGGACTGGCTAGTTTCTATCGAAAATTCATCAGGAATTTCAGTGGAATTAGTGCAACGATGATGGATACTGTCAAGAAAAGACATAAATATTTTCATTGGACTGAAGAGGTAGAGAAGTGTTTCAACCTGTTGAAACGAAAGATCACAGAACAACTGGTTTTGGTGTTGCCATATTTTACGAAGGTGTTCCAGGTGAAATGTGACGCAAGTGGCTTTTCCATAGGAGCGGTCTTGAGCCAGGAGGACAGACCAATTGCATATTTCAGCGAGAAGCTGGATGAGGAAAAAGTGAAGTACTCCACATATGACAAAGAGTTTTATGCTATCATACAAGAGCTGAAGAAGTGGAGGCATTACTTGATCCCGAAAGAATTTGTATTGTACAGTGATAATCATGCATTGCAGTTTGTGACTCAATAGGAGAAGTTGAATCAGAAACATGCTAAATGGGTAGAGTATATACAAAATTTTACATTTGTAATTAAACACATTTTAGGTACTGCTAATAAAGTGGCTAATGCTTTGAGCAGGAAGTGTTTGTTGCTGCAGGAGTTCCGAGTCAAAACATTGGGTTTTGAAAATCTTAAGGACATGTATGTAGGTGATGCAGATTTTGCAGAGGCATATGAAGCAACTGAGAATCCAGTTCTCAGAGGCAGAAGCCCATGGATAGATTACATGATCCAAAATGGACTGTTGATCAGAGGAAACCAGTTGTGTATTCCAAATTGCTCCATGAGGGAGAATATGCTAAAAGAGAAACACAACGGAGGATTGGTAGGGCATTTTGGCCACGACAAGACATTTGCAAAGCTGAATGAAGCATACTTTTGGCCAAGAATGTGGTCGAAAGTAAAGAAGTTTGTCGAAAAATGTATAATTTACCAGCATTCAAAGGGCAGGAAGTAGAATGCGGGATTCTATCAACCATTTCCCATACCAGAGAGGCCGTGGGATGAAATTAGCATGGATTTTGTATTGGGATTGCCTAGGACACAAAGAGGACATGATTCGATCTTTGTGGTGGTTGACAGGTTTTCCAAAATGGCACATTTTATCCCATGCCAGAAGACCAGCAATGCGACTCATATCGCAAATATGTTTTTCAAGGAGGTCGTTAGACTTCATGGTTTACCCAGAAGCACAGTATCGGACAGGGATACGGAATTCATTGGACATTTCTGGAGGACACTCTGGAAGAAGATGGGAACTAACTTGATGTTTAATTCTGCCTATCATCCTCAGACGGATGGGAAAACAGAGGTGGTAAATAGAAGTTTGGGAGATTTATTAAGAAGCTTGGTGACAGAGCACCACAGCAGCTGGGACAATGTGTTGCCACAGGCAGAGTTTGCATACAACGACTCAGTGAACAAGAGCACAGGAAAATGTCCATTTGAGATTGTATATGGTAGGAAGCCAAGAGGAGTTTCTGAACTAAGGGATTCAGAACAGATAATAACTAAGAGCACAAGTGCTGCATAATTCGCAAAGGTAATGGAAGAACTTCACAGCAGGGTGAAGGAGCGATTGCTGGAATCAAATCAAGAATATAAGTGCAGAGCGGATCAACACCGAAGAAAACTTCAGTTCAAAGTTGGTGATCTATTTCTGGCACATCTGAGGAAGGAAAGGTTCCCAAGGGGAACATACAACAAGATGAAAATGAAGAAAATTGGGCCATGCAGAGTCATAAAGAAATTGGGAGAAAATGCTTATGAAATTGAGTTGCCAGATGAGATCGGAATATCTCCGACGTTCAATGTCTCAGACTTATATCCATATAAGGCTGAGGAAGCAGGAGCTGGAAGTGATGAACATCCATAGGTCCAGTGGCAGAAGCAGATGCCGATTGCAGAGAAGACACAGATGGAGCATATACTTGACAAGAGAGTGAGAAAAAAGACCAGGCGGAAGCAATACTTCGACTATCTAGTCAAATGGAAGAACCACCCAATGGAAGATGCTAGCTGGGAGACTGAAGCAGAGATACAAAAGCATGGATAGACCATGCAGGAGCTCATGGATAGGAGCCCATGAAAATTTTCAAGCCGAGGAGTATGATGCATGAGCATCACCAACTCATCAAGCGAGCCAACCCATCAAGCGGAGATCAGCTAGATAAACAAACCCAAATTTTTGAAGTGCTTTGGGATTGTAGTGCAAGTCTTTAATGAAGCCATTTATGAAGGAGCATTTGTATATTGTATTGGACCTTGAGCCTTAAGCTCTCGTCCTTTGGTAGATAGTCGGCATTTAATAGATTTAATGCTCGTAGATAAGATTTTTAAGTCTAGATTTGATAATTTAGAGTCCAAGAGGGAAAACGGATATAGACACCCTCATTGTACCATTGTATCATAATAGTAGTGAAGAAATAGAAGAAGCATTCAGGAGAAGAGAAGAGCAACCATAGAATATTGTATGAAGAACACCCATGTACAGGCATTTGAATTAATAGAAGGAAGCTTTGATTCAAGCACATGGTTTGTGTTGGTTTTCTCTGTGTATTGATGTTATGCTCATGAATGTTTGCTTTCTTGTTATGCATTTTCTTTGTATATGTTGTGCATGTGATTTCATGTTTCAACCTGAAGTCTGAAAGGGAGAGAGAGTGAGGTTCAATTGTTTCTCTATCTGAGCCAGGAGATTCCTGCAAGGCGTGCAGTTGAATTCATTCGTAAGGAGTGCATTGATGAAGGCTCAGTAGTTTAACTTTTGTTCTCATTCACCCAGAAGTGGAAGTGGGTTGTTGACGCCGTGCAAGGAGTGCGCAGGCTGAAGAAGAAGTCTCAGTTGTAAATCTGAGCAAAGGAGATCGAAGACTGCTGCTGCAGGAGTGCATAGAGTCGAAAGGATTCAACACTTGGGAAGTTGTTGAATGTTGAGTGCAAGGAGTGTGTGCAAATTCCTCTGAAGAATCAGAGTGGAAAAGCTCAGGAGGTATAGCACCTTCATGATATCATTAAAAGGAGAGCACAGGAGGTTTGTGCCATAGAAGGTTCAAGAAAGAGTGCAAGCGCAGTCTTTGGAGAGCAAGTTCTGAGAAGGGATACTTGGCCATTCTCAAGAAGGCCTTCAAGGAGGAAGAAATCGACGGTCAGGATCTTACAGAGAATATTGACGAAATCCTGTCAGCCGTTAGATCTTGATAAGTTGCACAGGGGTTAATCCCTAGTGTGCAGAGGTCGAGTCTCAGAGAAGTCATCAGTATATCAGCGTCATTGGGGTTTTGTTAAGGCATAGAATCGAGACCTTGTGGTTCTAGAAATCCTGAGAAAGGATCCTAGCCATTGATCTCGGCAGGACACGTGTCAGCATTCTGGGAAGTCATTGGGATTTTGGAGGCATCGGGTTTTTATAGGTCGAGAGAACTGAGACCTTTTGAGTCTTGAAACTCCGATGGAGAATATTAGCCGTTGATCTCGGCAGGGACACGTGGCAAGAGATCCTGAAGAGTCATGAATCGGAGAATCGGGGTTTCCAGAGACAAGAGACTCGTGCATGTTGGAATTGTGATCCACGATTTCCTGATAGGATCAAAGCTGTCCAATAGCAAGGAAACGTGGCAAGAGATCCCGCAGAGTCCGGGATCGGGGAATTCAAAGTCTCGTGCACATGACAACGGGAATCGCGATATCCCGATATGTGATTTCCCGACGGGGTTAAGGACCATAGTGGAGGACAGGTGTTGGAAGGTCAACCCTCGCAAGGCATCAATGCCAGGTGGCATCGACATATCGTGAACTCGAAGGTTTGCGAGTTGGAGCCGCAAATAATTGCGTCAAGAGTTGCGAGATCGCGAGAAGCGATATCTCCGCAACCACTAGTTAGTGTGGGGGGACCGCAGGAGCGAGCGGAAGACAGGTGGTAGAGATCGGAGATCTCGTGAACGTGGGGCTCGCAAGGTGAAAGCCCAAATATTGGGAGGTTCAAGTTGCGAGGACGCAAGGTTGCGAAAGCGCGACAGGAGGGTATCGGGGTCTCGACACATTGGGACTCGGGAGCTGGAGAAACGAGTGCTGAAGGTCGCGAGTAGTGAAGTCGCGAGAGAGCCAGAGTCCCGATAAATTGGGATAAGGTCAGCGTTGAATGACAGGTCATCGAGAGTCGGGGATTTGCGAGGCAAGTTGTCTACGATAGCACAAGTGGTGATTTCCCAACAGGAGAATTCCCAACAAGAGCTAGGAATACGTGGGTGGATATTCATCGGGGTTCGGGGATTTGTAAGGCCCGATTCTGTGAGTTCAAGAATCGTGATCACGTGACGTTCGATTTCCCGATAGGACAAAGGGAGATCATCAAGAGAGTCCTGTGGGTGTAGAAAATTTTCGATAAGGGATTTGAAGAGCATTTCAGCTCTTCGGGCTGAAGGGAAAGAAGGTCTTGTGGGAGCAGACGTGCCCTGGGTGGCGCGGTTTTCATCACACGGAGGTGGAACATCCAAAAGAAAGTGACTGTAGGCATCACATATTAAAGCAACTTCCAAGCTGCAGACAAAGAATGCACCACGCATACAAACGTTGTTCTAAAATGTGCCACTAGGACTCTTATCACAATCATATGAATATTTGAATAGGAGAAAAGGATTAAAATCTATTACACCTCATCCATAGAAAATACATAGAAATGTAGGATGTCGTTCAACAAGGTAAACAATTAATACATTAAAATGTAAACATTATCAACATCAAAGAAATATCAGGCACAAGTATCTACCTCACATTTTATGAAGAAAAAATAAAGCAGAACATGATAGAAGGAATAAGCAAGCTTCAAAGTCCTACTGAACATGGGAGTAGACCAAGAGGATTGAGGGTTCAGTTTGGTAATGGAATGATCCTTTCTTTATTATGGTATGTACATGTCATGTCAAATTTGGTCACCTATCTTCATGTAGCACTAGTATTGTAGTTGAAGAGGGTGCAAAGTACTGCTCCATAGATTTAAGGTCGAGAAATGCAAGTTGTGCAACAAACTATTTCACACAGCCTCAATGGTCAAGACCATAACAAAAAGAAGGCACCCCAAAGAAAGCTGCAAAATTGCAAACAACTCTTAGTTGAGGGCATAAAAGAGGGTTAGTCCATTTCATAAACTGGAAATATGCAACTATCTTTACCTATTTCGGATACCTGCCTAGTGCATTGTTACCAAAGTCACCCTTGAACTTCATCAATTGTGATTTATTCCCGATTACTGAATCTTACGAGGTGCATTAAATAATATGTTTACAAAGGGTATTTTAACAGCTAAATATGTCAAAACTATAGTGTCAAACAATTTTTAAGATCTCGTGCAATAGTCTATTGGCCTCTTGGTGTGTGCCTTCCTTGCATATGTCGAAGCAGGACATGTCCAAATCTTTGTTTCTAATCATGTAAGTTTCAAGTGTTTTCTATCTATACATCTTGTGTTATTACACCATTGTGTGATCTTGTAGTTTTCAAACAATCCAAGTATAATTTTCCTTTAAGGAGTCCGATCTGCTCAAACATTAAGTGGGGCTATGCATCCTAATGTATATCCAACTTCTATGTTTTGCCCATTTGCTAACTCATTTCAATGATAATTATGCATAAACATAATGTTCATCCAGCCTATTTTGTCATATTTGAGGCTGGGTATAGTTGCATAAAGTATCATACGAAGAATCTTCAATTGCTAATTTGGCCTATATTCATTACTATTATAAATAATAACGGTCCAGAGTTTTTCACCTTTTTCTAATATATGTTTATGGTTTCCCAATAGCTCATGTTATGGAACCATTTCTTCCTCAGATTCAATGGGTAAAATGTCCTTAATGCTTACAAAGTAATAATAGCTGTTTCGGAAGTATATTTCTTTGTTAGCCTCTTTTATATGTTTTGTACACTTTTCTTATAGAGATTCAATAATAATAAAATTAACAAAAATCTTTCTCCCTCTTAGTTTTCTCTTTCCCTTTTGTAGTTCCAGAACTCAAATGCTTGTGTTGCACTGTAGCCATAGCATCGCCATGATGTGCATTTTCTTATATGAGACTTTACTCACCTATCAAACCCAAGGTTTCTAACTATCCCTAACCACTAAATGTAGATAGAAAAACTATTGTTGGATGGATTTCTATATTATCAATACAATCTGGTCCTAGTCCCAACATGAAGTCTGTTGATAGAGGTGGCTTAGGACAGAAAAATCTTAACCTATTCATTTGAATGCTTATTGTAGCTGACCCAGGCAATTTTACAATTGAAGCATGGACCAATTAACTTCATAGATGAACAAAGGAAGATAATTTGTTGCTACTCATATTCTTTGTTTTGTCTCTTCATATCTTCCTTCATAGACCTATCGATTTGTTCTTGATAAGGCCACTAATTGATAATGAACTAGGGTTAGTTCTTAACCTAAATATAATTCCAAACAAATGCATTCCTTCGAATAAAACATGTTTGCAGTACTGCCAAGTATAGTTTCCGTATATCTTAGAACAATAAAAAAAGACCCGATGAAGAAATCGTTATTTTGATTGAAACCTAATTTTATTAGAATTACAAATGTAGAAGTATGAATTTCCTAATACTGAGTTATTCTAGAGAAGCATGACCCACAGGTTCATGCTTACTGTAGATATACATCATACGACCAATATACATAAACAACATAGATGGATTCACTAAAAAAATTTTAAGAACAGTTGAAAGTTGTTATCAGAAGTTGGGACTCAACCGTATTCTTAACTAGACCGGATTTAGCTCCCTTTTTCTAGATTTTTTGGATTCTTAGATTTTTCTAGTTTGGGATTTCCATTCCTCTGATTATACTACAGTCATTTCTTGTCCAGGTTCTTAACATACTTCCTTTTCAGGAAAAAAGGTATAAAGTTTTCATTTTCTTCACCTGTTCAGTCAAGGATTTAGATCCACCCTGTTTTTCTATTGTCTAATTTGCAGCTTTGTCTAAGGCTCCCAAAGGGGTTGAACAATTTTATTCCACTAAAGTCTAACAACTCTTTTTAGGTCTTCAGTTCTTCCCTTAGACTAGTATTCTCTTTTTCTTCCTCATTTCCTTAAAAGCTCTATGATGAAAAATCCACTTTAGAAAAAAGAATAAAGAGAAACTTCCTTCAATGAGCCTAGATCAAGATTTATCTATCCAATCCAACAAAGATCAATGGTTAGACAATGAGCCATTGAGTATAAAAAATAGAGAAAAATCTGTCAGGTATCTTTCCTCTGCTCAGACAGAAGCATGTATAACTTCAAGGATGGAAAATATCTTATTTCTCAAAGCACTCAAAGGGCTATATGATGACAGATTGCAAAGAAACAATAACCTATTTGGGGCTGTGACTTTTCCATTAGGAGTTGTAAATTGTTGAGTCATTAATCAAGGGCAATTGGTAACCTCCTTTTTGTAAATATGTGTGTGGACACCCAAAATTGTAGGTGTTGGAGAGCAAATTGCTAGGAGGTCAAGAATAAATGCCATTTTAATTTGTAGGTTCGTGAGGGRATAGAAAAATTATGATAAACATGTCACATAATAACATGTCAAAATCAACATGCAACATGCTAGCTRGGTKCTAAATAGSGKAAAAAGGTTGACCTATTTTCRTTGATTAAAGAGTGTACTTGYYRAAKATGGGGGGMACTTSTGGTCCCAAGAGGGAATATTTAACTCCCTGAAGCACCATTTGGGAGACTAGAAGGCTCAGGAAGTGGTTATAGGTTTTGGTCACATGGATACCTCACTTTTGTAAACATAGTAAGTCATGACCCTTCTTAAGATTATATATATTGATGAGACATTGAAACTGTTCAAACTTTTCACATATCAAATAGCTAAAAGTATATATGTACTACATCCTCTCCTTGGATTCTAAGTTTTTGTTTTTGACTGATTTAATTTGTATCTTTGTATGGATTTTCACCTCTTTTCATTATATCCATTAATCTTTGCAGTATTTCTAGGTCTTGAAGTATATCACAATGTGAGGAGAAATTTGGGAGAAAGTATTAGAGTAGCTTCGTTCAAATTGAATATTCTATACTTGGTAGGAATTTTACTAATTTTATATTATTTCTCTTGCAGGTTTTACTTTTGGCTTCTATATCAATTTGAAATTTCAATTGTGGAATATTTATTGAGATGTCAAACACCGGTTGTGGGAAGAAAAGATCAAGACAAAATGATCTATCATCATATTTTCAAAGACCTCAATCCAAGGATCCACATTCTCTTCATGCTTCGAGCTCTTTGAGCAACCTATCACTGAAAGAGATCTCAACTCTTGTGATAATGCATCTAATATCCAAATAATAGATAAGGAAATATGTTCCTCCGATGATCAAAGTTAGATAAATGCATTTTCACCATAAATTGGCAGTACAAATGTCGAAAATATTCCATTGGAAAAGAACACAACCAATTCACAGAAAAGACAAAAGGGCCAATGGGACATAGGGAGAGGCTTCCAACCAGATTGGGTTTCAAAATTTCCATTTATTGATCCATTACCTCCAAAAAATGAGAAAGAGAAACCAAAAGTTATATGCAATATATGTAGTTGGAAACTTGGCATGCCAACGACATTTCAGATGAAGTTAGATACAATTGAGAAGCATGTAGGAAAGGTGTATGAAAAGAAATTTGTAGATGGTGAGGAGAAATCTATTGTCAGATGGAAATCTTACGAGGAATGTTGACATGTCAAATATGCTGATGAATATAATGAATATTTAATAAGTAAGCAAAAACTCGAGGCAGGTGGAGGAACCATCACATCTCTATTCGAAAAGACGATGGAAAGAAATTTGTTATCCAAGATGTTAGCGTCGGAAGTCACTCCTGTATTGCTTGCAGGAGCAGAGCCCGATGCCCATCAGTTTTTATGTCACAGTTTGATAAATGGGCGATAAAAAGGGTAGAGACTCGAGGAGATATCACTCTAACTCAGGGACTAGATCTGGTACGTAAAGAACAAAGGAGGTCTGGAATCCTAACTTCAGCCAGTGGGTTGATTAAAATATGAGCAGGTGGAAGACTTAGTAAGAAAGGTGAACAAACATATCTGGGCAACAAGCTTACAACGGTTTGTAGGGGAAAAAATCTGAATGCAGGATCCTCCTGGTTCAGGGCTTCAAGAAACTGAAGAGAAGACTTGACTGAATCCTCCAATTCCAAGTCATTCAGCGTTAAAGAAATCACAGGAACCGATTAGAGACTCCGTAACCATTATAGTGATCCATTACAACATCATCCTATAACAGCTACAACTCGACTAGATCCTCCAATTCCGAGATGTTCTAACAAAATATAACAAAGATGTAAAGAAACTGGCATTCATAAGGCAAGAAGTCTCTGAAGTCTTAAAATAACCAGAAAAAATTTCTTCATTAAATTTTTACAACCGAGATCTCTGCTCAACCATCGATCCTTTACAAAATGGCGAAAATGCCTACATATACTTGGAACTGACTCAGGCGTTGAAGGCGCGATCATATCATGAATTCAGTGCTTGACGTTGAGGAGCTTCTCTATCAGGATGGGCTGTTAGTCTGCCTCAATCAAAACTTTCCTCTGCTCCCCTGTCATACGCCTCCTTAATTCAGCATGGCTCGCACCAGGGGGGTAGCTGAGCCCTTTGAATATTGAACTGGCATGTGCAGGATCCTCTGGTGAGTTGGAGACTCGGCGTGGCTTTCCTGAAGAGAACTGGTACAAGGGACCCTCCTGGGTAAATTTCAGTCGGGGCCTCCATACTCTGCAATAAATGGGTGATGTGAGGCTTCACCCACCCTCTTTCTCTTTTTCTGCTGAGCCAAAGTGGCTTTTAGATCCCTAAGTGGAATCCCTGATGAAAACCCAACCCAGTCCATAGGTCTCTTATTCTTTCCTCACGGTCTCCTGTACTTCATCATAACTTTTCCTCGACTCCGTATCGGGTTTCGGGGTTTCGCGTTCCCCGTTGTCAAGAGTTCTTGACCCTTTGAACTCCCGATCACTGATGAGCGCCTTTCTCTGCGCTAGCCCTCCTAACTAGGTTGTTTGGTCCATACGACCATCCCTCATAAGACCGCAGCCCTATACCTTTGTCAGAGTTTCGACACTTGCGATGTCACAATGCGCATGTCTCCATGACTCGTGATTCCCCGAGTTGCAACGCAACTTTTTCCGCTCTGGCCCTCCTGGCTTAGCCCTAGCCAACATGACCGTCACCCATGACTATGACCTTACCCCGTCGGTGTTTCAGACTTTTTGATGCCAAAAAGCATAAGCCCACGGGACTCGCGATATGCTGAATCCCGCCTGCCACCTATCCTTTTCTCGTGTGACCTCTTCTGGGGTCCACCTTTGTCACGATCGGGAAATCGCGTATCGCGATTCTGCAGTGCACAAAACTCTTGCTCTCGGGATCTCCAATATCCTGATGGCCTCAACTCCGATGGATGCTTCCCTGTCAGGACCCTCCCCAATAACGTTGATCTCCTGCCACGCGTCTTTTCTAGATGGACGGTCCCTATTGACTCTCAGGGATTCGAGACTTTCACTGTCTTGTTTCTATTTCTTGTCCCAAGACAAGAAATATCTCTAACATTAGGCTCCATGGGGGATAGAGTCGTCCCTGCGATGCTCTAAGAACTCATTCCGCAGCTTCAGTGCCTTGTTGTTAGGCTATGGAGTCATGCCGAAAACATCCCGCTGCTGAAAATACATGCCGAAAAATAAAAGTAACAAAATAAAGCTACATTCTCAAAGGAGATTATTTATACACAATCCTAAACTAATAAAATATTTTACATGGGCTAGGTGAAAGAGAACTTCGACCATAGCCATTCAAGAAGCTTCTTGGATAGAAGCTCCTTCCTTCTGTCGATGATCACTAGTAGATGGTGTAACCATGATAGCAGAACGGCTACACTCTTCAACTCCTCCTTATAGGCTGGAGTTGAGATGAAATAGGGCGGCTCCAAGGCATAGGGGAAATGCCACTCCATGTATTTGCTGATAGGGTCATCGAATGAGTGTCCATTTCCGAGGAATTGGTGAAATACAGCCTCTTCTGCTACACAGTTGTTCACACGCAGCCGAATGTCTCTGATAACCACAGGTGGGTGAATAACTGAAGTAGGCTCGCTGATCTCAGGTGGTAGCTACTCACTGACTGGCTCTGCACAGTCTGTAAACTGCATCTTCGACTTCTCCTCTCGTTCTTCTGGTGCCTTTTCTTGGCTCTCCCAAGGGTCAGAGTCATAATCATCATAGATAGGACCTATGGGAAAGATATTCTTTTCAATTTCCTGCTCAGGGGGGCTGATTTCCTTGCATTGTCTTTCATTTGTGAACAGAGGAGAAGGATCTACAGTCTTCTCTTGGAAGCTCTGGGTGTCCAGCTCAAAACCTGATTCATAGTTTTCATACACGGGCTAGCTACTACCCAAGTCATCAATCTGTGATGTGGGGCTCTGTTTCTCCTCAACTAAATAGTCGTTAAAGCTGGGTGAGCACCAAACTTCTTCATCTTGCAAAAAAGGAACAATCTCCAGCTCCTCCTTTTTAATCCCAAATATAAATACATCATGGGAAATCTTGTGAAGAAAAAGAGAACAGTCCTCTTCCCCAACTACCACTTCATCGTTTTGTTCTGAGACAACAAGCTCATCGGGGACAGATGTTAATGCGCTTACGGGATCTTCAATAATCCCTTCAAAAGAGTTGCTCAAAGCGTCTTCCTCAAGGACTAGAAAATCCTCTGCACAGTCTTCATATTTCAACCCTTCTAATTGGGCAGAGAGATATTTCACCTGCTCTATCAGTTTACTCAGGGCGCCATCCTCCTCCCTGGGAAATTCATCACTTTCATAACCTTCCTCAGATGAAAATGAATGGGGAAGAGAAGGGATTGAGTTCTGATCCAGGTCATCAAGATCCTCCCCACAACTTTCGTCAGAAACAACTTTCTCTTGTATAGAGTTGTGGTATCCCTCACAACAATTATGACAAATTAATTCAGGGGGATACAACCTCTGACAATAGGTGGTGAAAGCTACATGAAAATCAATGAGCGAAGAAATGGTAGCTGGGGGTAAAGAATGGTACCATTTACGAGCATCCCCTGCTAACGAGAACATGAACATTTTCAATAATACATCCTCATGATGTATCTTCCACTGATGCATGAGTTCATGAAACTCACTGAGGTGCTAAGTCGGATTGTCCTCTTCACATTTTCCAAATATGGGAAAATAATCGCCCCATTCATCCAGAGAGGGGAAAACATTAGGAAAACCAGGAATAGCAAAGAAATTAAAAGGAGAAAACCTGCAAGCAAGGATTTTCTCCATATCGAACCAGTGGAGTCGCCAATCGATCCGTGAACCATGGAGTCGCCAAGTGAAATATGTGCAGCTTCAAGTGTGTCTGGTCCTTATTCACTATCAAAGGCTAGATATTAACATTGTTGTTACCCCAGGAAGCTTCTCAAGCTGAGAAAGCAGCTGTTGAAACCTTCTTGAGAAGGCTCCTTAGGGTCAGCTTTTAGGTGTGCTAACAGTAGTCACAGCTGAAAAAGTGATGTGGAAACAATGGGGTCACCACAATGGAGTCGCCAGGTGCACAGTAGCAATATTTAAGGGCTCTAATGTCTGATGCACCTTCATAATCAGAGGCTCAATGTCGTTCTTCCCAGGGAAAATCTTCAACTTCATCCCCAACAACGGTGCCAGAAATGTTAGCGTCAGAAGTCACTCCTACTTTGCTTGCAGGAGAAAAGCCCGATGCCCATCAATTTTTATGTCACGGTTTGATAAATGGGTGATCAAATGGGTAGAGACTCGAGGAGATATCACTCTAACTCGGGGACTGGATCTGGTACGTAAAGAACAAAGGAGGTCTGGAATCCTAACTTCAGCCAGTGGGTTGATTAAAAGATGAGCAGGTGGAAGACTTAGTAAGAAAGGTGAACAAACAGCTCTGGGAAACAGGCTTACAATGGTTTGTAGGGGAAAAACTATGAACGCAGGATCCTCCTAGTTCAGGGCTTCAAGAAACTGAAGAGAAGACTTGACTGGGTCCTCCAATTCCAAGTCATTCAACGTTAAGGAAATCACAGGAACCGATTAGAGACTCCGTAACCATTACAGTGATCCATTACAACATCATCCTATAATAGCTACAACTCGACTGGATCCTCCAATTCCAAGCTGCTCTAACACAATATGACAAAGATGTAAAGAAACTGGCATTCATAAGGCAGGAAGTCTCAGAAGTCTAAAAATAACCAGAAAACAGTGCTTCATTAAAGTTTTACAACCGAGAGCTCTGCTCAACCATCGATCCTTTACAAAATGGAAAAAATGCCTACATATACTTGGAACTAACTCAGGCGCTGAAGGTGCGATCATATCATGAATTCAATGCTTGACGTTGAGGAGCTTCTCTATCAGGATGGGTTGTCAGTCTGCCTCAATCAAATCTGTCCTTTGCTCCCGTGTCATACGCCTCCTTAATTCAGCATGGCTCGCGCCAGGGGGTAGCTGAGCTCTTTGAATATTGAACTGGCGTGTGCAGGTTCCTCTGGTGAGTTGGAGACTCAGCGTGGCTTTCCTGAAGAGAACCAGTACAAGGGACCCTCCTGGGTGAATTTCAACCGGGGCCTCCATACTCTGCAATAAATGGGTGACGCGAGGCTTCACCCACCCTCTTTCTCTTTCTCTGCTGAGTCGAAGCGGATTTTAGATCCCTGAGTGGAATCCCTGATGAAAACCTGACCCAGTCCACAGGTCGCTTCTTCTTTCCTCATGGTCTCCTATACTTCACCGTGGCTTTTCCTCGACTCCGTATTGGGTTTTGGGGTTTTGCGTTCCCCGTTGTCAAGAGTTCTTGACCCTTTGAACTCCCGATCACCGATTCTCCGATGAGTGCCTTTCTCTGCGCTAGCCCTCCTGACTAGGTTGTTTGGTCCATACGACCATCCCTCATAAGACCACAGCCCTATACCTCCATCGGATTTTCGGCACTTGCGATGTCACAATGCGCATGTCTCCATGACTCGCGATTCCCCGAGTTGCGATGCACCTTTTTCCGCTCTGGCCCTCTTGGCTTAGCCCTGGCCAACGTGACCATCACCCATTACTATGAACTTACCCCATCAGTGTTTCAGTCTTTTTGATGCCAAAAATCATAAGCCCACAGGACTCGTGATATGTCGAATCCCGATTTCGCCTGCCACCTGGCCTTTTCTCGAATGACCTCTTCTGGGGTCAACCTTTGTCACAATCGGGAAATTGTGTATCGCGATTCTACAATGCACAAAACTCTCGCTCCCGGGATCTTCGATATCCCAATGGCCTCAAATCCAATGAATGCTTCCCTGTCGGGACCCTCCCCGATAACGCTGATCTCCTGCCACGCGTCTTTTCTAGATGGACGGTCCCTATTGACTCTCGGGGATTCGGGACTTTTGCTGTCTTGTTTCTATTTCTTGTCCCAAGACAAGAAATATCGCTAACACAAGACAATACAATTAAGCATTGTATTTCACATCTTATCTAAAGGGCGACATATTATCCAGATTACATGAAATATCTATCTTTTCTTCAAATGCCAAACTTTTCTTCTTCTCATTGGTCTTTAACAAGTGGTTGGGAATGGGAAAAATATCTAGCTCAAGTAGAAAAGGATGATATGAAAGAGAAGATTGCAAGTGCTAGGTTTGTGTCATTGTCTTTGGATGAGGTTACATCTATTGATAACACTTCATGGATTTGCATGAGTATTTATATGGTTGATGACCATATTAGGCATTCCTATCTACTTGGGCTTCATAAAATGATGGATAATTCTACAGCTGAACATATTTATGAACTTGTTAATAATAGTTTGAAGGAAAGTGGTGGTATGGATCCTTTAATGATCACAAAAATGTTGGTATGTGTTGGAGCGGATGGAGCATCAGTAATGCAAGGACAAAGGAATGGCCTTTGTGTTAGACTACAACTATCACTGTATATGTTGATTATTCATTGTATGGCTCATAGGATGAATTTTGCATTTAAAATAGTAAGCAAGTTTCCATCAATTTCAAAAGTTGAAGATCTTGTACGAGAGGCTTATGCATATTTTTCTCGTAGTCCCAAACAATTTTCAGAGTTTAAAAAATTTGTTGACGGTGTTACAAATGGAAACAAGCTATTAAAGGATGTTGATACAAGATGGATCTCA
>ML782149.1:313400-344291 GCA_009831015.1 Picea engelmannii | reverse complement strand
AATGTTTTTCATCTTTTTGTCATGACATTTATTTGAGAAACATATGGTCTTAGGCTTAATATATGCCTTTAGTTATTTTGTGGGCACTCAATGTGTTCTCCATAATTATGATTTTTTTTTAATATGTTTGATGGTCAAGGAAAGGTTTTTTTATTTCCTTTCATTTTTTGGCATGACTTGAGCATCTTCACCTTTTAGGATCTACTATGTTTATTTTGTATTTTCTTTGAAAAGACTTATTGATTATTTAGAAAGAGAAATGAGCTCTACTTAGCTAAGTGAAGAGAAAAATGGTCTATGCACTAGGTTAGTATGCGTACATCATAGGAAACCTATTAACATGAGACCGAAATTCCTCTAATGCAATTATACTTTCATAAATATGGTGGTTGAATTTCAGATTCCATAAACAATGTTATGCAAACCCCTTTGTTGATTGGATAAATATCTCCATTACCCATACTTTACGGCCACTTACCTTTCAAACCTCCATTCCATACCATGAATAACGACACACATTGTCTTGTTTGTCTTTTAAAGTTTTCTTGGTTGAAATATTAGTGTATGCTACATCAATAAATTGATGTTTAAGGTACTGATGGTTGTATTACTCTTCAAAGCATCAATGTTAGGCCAATGGCCAACACTATGAAGGTGGAAGCGAATGAAGGATAAGCATGCTTCATTATTACACAAGAGTACATTAAAATCATATCAAGGTATGCTCATGAAAGTTTTAAGTTTGAATTTACATTCTCTTGTAGATTTATTAATGATTGCATGCACCAATATTGCTATATTTCCAGTTTTTCCACCTTCAAAGGAAATTTGGTCTATGGTGAAAAGGCTTCTAAGGTATTTGAAGCCAAAAAATCCTGGTTCAATGTTGGAAGCATGGATAATCTAATGTTGAATTCCAACATTTGGTTATTCAGAAATGTGTTTTTATTCATGGTAGCAGTTTCTTTATATTGCATTATGGGGACTTATCCCAACACAAGTGAAATAAACAACTTTTAAATTAATTGACATTTGGAAAATTTTATTTAGGTTATCAAAGTCTTCGTCTTCATCCAGATGGCCAAGATGAACCTAACTCTTAAGGAAACCACAAGGCAGTGATTACACTTTAGGAGATGGCATTGAGCATTGTATAGTATAGGTGATTCACAAGCTCCTCAGTAAGGCTTATTTGATGCTCCATATTTTTAATGGGATCAAGAGGCTACTAAATTACTGACAAAGTATGAAGGAATCATATAAATTACCAGATAATTGGAGGTGAAATACAATAAATTTATATGGAAAATGTGGTGAATACTAGAATGAGATGCAGGAAGAGAGCACAAAGACCTTTTGTTTTGATAGGATCTTTACACTTTAATGCTAATTGGTAGCTAGATAGGTCTGAAATAGAGAGATGGATAGATGAACAATGATTGAAGGGATGCCATGATGTATAAATACAGGAGGCCAGACTTCATTCTGGCTAGTATTCTCAGAACTGCAGAAGCAACACTTGTGCGCACTGCAGTTGGCCAGTTTGTGCACAAGTCTGGAGGTGAGTTGTTGTTGCAGCTACTGCAACTAGCAAATTTCAGTTTTGGCTTGGAAAATCTCTTGGTTATGGTTTGGACGCTCTGATCAGATCTTGTTACTCTTGATTGGTGTGCTATCCTTGAAGAAAGATGAGCCACCTTTGTTTGGCTATCTAGCCTAGGGTTTCCTTCCGGAATAATTCTTTGTCAAGGTTAAGGTACTCGAGGATGGCTTCCTATAGTTTAATGGATACATTTTCCTATTATTATATATGGTTTTATACTTTATTGAAAAATTCACCAAGACTTTACAAGGTTTTACAATTAAGTTAAATATTCTCCAATATTTTACAAGATTTTATAACTCAGTGAAAGATTCGCCAATATTTTACAAGATTATATAACTGAGTAAAAGATTCGCTAAAAAATTATATATAAATATTCTATTATTGATAAAATAGCCTTCAATTTTTTCTATGTATCATGGGGATTTTCCCAATTATTATACATATAAATTTAGGGGGGGGGTTCTTAAAATCACCCCTACTTCAAATGCTTGAATTTTCTTATCTACGAGTTAATTGGGTAATGTTGTGTTATTTTCTTTTTGTGTTTTTATGCTTGTGTGTGCATTTAATAGTTGAATGAATGAACCTTTGATGTTCTACAAGTTTCAATTGTTTCTCTTCTGAAACCCTAGTGAAAGGAGTGCACAGTGCCACATAAGGAGTGCGACAGTAGAGTCATTTTCAGACTCATCTACTTAGGAGAGATAGCATGAAACTTTGAAGAGTGAGGGCAAGGAGTGCATGAATACTTAGTGGAGTATAAAATATTGAGGAGAACCATGAAAGGCATGCACAGATCCAACACTTAGTCAAGTGTTGAAAAATTCTCAAGGAAGACGAGCGCAAGGAGTGCGTAGGAGGATTTTCCAAAAAAAAAAAAAAAATATTCAAGTTTCACAGAAGTGCAAGGTGTGCATCGGGCATTCGAATCACTTTGAATGAAAAATATCAAGAAGAATACTGAATAGAATCCTTTGGAGGAAGAATCCTTTTTCATTTTCAAGGTTGAGTGGATGACATCCGTTTGGGAGGAGCTAAGATCTTTCGTCACCATCATATTTGCATAAGGTGCATGGATGTTAACCCTTGAAGCCCTTCAAACTTCGTGAGTTTTATTTTTTCATGTGTTCATTGTGGAGAAAAAAAACTCCTAAAGTCCCAGAGCTCGAAGTTAATCTGGTTCATTGATAGTCAAGGGACACATGTCCACATATAAGCAATTATCTGAAGTTCCATCTATCCAGCAATTTGGAAGTGTTGCAGAAGTGTGAAAATATCCCAAATCATCAAAGCTCTGAGTAGATCCTAGTCGTTAGCGTCTTGGCCATGTATCAACATATTGTTGGGGGTTCAGAAGTTCAGTAGTCTGGGGAAATGGAGGTGTAAAGAGTTTGGAGTCAAGAAAGGTCGGAGTATATCTCGGAGGGACACGTGGATAGAAGATCCAGCCTTTGGCAATTTAGCATTAGGAGGTATTTCAATTCAGAGCAGACATAACTCCAAAATCCTGAAGCTTCGGAGTTCCTGTGTACCATCGATTTGTGGCACGTAATGAAAACCATCAATCCATTCCCTTGATTGAATGATCACGGGTTCGGTGTTTGGGAGAAACATTGTGTGTTGTCTTTGGAACTTCTGAAGCCCTGAATTCCCTGCTAAGTTGATATTTATCCCACGGTTTTGGCTTGGGGTCACTTAAAAGACTTTGTTGAAGTAAAAATACCCTCGCGAATCCAAATTTTCATGCAGCCAAATGAGAAAAGGCATGTGGAAGGTATTTTGAGGGTTCAACAAGAGATCGAGAGCTAATTTAGCTCCCTACTATGAATGATCCTATATTGGGAGGTTGTGAGAGCCCCAGGAGGTGGTGGGGGTTTTCATCAAGTGGTATCATATCCCAAATTAAGATCTGTGTGAAATAAAATTTAGAAGCATGCCGCCAAGAAGACACAGAGAGATACCAGTGGTCAATGAAGCCATGGGAGAGGAAATGAGACAACTTCATGCAAGGTTGGAATCCATGGAGACATCATAGAGAATATCACATGATGTTGGTGACGTCAGTGAATTTGAAAATGAAGATGTAGAAACAGAAGAATTTGCAAGAGAACAAGCAACATAGGAGCGACTGCTAACAGTTGTTGTCAAGATGGGAACCAGAGAAAAAATAGAAGTCCCAATGTATGAAGGTAATTTGAATTTGGAAGAAATAATTGACTGGATAAGTGCGTTAAACAAGTACTTTGACAGGGGGTCGAGGTGTTGGCTTTCCGATGAGCGAGTATATTCGTCGACACTGTGAACCTGATGCCGAAAGGTGCAAAGGTAAAGTGGTTATCCAAGGTGTGCAAGATCTGACTCTCAGAACCGTCCTCTTTACCATTGCACAGATGGCAGGAAGCGCGTCGTCACACATGGCACTTCAGAGTTATTTTCAATATGTCATTGAATGTATGGAACCTGAATTATTCAATTGGTGTGACAGTGTGCTCTGCAGTATGAAGACACGACTCACTAAAAGAAAGAGAGGAGACCTAAAGCAGCTTGGGTATGGGTCCATTTTGGTATCTTTCTTCTTAGAAAGAGTCCCTCATTTGCGTCTACAGGTAGAGTGGGGAATACTAGCCCCACAATACCCGAGAATGAAATGGTGGTGTGACCTTATGGCTAGGCACGTGGCGGGCCCTATTATCAAGTACAAACATCAATGATGCATTTTTTTTTCTAGTTAAGGCCACAAATTTTGATGATTGATGATTAAGCATATGTCGGCCTAGACTTTCAGGGTGATCTCGACTTGGCTCTCCTTGAGGGATTTCAGTGGGGAGATCTAGGTAAGAAAGACATTTTGTTCTTTATAGTGTTTTGTGATTTTTAGGATATTAGATGTTTTTTGTGTTTTTGATCTAAAGACTAATCAGATACTTTTGACTATTCAGATGTAGGGCCACATAGACCTCCGAGAACATCTTTGATTTAGAGGCGAGGAGAGGCACATGTGGTAGCAAGGTGGGATGCCGACGAATATGAGGTGATGGAACAGAACTTAGAAGGCTTGATGGCAGGAATTCTCGATATGTCAATTGAGGAGGTCCCGAGGCATTATCAATGCCATACTATAGGCATGTCCAACTCACTTAGTCGGTTACTTAGCAAGGTAGCACGGGAAATAGTGTGCTATCGTGAGCGGTATCCATGATGCCATTTCGAGCGGCATCTGTGATGCTATTTTGTAGGAGCCATGGGCTCTATATTTTGATATTTTGGTGCTTGGATGGAAAACACTTTTTGTAAAACATTTTCATTATATATACATGAGGCTTCTACCGGCTTACTCTAATTTTATATACAATGTGTAATGTGTGATTGGATTTATAAATGTCTCAAATGTCTGTCTAACACATAATTATCTAGAGAATCATTTAATGTATTTAAACATCTAGGAATGTGTTGATATTCAATATAATCCAAATAACATTCCAAGAGGTGAATTCGTAGATATACCCGTAACAAAGTAGGATTTCGGATAGTGTAGACATTACTTAACTGGAGAACTACTAGTTGCAAATCAAGTCATACAATGAAGTGACGAATCCCAAGTGAGATAGAATCGGTCAATAATTCAATGTCTGCTCTATATTATGCAATATTATTGGTTTCACGAACAAGGAAAACACCTTGTAAATTGATAAGTTCGTTTGTGGGTGCATATATTGCCCAAGCAGTAGAAGCTAGGTTCTGTGTACTATGGCTAGCACCATCGGGCAAGCCAATATAGGGTAGAGAAAATGTCAACATCTAGAAACCAAGCACAACGCAAGGTAAACAGTTGATGGTAGAAACCAAATAATGAAAGACACACAAAAGTAACACACAAGAGTATGGTACAGTAAAAGTACAAGCACTCATGCAGAGATAGTCTAAGCATAGTACTTCTTCAAGTAAAGTTCATTTATAGGTTCACTCAAAGGAATGCCATCATAATCTACTAACTCATAAGATCCCTTCTTTAACATTCGTTTGACGATATATGGACCATGCCACATAGCTTCAATTTTTTTGGCTCCTAGGAGATCACGATCTTGTTCATAGAGGAGAAATAGATCTCCCTTAGAGAAAACACATGGCTTGACATGCTTGTCATATTGGGATTTTACGTGTTTCTTCTAGGTTTCAATAACTAGGGTGGCATCACGAAAGGTCTCATCTAATTGCATAAGATACAATAGACACTCCTCTTCGACAGAGGTGTTTGGGAGAAGTTCAGTGGCTAGCTTCAAAGATGGTATTTCACATTCAATCAGGAGAACGACTCCAATGCCGTAGACTAGTTGAAAGGGGGTAAATCATGTAGTAGACTTCACATATGGCCAGCTGGTCTTATGGATTCCTATTATCCGACGAAGCATTGTGATAAGAATTTTATTTATTGCTTCAACTTGGTCATTGGCCTATTGATAGTAGGGGGTTGAGTTTTCATGCCGAAGCCGAAGACCCAACTTGTCGGTAAGTTTATACATCATAAAGTTTTGAAAATGGTTACCGTGATCAGTAACGATAGCTTGTGGGATCCTGAATCGAGTAATAATATGATTAAATATGAAAAGGGCTTCAGTTTTCCCAGTATTGTTGAAAGTAGGCATCACCTCGACCCATTTCATGAAATAATCCATGGCTACGATAATGTATCCATGCCCCATAGCTGAGTGAGGGTGACATGTCATGAAATCGATACCCCATTTTGCAAAAGGTCCAACAGAAACTACAGGGTGTAAGGGAGTGGGGTGTGTTCTTATTTTATTATTGTATGTTTGGCAAGCATGGAATTTTTGGATGGTGGTAGTACAATCTTTAAATAAAGAAGGCCAAAAATACCCTCTCGTAAGATCTTTTAGGTAGTAGCATACCCAGACATGTGACCACCACATGCTCCAGAGTGGTAGTCATTCAAATATTTCTCATCTTTATCATAGGTGAGACATCATCGAAAAACAGAGTCAACCCCATGGCGATAAAGAGTGTCACCAAGGATAATGTACTGATGGGATTGGTAATGTATGTGACGAGGGTTATTGTTGGACAAATCAGGCCAAAAAGTCTAAGTTTGGAGATAGATAATGATATCACCATACCAAAGGTCATCAGAACTGATCAGAAAAAGGGATTCGTCGGGTAAAGAATCCTCTGCTACATTCTCTGTCTCAGTGCAGGGAAGGTCACATATCATTTCGGAAAACACCAAGGATTTCTTAGACTTAGCGCATTTGAATTTTAAGTCAAAATCCTGGAGAATTACTATCCATTTGGAGTATTTTCCCCCTAGAAATTGGCATGTAAGAATGTGTTACATGGGTTGCAATTGGAAATTACAGTGGTCTTGTGTAATAAGATATAGTGATGGAAACATTGGATAGCTTGAACGACTGCCAAGGCCAGTTTTTCAACATGTATGTATTTGGCTTCGGTAGTCATAAGACTCCGAATCAAATAATAAATGACATGTTCGTCATGTGAATCATCTTCTTGGACTAGAACCATGGCGATGGTAAAGTCCGAAGAAGCGATATAAAGGAAGTAATGTCAAATATAATTGGGTGGGAAAAGTAATGGGGTACGAGTTAAGTCAGCTTCAAAGCTTTGAAATACTTGTTGGCAGTGGAATCCCATACGAACTCAGAGCCTTTCTTGAGCAGTCGAGTAAATCCAAGCGTTAATTGAGCATAGTTTGGGATGAAATGACATAAAAAATTTGTCTTCCCTTGCAAACTTTGAAGTTGGTGAAGTGAAGAAGGAGGAGGGAGATTGAGGATCGCCTCGACCTTCAAAGGATCTACCCTAATCCCTTGGCATGACACGATAAAACCTAGAAGTCGTTCAGACTCCACACAAAAAACACATTTGTGTGGTTTTAAGCGTATACAATAGAACCGACAACGAAGGAAAATGGCTCGGAGGTGTGTCGGATGGTCACTACGATGCATGGAATGCGTCGGTAGGTCATCTAGATATGGTTGTACAATGTGCTTAATGTCATGAAAAACATAATACATGGCACGTTGAAAAGTCATATCGGCGTTCTTTAAACCGAAGGGTAGTTTCTAGTAGGCAAAGGTGCCCCAAAGACAAATAAAAGCGGTTTTGTGTTGATTCGTGGGGAAGATGTTGATTTGATTATAGCCGAAGAAACCATCCATTAAAGATAAGATTTCACTTCTAGTGCAATTGTCAACGATCTGGTCAATGAAGGGGGTGCGAAAGTTGTCCTTAGGACAAGCTTGATTTATATCCCTATAATCGACGCAGATACGGATCGTACATTATTTCTTGTTAACCAGAACAAGATTGGATACCCAATAAGTTAAAGCCATAGGATAAATAAAGCTTGCTTTAAGAAGTTTTTCGACTTCAAGCTTAATAGTAGCTTCTTTATGGGGGTGGACTAGATGAAGTCTCTTCCGGATGGGTCTAGCACCCCGGTATGTCTTAATTTCGTGTACAACGATATTAGGGTTAATACCTAGAATTTCTTCATAGCTCCAAGTGAATATGTCATGAAACTCTTGGAAAAGTGATTTATATGCAACAACCTCGTTAGTGGAGAACAAAGCTCCGATGTGAACATTTTCAAAACTCCAGTTTTAATGGATATGTCGAGGGGGATGATGGTCAAAATATTACTTAAGTTCTCTTCATATAACACGTTGTGTGATGACGTGGGAACATAGGAAATGACAGCAACGGTTGACTGGGTCGAGATTCGTTGGTAACTCTCGATGGTGTGTTGTTCGAGGAAGAGAATGGAATGATGATGTCCATCATACCAAGGGTAATCTTCCATCAACATAACCAACATAATCATCTCATCCGTGGGAAAAATAACATGGAACAGGTCAGGAGACGAATCACTGAGAGAGAGGGTAGAAGGTGTTGTCTATTGAATGGCTTGATAGGTGGATTCAACTGGACTTAAAGGAATTTGGTTTCCATAGCAAGGATAATCACCAGGTTCAAGTATGACCCAAAGGTTGGAGGATGTGTGAGCTTGGCGAATGGAGGTGGAAATCATATTGATCGAGGCAACCCAAGGAGGTGGAGCATCGGGAGGTGATATTGGGAATGTACCCATCAAAGTTGAATCTTTAAGTAGTCCCACACCAACGTTCTCATACCTAGGTGGTGTCTTCATGATAAAAGGTACATTTCTGGTATGGGTGTCAGAGTTGAAAAAGGCTAGTTGGTTGATAGTGATGACCTTTCCCTGATGTGGAAAATGTAAAACATAGAAAAGGGTAGAAACAACGACATGCATCGCATCAATCCAGCTACGACCAATTAAGAGGTTATAATTGAGAGGTGCATCAAAGACCTCAACTTCAACGTTGACTGATTTTCCTTCCAACGTAAGAGGCAATGAAGGAAGTACACCACAGGGTTTAAAGCCTGATCCATTGAAGGCTTTAAGCATGTTATGTGATTCAGTAAGAGGAGGAGAGTTGATGGCTTTCCAACAGGCAATAGACATTACACACGTGGAAGCACCCTCATCAATAACAGTCCTACAGATGATCTTGTCACAGACAAAAACTTGTATTTGGAATGCTAGTTGAGGGGGGAGTCTCGAAATGTGATCTTCAAGGTAAAAAATTGTCAAATTTGTATCTATAGGATCAATTCCACTGATAGCCTTTAGCAGTGCCTTCCATTGAGCAGGGAAAATTTGGATGAATTCAAGAGCCCACATCGCAGAAGGTGCTTGCACCAGATCTTCTACAATACTATAGTTCTGAGCAGCACATGTGTGATGATTGAAGATGGACTTTCAAACACCACCCTTTGGGGGAGGGAAAAGAACTGTATCGAAACTCGGTCGTTTGAGATGAAGAGGACCGTTGGGAGTTGAAGTTGAAGGAGGTTGTTGAACCAATGAAGGTGGTATATCGTCAACCTTCTGCTTTGAGGAAGAATAATATTTGGCTCGAGTGGTCAGTGTAACTTCATTCTTTCAGGAATCACCAATACACATGATTACATAAGAAGTAGTAGAGGGAGAGGGTTGTTCATGGATGACCAGTTGGGCCTACTGTTGAAAAGGGAAAGGTTGAGACAAAACGACACGTGTGGGAGGTTTCACAATCCCTTGGAGGAAGTTAGTAACCTTGACCCGTCTTTGACAATATTTTGTATAGTGATCATCACCACAGATAAGGCAAGGGTATCAGGGTTCGTGCTTATCCTTATCATCAACAGCTTGGGTTTTGGCTTTCTCAAATTGTGGGTTATTTTTATCCTCCTTATTCTTACCCTTCCCTTTTTTAGAATTATTCTTTTCAGCAGGGGTAGATTGAACATAGTTAACCTCAGAGGTTTTGTTGGTGGGAGGCATAGGAGACAGAGCATTTTGAACTTTAGAAGCATTATACTTGGGGTTGGTGGGAGAGGCTTGCGTATTTTGAGGTTGAGCATGTAAATTTCCAATCACACTATCAACTGCATGAGAAGTAGCAGGGGTAGTTGAAGTAGTGGTAGTAGAAGGGCAAGGTGCATTAGAGAGTAAGTCGTAAAGAGTACCCATTTGCGAATAAACAAGGTCGAGGTACTGAGCATGACTGATATCCTATTCTTCGATGACAACTCCATGCATGGAAATATCATGAGATATCTCATTCATGAATGATTTCGTGAACCACTCTTCCAATAACGGATCAGGAAGATCGATTTTGATCAAACGTCATCTTCGTTTCCACTCATGAATGTTATCAGAGATGTGAGTGGCCTTAGTTTGTTTGAAGGAACTCAGAATCTCGATTCCTATTTCATAACGGATCGGTAATTGGTAGTGTGTAATAAAATTCATGGCTAGGGTATTAAAGTCAGTGAAGAAACCTTGTAATAGTTCTATATACCACTTTGCATCCGAACCCGTGAGAGTTCGTTGGAAGAGTTGTAACCGAATGGAATCTTCCATCAAAGAGTTGGATGAACACCATAGGTGGAAAGTCATGACATGGTTGTTCGGATCCTCTCCTGGTTTACAGTCAAATTTTGGAATGTTCGACGATAATTTGGATGGTATAACGAGCCAATGGGGAGAATGTAGGATAGGATCATTCAAGATTCTAGACAAATCAGGTAGATCCAAAGTGTCTAAAAAATGTAGTTGTCTATTCACAGGAGGATACTGGTGACTTTGGGGAGGGAGTTCCGTTGGTATACTAGTAGCACCATAAGCAGTCTGTATGTGAGGCGAAGGTCCTAACCGATTCAGACATGTGTGTGGAGGCATGTAGCCCATAGGATTGTACTGATTGGAGATGTTCCCTTGGGGAAGGACACTAGAATATTGAAAGTTTGAACCCCAAATGGGATTGAAAGAATCGAGGTATGACTGGCCCGAAGTGAAGTCACCAATTTTGTTATAAGATAAATTGGTAAATGTAGACATAAACTAAGTTCCCTAGATCCACCTGAATCTAGAACAAAATAGGACAGGACATGACGCTTCCCGTAAGTTATAATCATTGATCTAAGTGTCAAAGAAGGAATTGATGAATTACCTTTGAGATCGCTTCCTTATACATATTTTTTTCCCGCTTCACTCCGGTGCTCTTGTAAAACTAGATCTGCAATGACACAAACCAACCAAAGTGAAAGCAACTATGATAGATTCAATGAAAACATAGACATGTGATCAAGGAGTCATGTAATAAAATGAGAATAATTTTACGGGAAAGAAACTTGCCACTGTATTATATTGAATAAAAGTGGAAGATACAACCGAAATGACTTGATGTTGCAAGTTCCCTTTTAGTGTTCCTTCGTTCCAACACACACATACACTTGCTTTGAATTTGCATGAAGATAATCCACAAAGCTTGATGGACAAATGGAGGCCTCAAGCATCAATTGTATAGGGATTCTTCACACATTATCCAGACTATTCTTTGCTCAATATTGCTTGACATTTCTTAACCTTTTCCATGATAAATCCATTATTATATAGGAGAAGATGAAGTGGTTACTAGGATGAGGATGATCCCACCAAATCAGAAAATCCAGTAAGATCACAACCATACGGACATCACCTCACATTCTAGAATATTCTCCTTCTAGAAAATTCATGAAACTTCTTCATTTTCTTATCATCAAGCGTCACCGCACCCTACCTATATAGCAAAATGCAGAAATCCCGTAGGCTAGGCATAGAGAAGCTTACGAAAATCAATGATTTTTGCACTGTGTACCACTGTCATCCTGCAGCGTCATTCTAAAAATGTGCCTTGTAGGGGAAGAACTCAACCATTTTCCTCATGTGAAAGATTGTTTTGGAAGCATGAACACATGCCTATGGACTCATCATCAGAGTGACAAAAATAATGTGTAACAGAAAGCAATAGAGTAGTCGAAAGGAAGGATCAAGAAGTCCCTCCATGTATAAATGTATGTAATCTATGCCCAAAAGAGGTTGTTGAAGTTTATTTTGTTATCTTGTTGAACAAGAGAAGTTGAGAACTGCAAGAACCCTTTGTTAATGTTTTGTTGAAGTAATATAATAGAGAATATTTGCTTCAAATGCTTGATTTTTCTTATCTAAGAGTTAATTGGGTAATGTTGTGTTATTTTCTTTCTGTTTTTTTATGCTTGTGTTTTCATTTCATAGTTGAATGAATGAACCTTTGATGTTCTACAAGTTTCAATTGTTTATCTTCTGAAACCCTAGTGAAAGGAGTTCACAGTGCCACACAAGGAGTGTGAAGGCAAAGTCATTTTCAGATTCATTTGATCAGGAGAGATAGCATGAAACTTCGAAGAGTGAGTGCAAGGAATGCACACATACTCAGTGGAGTATAAAATCTTGAGGAGACCCATGAAAGGCATGCACATATCCAAGACTTAGTCAAGTGTTGACAAATTCTCAAGGAAGACGAGCGCAAGGAGTGCGCAGGAGGATTTTCCAAAAAACAAAATCTTCAAGTTTCACATAAGTGCAAGGTGTGTGTCGGGCGTTCAAATCACTTCGAATGAAAAATATCAAGAGGAATACTGAACATAATCCTTTGGAGGAAGAATCCTTTTTCATTTTCAAGGTTGAGTGGATGACATTTGTTCGGGAGGAGCTAAGATCTTTCATCATCGTTAGATCTGAATAAGGTGTGTGGATGTTAACCCTTGAAGCCCTTTAGACTTCATGAGTTTGTATTTTTTCATGCATTTGTTGTGGAGGAAAAAAAACTCCAGAAGTCCCGGAGCCCGAAGTTAATCTGGATCATTGATACTCAAGGGACACGTGTCCACATATAAGCAGTTATCTGAAGGTCCATCTATCCAGTGATTTGGAAGTGTTACAGAAGTGTGAAAATATCCCAAATAATCAAATCCTAGAGTGGATCCTAGTCGTTGGCATCTTGGCCATGTGTCAGCAAATTGTTGGGGGTTCAGAAGTTCAGTAGTCTGGGGAAACAGAGGTGCAAAGAGTTTGGAGCCAAGAAATTTCAAAGGCCCAAAGGTTGGAGTATATATTGGAGGGACACGTGGATAGAAGATCCAACCTTTGCCAATTTGGCATTAGGAGGTATTTCAACTCAAAGTAGCCATAACTCCCAAATCCTGAAGCTTCAGAGTTCCTGTGTACCGTCGATTCGTGGCACGTAATGAAAACCATCAATCCCTTCCTTTGTTTGAATGTTCACGGGTTCAACATTTGGGAGAAACATTGTGTGTTGTCATTGGAACTTCTGAAGCCCTGAATTCTCCGCTAATTTGATATTTAGCCCATAGTTTTGGCCTGGGTTCACTTGGAAGACTCCGTTGAATTAAAAAGACCCTCGCGAATCCAAATTTTCACGCAGCCAAAGGAGAAAAGGCATGTGGAAGGTATTTTGAGGGTTCAACAAGATCCCAAGAGATAATTCAGCTCCCTACTATGAACGATCCTATATTGGGAGGTGGCGAGAGCCCCAGGAGGTGGTGGGGGTTTTCATCAAGTGGTATCATATCCCAAATTAAGCTCTGTGTGAAATAAAATTTAGAAGCATGCCACCAAGAAGATGCAGAGAGAGACCAGTAGTCAATGCAGCCATGGGAGAGGAAATGAGACAACTTCGTGCAAGGTTGGACTCCATGGAGACATCATAGAGAATATCATATGATGTTGGTGACATCAATGAATCTGAAAATGAAGATGTAGAAATAGAAGAATTTGTAGGAGAACAAACAACAAAGGAGCGATTGTTGAGAGTTGTTGTCAAGATGGGAACCAAAGAAAAAATAGAAGTCTCAATGTATGAAGGTAATTTGAATTTGGAAGAAATACCTGACTGAATAAGTTCTTTAGACAAGTACTTTGACTATGGAGAGATTGATGATGAGAAGAATTTGATGCATGCGGTGACCAGATTGAAGGGACATGCAACGCTATGGTGGGAAGAATTGCAAGCTGGCAGAAGGTGCAAAGGTAAGTATAAAATCAATAATTGGGATAGTATGGTAGCTAAATTGAAGGATAAGTTCAAACCCAAGGATTATCGAATAAATTTGTTCAGGAAGTTACAGAATCTGAGACAAAAGGGTTTGTGGATGAAAGAGTACACCGAAGATTTTTACAAGATGAACATAAGAGCAAGACATAGGGAGAATGATGAAGAGAAAGTTGTCAGGTACATAAATGGCCTGAGATATGAAATACAGGATGAGATTAGCATGATTACAATAGTAATTGTGGAATATTATTATCAGGTATCCCTAAAAGAAGAGGAAAAGTTAGCAAGGAAGCAAATTCAAAGGAACGGAGGAAGAGGAATCGTCAGAGACAATTTCTAGAAATGCAGAGCATAAGCTAGAAAATATCACAGTCAGACAGAGAGAGGAGGAACTTCTAGAGGAGAATACTATGGAGGAAGAAAATCTTTTCCCAGAGGAAAAGGAAGAGGCAAAGGAGTAGAGGTGAAGTGTTATGCATGTGGACAAATAAGGCACATGTCTTGTGAATGCATTGAAAAGAAGAATGCAGGAGGTGGAGAAGCTCACATTTCTGAAGTGCATAAGAGGAATGTGGAGACAGAGATGAAGGAAGAAGTAGCGGAAGAAGGAAGATCACTCATGATGAGGAAATTACTCGTGAAGCAAGAGACAAAGGCACAAGAACCAGTCCATAGGAACAATTTGTTTAGAACTGTTTGCAAGACAAAATATAGTTTATGCAAGGTGATCATAGTTAGTGGGAGAATTGATAATTTGGTATCCACGGAGATGGCAAAAAATATGAAGTTGGAGATGAGTGCACATTTGATTCCATAGAAGGTGTCGTGATTGCAGAAAGGACATCAAGTGATGGTAAGTTGACAATGTAAATTTGAGTTCAAGATAGGTGGTTATAGAGATGAATTTCTATGTGATGCCATACCTATGTATGTTTTTCATGTTCTGTTGGGAAGACCGTGGAAATATGACATGAATGTCATACATTATGGGATGATGAACACTTATACCCTTGAGAAGAATGGGTGTAATCATATGTTGTTTCCAATAGAAGATAAAGGAGTCAAGGAGGAAGTTAGTCCTAGTATACTTCTCATGAGTGGGAAGGAACTCTTGAAAGAAGTCAAGAAGGAACATAAAATGCATTTTGTTGTTGTAGGTAAGTTGAGAGTCATTCTCACAATCACTTCTATGAACGATTTTCCTGAATAAGTCCAGGAGTTATTGGATGAGTTTGTTGATATTGTGGTGGATGAGTTACCTCATTGTTTACCTCCCATCAGGAGTATCAGTCACCAAATTGAACTTATTCCAAGAGCAAGTTTTCCAAATAAAGAAGCATATAGATTGACCACTCAAGAGAATGAAGAGGTTAAGGATCAAGTACAAGAGTTGTTGGATAAGGGTTTGATCAGGGAAAGTTTGATCCAATACGCAGTACCAACTATGTTAAGTCCAAAAAATGATGGAGGTTGGAGAATGTGCATAGATTATAGATCCATCAACAAGATAACCACCAGGTATAGATTTCCTTTACTTGAAATGGAAGTTTTAATGGATTTCTTGAGTGGATCCAGTTATTTTTCCAAGATAGACTTGAAGAGTGGTTATCATCAGATCAAGATGAGAGAGGGAGATGAATGGAAAAAAACATTCAAAACAAATGAAGGATTGTATGAGTGGCTTGTTATGTTGTTTGGCTTAACAAATGCACAAGGTACATTTATGAGGTTGATGAATGTAGTACTCAAAGATTTTATTGGTAAGTTTGTGATTGCTTATTTAGATGACATTCTAGTTTTTATTAAGACTGAAGAGGAGCATTTGAGATATTTGAATATGGTGTTGAGGAGGTTGCAGCAGGAGAAGTTGTTGGTGAATTTAGAGAAATGTTCTTTTATGAAAACAAAAATTGTATATTTGGGGTTCGTAATCTCTTCAAATGAATTGAAGATGGATCTAGAGAACATGAGGGAAATAATAGATTGGCCTTCTCTAAGAAGTGTGTTCAAAGTAAGAAGTTTTCATGGGTTAGCAAGTTTTTACAGGAAATTCATCAGGAATTTCAGTAGTATTTGTGCACCCATACTGGACACCATAAACAAAGAGCATAAATCTTTTAATTGGAAAGAAGAGGATGAGAAGGGATTTAGAGTGTTAAAATAAAAGATAAAAAAAACAACATGTTTTATTTCTGTCATATTTTAAGAAGGCTTTTGAGGTTAAATGTGATGCTAGTGGATTATCCATTGGCGCATTTTTAAGTCAAGACAATAAGCATGTTGTTTATTTCCAATGAGAAGTTGAATGATATTAAGAGGAAGTATTTCATGTATGACAAAGAGTTTTATGTTGTGATTCAATCCTTGAAAAAATGGAGCCATTATCTTATCCTAAAGAAGTTTGTTTTATATACTAACAATCAAGATTCGCAGTTTATAACTAGACAAGAGAAATTGAACCAAAGACATGCCAAATGGGTAGAATTCATCATATTAGTTATTAAGAATATTAGTGGAAGCGCTAAAAAAGTTTCAAATGCTTTGAGAAGGAGATGTTTCATCTTGCAGAAATTTCAAGTGGAGACCTTAGGATTTGAACACCTCAAGGAGATGTATCAAGAAGACCTAAATTTTAAGGAAGCTTATGAAGCATGTGAGAACCCTTTGATAAGAGAAAGGAATCAATGGATGGAGTATCTAATCCAAGATGGACTATTGTTCAAAGGAAGTTAGTTGTGTATCCTAAAATTTTCAATGAGGGACAATTTACTAAAAGAAAATCATAGTGGAGGATTGGTTGGACACTTTGGCCATGATAAGACATATGTGAAGTTGAGTTGTTCATACTATTGGTGAGGCATGAGGTCTGATGTGAAGAAATTAATGGACATATGAAAAATCTTCCAATATGCTAAAGGAAAGAAGTAGAAGACTAGATTATATCAACCATTTTATATTCCATACAAGCCATGGGATGTTATAAGTATGGACTTTGTTCTAGGATTACCAGGAACCCAGAGAGGAAGTGATTCATTATTTGTGGTGGTTGACAGATTTTCAAAAATGGCACATTTCATACCATGTCAGAAAACCAATGACACTATCCACATAGCAAATTATTTTTTCAAGGAGATTGTGAGATTGCATGGGTTGCCTAGAAGTATAGTCTTAGACAGAGATACCAAAATTTTGGGACACTTTTGGAGGACTTTGTGGAAGAAGTTGGGGACAATTTTTTTTTCCAGTTCATCATATCATCCTCAGATAGACGGATAGACTAAGGTAGTAAATCGAAGCTTAGGGAATTTTTTAAGGAGTTTGGTCACTGAACATAATAGTCAGTGGGATCAAATTCTGCCCCAAGTAGAGATTTCATATAATGAGTCACCGAATAGAAGCATTGGTAAGAGTACATTCCAGATAGTATATGGAATGCATCCAAGAGGAATTTCAGAATTGAGAGATTTTGGATGAGAAGAGTTTCGAAGTGTAGGAGAAGAGAACTTTGTTGCAGAGATGTAGAAGTTGCATGATCAAATCAAGGGACAACTACAAAATAGCAGCTAGAAATACAAGAGCAGAGTAGACCAAAGAAGAAGAGGTAAATTTTGAAATTGGAGACCAAGTCTTAGCACACATGAGGAAGGAAATATTTCTTAAAGGGAAATATAATAAGATAAATATGAAGAAGATAGGACCATGTAAGATCCTCATAAAATTCTCTACAAATGCTTATGAGATTGAATTGTCAGAGGACATTGGAATATCACCAATATTCAATGTAGTAGACCTATACCCTTACAAAATGAATGATATAGAAGGGACAAATGGTTAGGAGGAGATTCAGTGGAAGAAACAGATGCCCATAGTAGAGAAGCCATAGAAAGAGAATATTTTAGATCAGAGGATTTCTAAGAAGACCAAGAGAAAATTTTATTATCAGTATCTGGTTAAATGGAAATATCATCCAGCAGAAGATGCTAGTTGGATAATTGAGACTGATATCTAGAAGCATGGAAAGAAAGTGCAGGAGCTCATGGACAAGAGTCCATGAATATTTTTGTCCATAGGACCATCACCATCAGCATTCAATGAAGCCAAGTGGAGGACAACTCAACATCCAACGCGCACATTTAAACTGATTTGGATTCCAAGGGGAGTGCATCATTTACTGTTTTGAAATTATTGAAATTAAAATCACTTTAATTTTTTTAGGCTTGATCCATTGATCGATATCGAAGGAGATTGTAATCACCTTAATTAGTTGTAGGATTGTACAAATATTGAGAATCGACTCATATCTAGGTTGTAATTATCCATTTATTGTAATAAGCCTTAGTGGTAGAATGAATTAATTATGATGTGAAATCACTAGAGTAGTTGGAAGAAGGCTTGAGAAGCCCCTCCATGTATAAATGTATGTAATATATGCCCAAAAGAGGTTCTTGAAGTTTATTTTGTTATCTTGTTGAAGAAGAGAAGTTGCGAACTACAAGAACCCTTTGTAAATGTTTTGTTGAAGTAATATAATAGAGGAGATTTACTTCAAATTCCTGAGTTTTCTTATCTATGAGTTAATTGGGTAATGATGTGTTATTTGCTTTCTTTGTTTTTATTCTTGTGTGTGCATTTCATATTTGAATGAATAAACCTTTGATATTTTTCAAGTTTCAATTGTTTCTCTTCTGAAACCCTAGTGCAAGGAGTGCACAGTGCCACGCAAGGAGTGCAAAGGTAGAGTCATTTTCAGACTCATTTTCTTAGGAGAGATAACGTGAAACTTAGAAGAGTGAGTGCAAGGAGTGCATGTATACTCAGTGGAGCATAAAATCTCAAGGAGACCCGTGCAAGGTGTGCACAGGGACAACACTTAGTCAAGTGTTGAAAAATTCTCAAGGAAGACGAGCACAAGGAGTGCGCAGGAGGATTTTCCAAAAAAAAAATAAAAAATCTTCAAGTTTCAGGGAAGCACAAGGTGTGCATCGAAGGGTTGAATCACTTCGAGTGAAAAATATTAGGTGGAATAACGAACATAATCCTTTGGAGGAAGAATATTTTTTCATTTTCAAGGTCGAGCGGACAAGATCTATTCGAGAGGAGTCAAGATATTTTTTGATCGTTATATCTGGAGAAGGTGTGCGGGTGTTAACCCTTGAAGCCCTTTGTGAGTTCATAATTTTTCATCTGTTCGTTGTGGAGGAAAAAAATTCCTGAAGTCCTAGAGCCCGAAGTTAATATGGGTCATTGATAGTCAGGGGACACATGTCCCACATATAAGCAGTTATATGGAGGTCCGGCTATCCAAAGATTTGGAAGTCTTGCCAGAGTGTGAAAATATCCTGAAGCACTGAAGCCCAAAGCAGATCTTGGTCATTGGTTTCTTGGCCACATGTCAGCAGATTGTTGGGGGTTTGAAAGTCCGACAGTTTAGGGAAATGGAGGTGTAAAGAGTTCAAATTCAAGAACTCCTGAAGACCCGAAGGTCGGAGTATATCTTTATTGTTGATTGGGAGGGACATGTGGATAGTGGATCGAGCCTTCACCAATTCGGTGTTCAGAGGTATTTCAACTTGGAGCAGCCAAAACTCTCGAAGCCTGAAGCTCTAGAGTTCCTATGTACCATCGATTCGTGGCGCATAATGAAAATTGTCAATCCCTTCCTTTGTTCGGTTTTTCATGGGTTTGGCGTTCAAGAGAAACATTGTTTGTTTATGTTGGAACTCCCAAAGACCAGAGCCCCAAAGCCCTAAATTCCCCGCTAAGTTGAGAATTAGCCCACAGTTTTGTCTCGAGGTCACTTGAAAGACTTCGTTGAAGTAAAAATGCCCTCGAGAATCCATATTTTTGCGTAGCCAAAGGAGAAAATGCATGTGGAAGGTATTTCAAGGGTTCATCAAGAGTATGAGAGCTAATTCAGTGCCCTATTGTGAATGATCCTACACCGAGAGGTCGTGCAAGCCCAACGAGGTGGTGGGGGTTTGCATCAAAGACAAGCAATGAAAGGCATAGGAGAGCAGGGAAGTGAAAGTTGTCAGCAGAAGTTATATTTTTAGAAGGAAATAATTGAACATTATGGTCAAGTGAACATGACAAGCAAATGATGAAATAAAGTATTGAATTCCTTTTATATATGTCAAAGAGTTACAAGAAGAAGAACCAATGGACAATAAGAAACGCTGGAAGAGAGGAAAGGAAACATACATAGGAAGTCCCATATTGTTCTACATATTGTAGAGAAGTCAAGGGAAATCATCAGAGAAAGAGATCGGGAAAGAAAAATTAGAATCATGCAGACAGGGGAAGACATACCAACAGGGAGATTTATCATTTTCCCATGATGTCAAAATAAGAGAAAGAGTCAATAACATGAAGTCATAGAATCATTGTTCAGAAAAGATATACTTTCAGGGGTAGTCACTCTTTGTTATTGATATCAAAAAGAGAAGAGGAACTTGGAAAGAAACATGAGGACAGAAACATGTGAAAGAGCAAATGCATGAAGATAGGGGAGCAACTCCAAGGAGAGATACCCTTTTCCATTGATGTCAAAGGGGGAAAGAGAGAAACATTGGTGAGGAGCAATGGTCATAGGTGGAGCATGAGTATTGGAGTATGAGTGTTTCCATCAATGTTGGTGTTTCCACCAATGCCAAAGCATGAGATTGTTGGACAGCTGGTTGTCATTGATGTCAACCCTTAGATCATCTGAGATACCCCAAAGTTGTGGTTGATATTGTTGGTGAGTTAGTTGTCATTGCTGTCAACAATAGTGGTTGATATCAGTAGATGTGATGGGTGCATTTGATGAAGTCTGCATGAAGCCCTAGTGGGGTGGTCATGAGACCCAAAGTTGTTAGAGGGGTGGTCTATGGATAGTCCTTGTCATGTCATTTATGTTGATATGTGGTATGCCACGTGGTTCCTCATTGTTAGGGAGATATTCCCTCATGAATTTGGAAGCCCTGAAGAATGGTAAATAAGCCCTTAATTGGTTAATGAAAGGGTAAATTCATTGCAAAAAGAAAGTTCAAGAATCCCTAATATTAAGGAGACGTTACTTGGAAAAAGTATAAATACACCTCATGGGGTCTCTCATAAGAACACACACACACACACATTCATTGAATATCTATCTTATGAGAATATTTTGGTATATTCTCTAATATGAGGTCATGTCTGAGGCGACAAAGAAAGATCACAAGAATAGAGAAAGTTTTGGAGCTACAGAGAGCAAGGGTTTTTCTGTAAGCCTAATTTGGCAGACCCTCACGGGTTAGCTTGAGGGTGTCACGTGATGCACCCTCGTTGGATGTGTAGTGCTCCTCACGCAAGGCCTCACATGACAAGTATTATTTGTCTCATGAGGACAAGACATAAGTAAAGGAAGATGTTAGTGCCAGGTTGTTGAGTTTTTGAGGTAAAGCTACAGGTCTGTGTGTTAGGATCAGAGGCACTAGTTCAATTACATATGTAAAGGTATGTTATTCTAGTGTTATGTGGTTGCATATTGGTGATATTGTGGAACATGCTTGAGGCATGTCCTTGTGATTTTTTTCATATACATTAAGTCACATCTTGGATGGATGGGACATGTTGATTGAGGTATATTTGTGGAGTTACATTGTCGGTGCATATATTGGATATATTGGCACATGGTTATGATGATTGGTTGAGGGATATCATGAGTGATATGTCACTTGTTTGAGGTACATGGTATATGGATGACTGGAACATTTTTTGAGGTATATGGTTGATGATAAAGTGCATGGTTAGAGGCATATGTTGGTGACCTTGGTACATGCTTTGGGACTTTCTTGAGGCACTTCATTGTTGATATATTATGGTGTATGGTGTGTGATATGATTAAGTGAAATGGCATATGGTTGAGATACATTCTTGGTACATGGTATGGTACATGTGTTGATGTACATGGCTGATACATGGTATCGTATAGAGGTTGATGTACATGGTATGGCACGGGTGTTTATGTACATTGTCGATGTACATGGTTGATACATGGTATGGTACATGATTGATACTTGGTATGGTGTTGATGTACATGGTTGATAGTTGAGGTACATGATACGGATGTTGGTGCATGGTTGATGCACTTGTTGTGGTACAAGTTGTGGTACATGGTTGATGCTTGTTAGGGTACAGGTTAATGGTTTGGTACATTCTTTGGTAAATGGTTGAGACACATATATTGTGATGGTATGTTGGTGATATTGGCACATGCTTGGTAGAGGCATGTGTTGGTGATGTTGGACATACAGTTGAGAGGTGTCCCTGGTATATGATCCATGTAAGAGGATCTGGTTGAGTATCCATGAAAGTGACAAGTTGGACAAGTTGATCAGTTACAGGTTGATGTGACAGGTTGGATACAATGACAGTTTGGATATTGTGATAGGTTGACAGATTATAGGTTGATGTGACAATGGTAGTGACAGTGACAGTGGTAGTGACAGTGATAGTAGTAGTGACAGTGGTAGTGATTGTATTAGTTTCAATTTTCCTACATTTATATTTCAGGGCGGCAAGACAGGGGAAGGAAAGGGGTTTGTATCCTCCTTCTGGTTGGTGTCGGAGAACACAGGGATTTGGAGCTTACTTCAAGTTGGAGCCTGAGAATCAGGGGGTTGTAGCCTCCTTCTAGTTGGAGCTAGAGAATTCATGGATTTGTAGCTTCCTTCAGGTTGGAGCCTGTAAATAGGGGGTCATATCCTCCTTCCAGTTGTAGATGGATAATTGGGAATTTGGTGCTTCCAATGAATGTATTCTTGACAATATATAAGAAATAATTATGTGGCTTTCTCCCATTTTGGTTTCCACATAAATTCTAGTATACTGTGTATTTGATGTGATGTTTCTTATGTTTATATGATCATGATATATTGGATGCAATCATAGATGATACATTGATGATATATTATTGATTAAGTTGAATTTTATATATTTTGGTTAAAAGTGGTAAAAGTGATCATATTGATTCACCCCCCCTCTCCGTATTCCAACATCATCTTCTCTTGAACCTGTTTACCTTAAACACTCATGATATGAATTTTTCCATGGTCTTGTTGTCACTAATTGGTCATAAGAGAAATTTATACTAATGAAATATTCCAATTTTGAAAGTGGATCTTTCAATGATATCCACATATTCACCTCTACCTCTAGTGAAATTTCCTTCAACTTCACATCTCATTGGGAACCTCTAAGGTGCACTAAATTCCACCTTATCAAAGAACCCTCTAATATTCTAAATTGGGTGCAAGTTTGTGTGAATACATTATAGATATGAATACCAAAATGAATACCATCTAACCTGCCTAATTCTACCACTTCTCTTTCAAGAACATTTGTAATAGTTTCCCTTAAAACATACTTATTCTCATATGAGGACAAAAACATGTGAAAGAACATATGCATGAAGAAGGGGGAGAATATCCAAGGAGAGATACCCTTTTCCACTGATGTCAAAGGGGGGGGGAGAGAGAAACATTGATGAGGAGAAATGGTCATAGGGGGAGCATGAGTATTGGAGTATGAGTGTTTCCATCAATGCCAAAGGGGGAGATTGTTGGACAGTTGGTTGTCATTGATGTCAACCCTTAGATCATTTGAGATACCCCAAATTTGTGGTCGATATTGATGGTGAGTTAGTTGTCATTGATGTCAACAAGAGTGGTTGATATCAACAGATTTGATGGGTGCATTTGATGAAGTCTACATGAATCCCCATAGAGGTGGTCATGAGACCTAGAGTTGTTTGAGAAATAAGGACATGAAGGAAAATGAAAATGTAGGTAACACACTCATCTATGTATAGTCCTCGTCATGTCATTTATGGTGATATGTGGTATGCCACGTGGCTCCTCACTGTTGGGGAGATATTCCCTCATGAAGTTGGAAGCCCTGAAGAATGGTGAATAAGCCCCTAATTGGTTAATGAAAGGGTAAATTTGTTGCAACAAGAAAGTTCAAGAATCCATAATATTAAGGAGAAGTTACTTGGAAAAAGTATAAATACACCTCAAGGAGTCTCTCATAATCACACACACACACACATTCATTGAATATCTATCTTATGAGAATATTTTGGTATATTGGCGAATCTGAGGTCAAGTCTTAGGCGGCAGAGAAATTTCACAAGAATAGAGACAGTTTCGGAGCTGCAGAGAGCAAGGGTTTTTCTCTAAGCCTAATTTAGCAGGCCCTCACGAGTTAGCTTGAGCGTGTCATGTGATGCACCCTCGTTGGTTGCATAGATCTCTTCATGCGAGGCCTCACATGACAGGTAGTCTTTGTCCCACGAGGACAAGATAGAAGTGAAGGAATATTCTAGTGCCAGGTTGCTGAGGTTTGAGGTAAAGCTACATGTTTGTGTGTTAGGATCAAAGACACCAGGTCAGTTACATATGTAAAGGTATGTTATTCTAGGTGTTATGAGGTTGAATATTGGTGATATTGTGGTACATGCTTGAGGCATGTCCTTGTGAGTTTTTTCATATACCTTAAGTCACATCTTAGATGTATGGTACATGTTGATTGAGGTATATTTGTTGAGTTTCATTGTTGGTTCATAGCTTGGATATATTGGCACATGGTTATGATGTTTGGTTGAGGGATATCATGAGTGATATGGCACATGTTTGAGGTACATGGTCTATGGATGACTGGCATGTTGTTTGAGGTATATGGTTGATGATAAAGTGCATGGTTAGAGGCATATGTTGGTGATATTGGTACATGCTTTGGAACTTTGTTGAGGCACTTGATTGTTGATATATTATGGTGTATGGTGTATGGTATGATTGAGTGATATGGTATATGGTTGAGATACATTTTTGGTACATGGTACGGTACAGGTGTTGATGTATATGGTTGATAAACAGTATGGTACAAAGCTTAATGTACATGGTATGGAACAGGTGTTTTTATACATTATTGATGTACATGGTTGATACATGGTATGGTACATGATTGATACTTGGTATGGTGTTGATTTACATGGTTGATAGTTGAGGTACATGATACAAGTGTTGGTGCATGGTTGATGCACTTGTTGTTGTACAAGTTGTGGTACATAGTTGATGCTTGGAATGGTACAGGTTGATGATTTGGTACATGGTTGAGACACATATATTATGATTGTATGTTGGTGATATTGGTACATGCTTGGTAGAGGCATGTGTTGGTGATGTTGGACATCTAGTTGAGAGGTGTCCCTAGTATATGATCCATGTGAGAGGATCCAGTTGAGTATCCATGACAGTGATAGGTTGGACAAGTTGATCAATGACAGGTTGATGTGACAGGTTGGATGCAGTGACATGTTGGATATTGTGACAGGTTGACATATTATAGTTTGATGTGACAATGGTAGTGACAATGATAGTGGAAGTGACAATGACAGTGATTGTGGTAGTGGAATTTGGTCTAAATTTATATTTCAGGGTGGTAGGATAGGGAAAGGAAAGGGGTTTGTATCCCCCTTCTGGTTGGTGTTGGAGAACACGGGGATTTGGAGTTTCCTTTAGGTTGGAGCCTGAGAATCAGAGGGTTGTAGCCTCATTCTTGATGGAGCCAGAGAATTCATGGATTTGTAGCTTCCTTCAGGTTGGAGCCTATAAATAGGGCGTCGTATCCTCCTTCTAGTTGTAGATGGAGAATTGGGAAGTCTATGTGATCCAGATTATTTTCGGCACGAAATGAGAGCGGAGATATAATAAAGAAATGCACAGAGATATTGCAGATATTCAATAATATAACAGAAATGTATCAGAGATGCAACCATAAACACAGATATACAGTAATACATGATTTCTATTAATCAAATAAATGTACAAAGACTGTAAAAATACAGAGTGAAAGACTCGCTAGAATGGTGGCAACTTATCTCTGAGAAGAGATGTGACGGCTACTTGAATTCGCAAGAAGATGATTAAAATGAGGCTCTGAAGGCCCTTTTACAATAAACGGGAATGCCAAAATTCCTAGACATCCAAAAACCTAAACCTAGGAGATGAAGCGCCAAAAGTTATGTGGGCCCCGTTTGGGTAAGTGAGTACATCAACTTCCCGGTGTCGTAACTTTTGCATACAATCTCTGTTTTAGGCATGTGATAGCTCGTTGGAAAGGTATTGTCGAGGAGATTCATTTTGGGGGCTCAATAATTCATTCAACTATCATTGATAACCTTGATTGAAAAACCTTCATTTGGACCCTCAAAATGGCCCTGCAAGTTAAAACCCGCTAAAAATAGTAAGTTGCCAAAATGGCCAGAAAACTGTTTTGAGCCATTTGGAAAAGGTGGGTGGCCACCGATATCTACCTGGATCAATCCTCCCTCCTTAGGGAGCAATGGTCTCCATTGCGTTAAGTTCCCGGGGGAGAGGGAAAAGAATTTGTTGAATCTGCATCTTGGTGAGCTGCTTGTCTTGCTGGAGAAGTCACGCTACTTAGTTTGTGGAAATCTGTCACGAACCTGTGGCTGGAAGGTTTGGACCTTTTTAACCAATTTTTCTATTTTATATGACTGTGTGCAAAAGGAATCTTTTTTCTTTGTTGCAACCTTGTCTACCTGCTTCTGTTGGATAGAAGGTGCTTTGGCTAAAGCTGTGGTGGCTGTAGTATCCTTCTGTTCACTCTTTGAACAGATTGTGGAGAAGATGAATTTTGTAGTATGAGATACTACCTTGTGGCACTATTTAGGTGGGGCAGTAGTTGGAACTACCTCTGGTATCCTGTAGATATGACCCCCCAGAGTAATAATGACACTACGGGGTCGAGACTCATAGATAGCATGGCATTTCCACATATATGGCTGGCCCAAGAGAACATCACAGACATCCAATGGGGCAACATCACATAATAACTCATCCTTGAAGGGTTGGATGCCATATGACAATTGACACTGCTGGCTGACACGAATATCTCATCCTTGGCGAAGCCACCCAATGTTGTATAGTTGCGGGTGTGGTGTTGTCGACAATCCCAACTATTTGACGACCTCTGCTGAGATGAGGTTCTTCTGGCTTCTGCTATCAACAATAAAATGCAACAGGGTTGCCTTCACCCACATCTGTGAATGAAAAAGTCGCTCCCCCTATTCTGGATCTGTTGGTTCTTCTGGTTGAATTGTTGCGGTCACGACAATAGCAGTGGGGTCTACGTTGATGATCTGTCTTTTACCAGTATTTTTAGAATCAGGGTTTGGCTCCTTATCTTTGATCTCGGCCACCAATCACTGTTTTGAGCGACATTCATCGGTGTTGTGCTAGGGGCTTTTGTGGAAATCACACCATTTGTGTTAGGGTTGTCTTTGTCATACTTTGGTTGTTGTGGATTTGCAGACCCGAATTCCCATTTGTTTTAGTGCTTAAATTTTTGCACGATTTTAACAACATATCGATAGGCAACACCGATTGATGAGATGTCCAAAAAATCCATTTCAGTTTGGATGTATCTGTGTAGCGCCCCACGGTATTTCAGAACCAAATGTCGTTCAGAGTCTTTGATACCTAGCTTGGTGCGCAAGGTATGGAAGCTATTGGTGAACTCTGGAACTGATTGGCCCTTCTCTTGACATAGTGTGGTCCATCTCATGTATTGGTCCTCAGTTGCCAACAAGGTAGTACTGTTCCTTTACCGCATCCACAAAAAATTCCCAAGTGGGCTCAACCCCATATATTCCAAAATCCTCTGTGGAACTCTGCTCCCAGTAAGTTTCCCACCAATGTTTGACATGGGGGAGAGCCTTAAGGAGTGCAAAGGTGATCTTTTCCTTGTCTGAAAAATTATGAACAGAGAAATAACCTTCTAGCAGATTTAACCATTTATTTAGGGCATCTGCATCTATTTGACCTTAAAATACGGGAATATCAAAATTAACCTATACCTTGAAAGGCGAGGTGCCTCCAAATTGGTCGCTTGATGAAGATTCACCTAATGCTATCGGCAAGCGTTGAAGGATGTGGGAAAAATTCTCCATCATTTCGTCCCTCTGTCGCGTGAGAGCTTGCTCAAGCAATAGACTGATAGGATCGTCTGCTCCACCATTTTTATTTTCTTCTGCCATTGAGAGTTTCTTGGGTGTGCAAGAGAGATTATCCTCGAGAGAGACAAGCTCGAGACCCAACTTTCTATACCCGGACCTCGTCGGGGACATGCACTGAAAAACAATCAAGAGCAGTCTGCTCTGATACCACTGATCCGGATTATTTTCGGCACGAAATGAGAGCGGAGATATAATAAATAAATGCATAGAGATATTGCAAATATTCAATAATATAAAAAAAATGTATCATAGATGCAACCATAAACACAGATATACAGTAATACATGATTTCTATTAATCAAAGAAATGTATAGAGACTGTAAAAATACAGAGTGAAAGACTCACTAGAATGGTGGCAGCTTATCTCTTAGAAGAGATGTGACGGCTACTTGCATTCGCAAGAAGATGATTACAATGAGGCTCTGAAGGCCCTTTTACAATAAACAGGAATTCCAAAAGTCTTAGACATCCAAAAACCTAACCCTAGGAGATGAAGCGTCAAAAGTCATGTGGGCCCCATTTGGGTAAGTGAGTACATCAACTTCCTGGGGTCGTAACTTTTGCATACAATCTCTGTTTTAGGCATGTGATAGCTCATTGGAAAGGTATTGTTGAGGAGATTCATTTTGGGGGCTCAATCATGCCTTCATCTATCATTGAGAACATCAATCTCGAAAAACCTTCATTTGGACCCTCAAAATGGCCCCGGAAGTTAAAACCTGCTAAAAATACTAAATTGCCAAAATGGCCAAAAAACTGTTTTGAGCCATTTGGAAAAGGTGGGTGGCCACCGATATCCACCTGGATCACGGTGCTTCCAATGAAATTATTCTTGACAATATATAAGAAAGAATTATGTGGTTTTCTCCCATTTGGATTTCCACGTAAATTCTAGTGTATTGTGTATTTGATATGATGTTTTTGATTTGATGTTGCTTATGTTTATATTCTCATGATATATTGGATGCAATCATAGATGATACATTGATGATATACTACTGATTAAGTTGAATTTTATATATTCTGGTTAAAAGTGGTAAAAGTCCTCATATTGATTCAACCCCACCACCACCCCCCCTCTTAGTATTCCAACATCATCTTCTCTTGAACCTATTTACCTTAGACACTCATGATATGAATTTGGACTTGGGAATTTTTGGTGATTATATGGTCTTGTTGTCACTAATTGGTCATAAGAGAAATTCATACTAATCAAATATTCCAATCTTGAAAGTGGATCTTTCAATTATCTCCACATATTCACCTCTACCTCTAGTGAAATTTCCTTCAACTTCACATCTCATTGGGAACCTCTAAGGTGCACTAAATTCCACCTTATCAAAGAAACCTATGATATACTAAACTAGGTGCAAGTTTGTGTGAATAATTTATAGATATGAATACCAAAATGAATACCATCTAACTTGCCTAATTGTGACACTTCTCCTTCAAGCACATTTGTAACAGTTCCCCCAAAAACATACTTATTCTCATATGAACATAGATGAGTTAGCTTCATCGATACATATTTAAACATCAAGTTTTCATCTTTAGTATGTGACGAGGATGACCATTTTGATTGGTGAATCCCTTGAACTTGTAATAAATATCCTCATTTTTTGTCTAACATTTTATCTATTGGTAAAGATATTTCTTGTAGGGTTTCATTGAGAGGGAACACGTATTATAAGGTGATAAAATTATTTCTACCATTACACCCAAATTAAGTGATCTCAACATCTCTCCTTGAATAATGTGATCCTTATGCACATCTGAGATAAAACCCAAGGCTACGTGTTCCTTTTTATTTGACCAAATATGTTTTAGTATAACATGAAGTGCAATGAATTCATTCCTTTATTTTGGACCAAAACTCACATAATCATCTTTCTCCCCATCATATTCACACTCTAACGTAGAATCATCAACTAAACTTATATCATCCTCTGAATCAATGCCATTCTTTGAATCATTAGACATTGAGTCACTTATCAAACCATAATTTTTTTAAGGTACCAAGCATTCACTATGCTTACACATTTGCATCTTAGGCCAAGAAACAAAGTGAATTTTCTAAAGATTGTATGTCAATGTATTTAGTTCTTCATCCGAAAAACATAGTGTAACCTTTCCGTTTAAAACATTTTTAACATTAACAACAAAGCAATCAGAACTTATATCTTTACAATTTTCTACTTGGATATGCTTTACCTTTTGCAACCTTTGAATTTCTCCAAAATAAATATACATCTTCTCCATCCATAAATACAAGAGACATTATTGACAATCTATAATTAAACAAGAAAACTAACATTTTTTTTCATTTACCTTTCCTAAAGGACAAAGGTATGCCAATTCACTAATTCACTTAATTTATCAACCAGGGGTTCTATGAACTTGTACGTCATTGTGTACTATAAGTACGAAACATGATTCTTGAATTGACTTGATTAAAATCAAATGCATACTAGATTCTAATATAAATTGTGTTTGAAAGAAAATATGTCCATTCCTATGTGAATAATTCGAAAGCAATATAGATATCTATTCTGACATAAAATAAAAAGAAACAAACAAGGAAAATAAAATGATTTCATTATAATCAAACAATCGGTTAATTACTATCACCATAATTTCAAATTCAATTTGTGGCACTCAATGAATTATATTATCAATGACTAGATTTATAGTAGCATCACTTCCGCTCTACTATCAAACTGAAATAATATGTGATTCCTACTCTTGCA
>ML782149.1:259494-306509 GCA_009831015.1 Picea engelmannii | reverse complement strand
TTTAACAACAAGAGACTAGCATTTTCATCAAACTTTACTTTAGTCTCACATGACTAATTTTGGATTAGTCAAAAACCCTAACTTGCAATAATCATAACTATGTACATGTAATGAATAAAGATATGAAAATGGTACACAATGTTCTTCAGTGTATTTTATGCATTTCCTACAGATTTCACTACTTGGAACCTCTCAAAAAAGGACTTATAGAAAAAATGGCATACCTTGTTGAATTTTGGCTTATTCTAGAGAATGAACTTGTAGAGTGTGCTCCGCATGGAATATTTGTTGTATGGATCTGAAAATTGTACAAAGAATATTATTGATTGTACTATAACCAATACATTTGGTCTTACTAAATTTGGATCTGTTATGAAGAAGTTATGATGTTTTTACCTGAAACACTTGTTTTAGACTAGTTTCACAACTAGTTACAAACCCTATTTTCCACGACGAGTAACTCCAAAAATACAATGACCCACAAGATGGAATTTTTATCACAGATACTTGGATATGTTTCCTCAGTGGCCTCCCAATTTCATAGTCTGAATCATTCTATAAAAAATTTATTGCGAAAATGGTGAGATGACTTGTAAATAACATACCTTAGAAAGCATCATCAAAAGAATTTATCTTCCCTTGAATTTCGGCCTTCTTTACTTCACCTTTCCTCTGAAATTCAGCTTAGATATCCTTTGGTTACCTCAATCAATTGTAGATATTCAATATGCTCAAGTGTGATTAAAAATTAGAGACCATTGCCTCTTATTTATACTTTCATGTAGCTTCCTCAAGGGGTTACCTTCTAACCATCTTAACCCACCTTCCTTATTTTAGGGTTAACCCACTTCTAACCAATTGTCCACTTAGTAATTTCTCCATTAGCTTTATTATTTAAATAATTTCTTTTGTATCTGCTTTGACTTATAGTAAATTCATCACTTCACTTTATTATTTAAATTACCATCCAACCATCTTGACCCACTTTCCTTATTTTAGGGATAACCCACCTCTAACCCCTTGTCCACTTAGTAATTTCTCCATTAACTTTACTATTTAAATAATTTATTTTGTATCCACTTTGACTTATACTACACTCATCACTTCGCTTTATTATTTAAATCATTTCTTCTTTGCAACCACTTTGACTACTTTGACCTTTTGGGGCTTCTAGATGACTCATGAGGGTTCTCCAACTTCACATGGTCATAACTCTCTAACCATGAGGAGTTATGTGACATTCCACATACTACCGAAAATGGAATGACATGTAATATTCATATAGAATAGTCTTACCTGCAAATATATAAAAAATCATACCATTATCCATCAAACAAACTTGGGTCCATTACCCAAACCTTTGTGCTACCGGATTTTCTTCAAGGGTTGACATCAATGACAACCAACCCAATTAATCAACACTAGCATGTTAGAAAAGATTGTTTTGTGTAGAAATGAAAAATGATTGTATGATCTGATACCCTTTTGTAAGTTGTTGAGTTGTGGGATACTGAGGTAACTAGACCCTGAGGGTTAAATCGCAGACAGAGGAGCCTGGTCTGATCTAGTCATCCTCACAAAGGTTGTAGAGCCTGTTTTGTAATCATATAAATGGATTTGTAGTGTGTGTGGTGCTATATGTTACATAACCATAATAAAAGATCCTAAGCAACCATATCTTTGTGGATGTATCCCACGAGGGTGTGAACCACGGTATATCGTGTGTTATGTGAAATGCTTATTGTTTATGTCCTTTCTGTCAATGGTTAAATCTTAGATGAATGTATTAATGAGGTAGTTAGATATGTTGATTTACATGCATGAATAAATAACAACAGATTTTTTAATATAGATGGAAAATAGATTAAATAAATGAAGATCACAAAATTCAATCCCAAACTCCAAGTACTTCAGCATTTCATTCACCCATAGAAATATCTCGGGTGAGACTGTGCAATACACTATGTGTGTTGTGTTGCCTTCTAGTTTACCAGGAGAGCCGATAGTTTTAGAGGGTTTTGCTGGAATCTTGTTTAGATTTGAACCTGGGTCATCCCAAGAAGTAGGAAGAGAGAGAGGCAACTAACAAATGGTTTTCTTATCAGCGGGAACTGCATGGGATTGAGTGAGTAGGATCCATAAAAGAATCATGTAGAAAATTAACGTATATAAGGGAATGTCCAGACTGTGGAATCCAACGAAGGGAGAGATCGAAATATGGTTGAAAAAGAGGATCTTGAGTTTGCATAGAAGGACAACAAAAACCCTAAAATAACATCGCACAAATATCTGGACAAGCACGTGTTTAGCAACTTTCATGAAGTGTTTTTATACAATTTCATGTATGTGTTGCAGGAGTGGATATTGAGGTTGAAAGACAACCACGCAACAAATCAGATCAGACAGTTAGAGTGGAACCCTCTGGAGATCACCCAATTACAACAAGTTGATAACAAATTCACACGAGCTGTAGATTTATCGTTAGATGGTATTGTTTCAGGATTTATCATAGAATTTGCAGTAGACACTGTGAAGTCTTACAACACATCAGAGAAAGAGTTTCTAAGAAGACCATGAGGAAGGTATATTCAATCGGTGTATACTTCCATAAAGATCTTATTGTATAACAAAGGTGTAATGACTATGGAGTCAGACAGCTAAACTTCCCTGCATGCATGGGGGAAGGGGGAAGCATTGACAAGAGCTGGAGAAATGGAGGAAGAGATGGATAAAGGAAAGAAGGAGGAGGTGATGCAAGAGCATCATTAGCAGCAAGCAAGCGTGGAGGTGGAAGACAACAGGGATGAGCCCCATCACATTTTTGGCACATATTGAAAATTGTTTGCAATATTTTGAAAGTTTGGATGCGCAGAATTTAATGTAATAGTTAAGAAGGGCATACTTCCATATTGTAAATAGATCTTGAGCAATTCTCTCTCATCTGTAATGTGTAGAGGCATTTATGTTTAGTTAATGAAAGTTGGTAGATTTAAATTCTAGATTAGACAGTTTTAGGAGCTAGAGGGAAAACCGACTATAGACACCCTCATCTTGTATCATTGTAACATTATCAAGAATATCATAGAGCATAGAGAAGAGCTGTAGTAGAGAGCTGTGTAGAAGAATCCATGTATAAAAGTTCTGAAATTAATATATGAAGCTTTGATTTAGACTCATGGGGTTGATGTTTTCTGTGTATACATGTTGAATGCTATGCTTATGGTTGTTTACTCTTTCTGTTGTGAATTTACTTTTATTCTATGTATGTATGATTTCATGTTAAGTGTTTGAAGTCTGAGAGAGTAAGGAAATGAGTTTCAATTGTTTCTCTTCTTGAGTCAGAGTTCCTGCAAGGAGTTCATTGAAGCATCTACAAGGAGTGTGTTGACGGGTTCAGAGTTCATCTCTGAAAGCATAGGAGGGATACTACTGTTATCATTTCAACTAAAGTGCAAGACAAGCATAGAATCCATGCAAGGTGTGAACAGGATGGTCTAGACCTTAGAATACATAGACTAAGGTTGAGAGATTGAAGGACTACTATTGTAGAGTTGCACAAAGTACAGAGATTCAAATATTTAGGAATATTTGAAGAAGTGCCGCAAGGAGTGCATGCATAAGTCTTTTAGGAGACTTGAGTTGGTGAAAGGAAGATTAGGAGGGTTAGCACTTTCAAAGTGTTGAAGAGAAGGAGAGGAGTTTTGGTCACCGTGTAGGGGCTAGACACAGGAAAAGGATCGCAGGTCTGATTGAGCTAGGAGGTTCTTTGGGGAGAGATTGAAAGGTCAGAATTCTCTGAGGGGAATTCCCGAAATAGAGAGAACTGTAGGATCTATAGGAGCTGCAAGGTGAATAAGGGGCCGTTGATCTTGACTTATTGGGACGTCAGATAATTTCATCATTTCAGGGTTTGAAAGTCTGAAGTGTAAGCCAAATCCTTGGTTGATCAAATCCCCAAAACGCAAATAGAAGTATTTGTGTGTGGAAAGAGTGGGGAAGAGTATTTAAGTGTTTCGGAACTTCGGAATTTGGAAAATTGGGGATTACAAGGACATAAGGTGGTTCGAAAGTTTCAAACTCCCGATACCCAGAAACTCGAAACAAGGAGAAGGCGACACATGGAGGAAAGGAGACTTCCTGCCGAGGTTCGTGAAAGCAGCAAGGAGAAGTACCATTTCAACATTTCAGGATGTCGAAGACTGGAAGACGGAAGTGACAGAGTATCCAATCCTTAGCATATCAAACTCTTGATACGTGATAGTCCGAAAGGATTTCAGAAGACATCATTTCGACATTTTGGGGTTCGAAGGTTTGAGAGCCCCGAGAACATAGTGGAAGTGCTTTAGGGTGGTTGAAATCCTAAAACCACGAAGAGGAAGGGAGGACCGAAACATTTGCATTTCGGTAAATCGAAAGTCGGAAGTTCGGGACTCCAGGGGTCAAGAGCAGAGTTGCACATCATCGCAACTCCTGAATTCACGAAAGCCAAAAAGCTAAAATTGACATTAGGAAAGGTAAGTATTAGTGTTTCAGGTTTCAGAGGTTGAAGAGATAAGGCGCTCGACCATGAGATTTGTGAAATCGTGAAACCCGGTATCCCAAAATAAAAGAGGGGTTCCCTCAAGGTTTGTTGTGGGTGTTGATTTCCCAAAAGGGAAATAGAAGAGCCAATTGAGCTCTTAGAGGCCAGAAAAGAAAAGATCCTGTGCAGATCCCAACCTGTGGGTCTAGGGGGTCTGTGTTAGTTGTGGTATCAAAGTTTGATTTTGTCTGTATATCTCAAGCTGAGTAAGTTAGGGAAAAGAAGTACTCTAATACACATCAGTTGTGGTATCAGAGCCCTTCTCTGTTTGTATATTGCAAATAGAGGGTGCGAGAAAGATTTACAACCATGCCACCAAGAAGAAGAGATAGGAAAACACCCAATCCACCAGAGGAAAGGGAAATACCAAGAAGGAGGGGTAGGAAATTACCTCAAGGGAAATTAACAAGATTACCATCAGGTATATATTTCCATTGCCAAGGATGGATGATTTGATGGATTGTTTGAGTGGAGCCAAATTTTTTTCAAAGATTGATTTGAAAAGTGGATATCATCAAATTCATATGAGAGAAGGTGATGACTGGAAGACAACATTCAAGACAAATGAAGGGTTGTATGAATGGCTTGTTATGCCATTTGGCTTAACAAATGCGCCTAGTACTTTCATGAGGTTGATGAATGAAGTCCTGAAGGAGTTCATTGGAAAATTCATCATTGTATATCTTGACAATATATTGATTTTTAGTAGGACAGAAACAGAGCACTTGAAGCATTTGTCTATAGTGATGAAGAAATTGCAACAAGAGAAGTTGCTGATAAATATGAAGAAATCATCATTCATGAAGACAGAGCTCATTTATTTAGGGTTTGTTATTTTGAAAGATAAGTTGAAAATGGATCTAGATAAAGTGGAGGTAATTAAGAATTGTCCATCGTCGAAGAGTATCTTTGAGGTTCGAAGCTTTCATGGATTGGCTAGTTTCTACAGGAAATTTATCAGAAATTTCAGTGGAATTAGCGCATCGATGATGGAAACAGTGAAGAAAAGGCATAAATCTTTTCACTGGAAGGAAGAAGCAGAGAAAAGTTTCAATTTGTTGAAAAGGAAGATTACTGAACAACCAATTTTGGTGTTGCTGTATTTCAACAAGACATTTCAGGTCAAATGTGATGCTAGTGGATTTGCAATTGGAGTGGTCTTGAGCCAAGTTGACAGGCTAGTCACATACTTCAGTGGGAAACTGAATGAGGCAAAGGTTAAGTACTCCACATATGAAAAAGAGTTTTATGCAGTCATACAAGCACTGAAAAAGTGGAGGCACTATTTGGTTCCTAAAGAGTTCATTTTGTACAGTGATAATCATGCCTTGCAATTTATAACTCAGCAGGATAAATTGAACCAGAAGCATGCAAAATGGGTTGAATACATGCAAAATTTTACTTTTGTAATTAAACATATTTCTGGAACTTCTAACAAAGTTGTTGATGCTTTTAGCAGGAAATGTTTGCTAATGCAAGAGTTCAGATTCAAAACTTTAGGTTTTGATAATCTCAAGGACATGTACATAAATGATCCAGATTTGAAAGAGGCATATAAGGCATCTGAGAATCCAATTCTTAGGGACAGAAGTCAATGGACAGAATGTATGATCCAGGATGGATTACTATTCAGAGGCAATCAACTTTGTATTCCAAAATGCTCCATGTGGGAGAATCTGTTGAAAGGAAAACACAATGGAGGATTGGTCGAACATTTTGGTCATGATGAAATGTTCTGGAAATTAAATAGCTCATATTTTTGGATAGAAGAAGAATTTGTCAGCACTCAAAGTGAAAAAGACAGAATACAGGGTTGTATCAGCCGTTACCCATACCAGAGAGACCGTGGGATGCAGTGAGAATGGATTTTATGTTGGGGATGCCAAGGACACAAAGAGGGTTTGATTCAATCTTTGTGGTGGTAGACAGATTTTCTAAAATGGCACACTTTATACCATGTCAGAAAACCAGTGACGTGACTCATATTGCGAATCTGTTTTTCAAAGAAGTTGTCAGACTTCATGGCTTACCAAGGAGTATCATTTCAGATCGAGACACTAATTTTGTGGGACATTTTGGGAGCACTTTATGGAAGAAGCTGGGAACAAAATTGTCATTTAGCTCAGCATATCATCCTCAGACGGATGGACAGACAAAAGTTGTGAACATAAGCTTGGGATATTTACTGAGAAGCCCAGTGACTGAACACCATAGTTAGTGGGATCACATTTTTCCACAGGCAGAATTTGCTTACAATGATTCGATCAACAGAAGCACAGGGCAGAGTCCATTTCAGATTGTTTATGGAATGCAACCAAGGGGATTTTCTGAACTGAAGGATTCAAAATAGGATGAAACTAGAAGTGCTAGTGCAGATAATTTTACAGAGGCAATGAAGGAACTTCACAACCAAGTGAAGGAGCGATTGCAAAATTCAAGCCAAGAGTATAAGTGCAGAGAAGATCAACACAAGCAACAAATTCAGTTCAAAGTTGGTGATTTGATTCTTGCACACTTGAGAAAGGTAGGTTTCCCAAGGGGAACGTATAAAAAACTGAAAATGAAAAAGATTGGACCATGCAAGATCATAAGGAAATTTGGGGCAAATGCATATGAGATCGAATTACCCGATGGGATCAGAATTTCACCGATATTCAACATCTCAGATTTGTACCCTTACAAGATGAAGAAGCAGGAGCAGATAGTGAACAAACAAAAGTTCAGTGGGCTACACAAATTCCTGAAACTGAAAAGCCATAGATGGAGAGTATACTTGACAAGAGAGTCAGCAAGAGGACTAGGAGAAAAGAGTATTTTGAATACTTAGTCAAGTGGAAGGGACATCTAGTTGAAGATGCCAGCTAGGAGAATGAATCAGAAATCCAGAAGCATGGACATATAGTGCAAGAGCTCATGAATAGGAGTCCATGAAAATTTTCAAGAGAGGATGTATCATGCAGGAGCATCGTTAGCAGCAAGCAAACGTGGAGGTGGAAGATAACAGGGATGAGGGCCATCACATTTTTGGCACATGTTGAAAATTGTTTGCAATATTTTGAAAGTTTGGATGCGCAGACTTTAATGTAATAGTTAAGAAGGGCGTACTTCCATATTGTAAACAGATCTTGAGCGATTCACTCTCATCTGTAAGGTGTAGAGGAATTTATGCATAGTTAATGAAAGTAGGTAGATTTAAATTCTAGATTAGATAGTTTTAGGAGCTAGAGGGAAAACGGACTATAGACACCCTCATCTTGTATCATTGTAACAATATCAGGAATATCATAGAGCATAGAGAAAATTTGTAGTAGAGAGTTGTGTAGAAGAATCCATGTATAGAAGTTTTGAAATTAATATCTAAAGCCTTGATTCAGACTCATGGGGTTCTCATGTTTTCTGTGTATACATGTTGAATGTTATGCTTATGATTGTTTTACTCTTTATGTTGTGCATTTACTTTTATGCTATGTATGTATGATTTCATGTTAAGTGTTTGAAGTATGAGAGAGTAAGGAAATGAGTTTCAATTGTTTCTCTTTTTGAGTCAGAGTTCCTACAAGGAGTGTAGTGAAGTGTCTGCAAGGAGTGTGTTGACGGGTTCAGAGTTCATCTCTGAAAGCTCAGGAGGGATACCATTGTTCTCATTTCAACTGAAGTGCAAGACAAGCACAAAAGCCATGCAAGGTGTGCACAAGCTGGTCTAGACCTTAGAATACATAGACTAAGGTTGAGAGATTGAAGGACTACTGTTGCAGAGTTGCATAGAGTCAAGAGATTCAAATATTTAGGAATATTTAAAGAAGTGCCGCAAGGAGTGCTTGCAGAAGTATTTTAGGAGACTTGAGTTGGTGAAAGGAAGCTCAGGAGGGTCAACACTTTCAAAGTGTTGAAGAGCAGGAGAGGATTTTTAGTCACCGTGTAGGGGCCAGACACAGGAAAAGGATTGCAGGTCTGATTGAGCCAGGAGGTTCTTTGGGGAGAGATTGAAAGGTATGAATTCTCTAAGGGGAATTCCTGAAATAGCGAGAACCGTAGGATCTACAAGAGCTGTAAGGTGGATAAGGGTCCGCTGATCTTGACTTATTGAGACGATAGATCATTTTGGCATTTCGGGGTTTGAAAGTCCGAAGTGTAAGCCAAATCCTTGACTGATCAAATCCTCGAAACGTGAATAGAAGTATTCATGTGTGGAAAGAGTGGGGAAGAGTATAAGTGTTTCGGAACATCGAAATTAAGAAAATTGAGGATTACGAGGACATACGGTGGTTCGAGAGTTTCAAACTCCTGATACCCAGAAACCCAAAACAAGGAGAAGGCGACACGTGGAGGACAGGAGACTTCCTGTCGAGGTTCATGAAAGCAGTGAGGATAAGTACCATTTTGGCATTTCAAGACTTCGGAGACCGAAATACGGAAGTGACAGAGTATCTGATCCTTAGCATATCGAACTCCCGATACACGAAAGTCCGAAAGGATTTCAGAAGACATCATTTCAGCATTTCGGGGTTCAGAGGTTCGAGAGCCCTGAGGACATAGTGGAAGCACTTTACAGTGGTTGAAATCTCGAAACCACTAAGAGGAAGGGAGGATCAAAACATTTGCATTTTGGTAAATTGGAAGTTGGAAGTTCGAGACTCTAGGGGTCGAGAGCAGAGTTGCACGTCATTACAACTCCCAAATTCATGAAAGCCAAAAAGCTGAAATTGACATCAGGAAGGTAAGTATTAGTATTTCGGGTTTCGGAGGTTGAAGAGATAAGGCACTCGCCCACGGGATTCGTGAAATCGTGAAACCTAGTATCCCAAGATAAAAGAGGGGTTCCCTCAAGGTTTGTTGTGGGTGTTGATTTCCCAAAAGGGGAATAGAAGAGCCAATCGAGCTCTTAGGGGCTAGAAAAGAAAAGATCCTGTACGGATCCCAACCTGTGGGTCTGGGGGGTCTGCATCAGGAGGCCTTGGACCCAATCATAATGGAGGAAGATCAGATCAAGAAGATCATGGAAAGAGCTGGAAAAATGCACAGTGGAGTACCCTACCAATATAAGATGAATAATAAGAAGAGAGCCATAGTAGAGATAGAGGACTTGGCAAGCGATGAAGAAGAGGTAGAGGATCTTCGAGTCGTGGAGCAGATTGAAGAAATCCTACACGCAATGTATTAGAGGAAAACAAGAGGCCCAAGGGAAGGAACAGAAGGAAGAACTCCTATCCATGTTAGTGTCATTGTGGAACCCATAAACAACTAGTACATATGACCAAATTTGAGACAGTTTTTCGTTGATATTGCCACACATATCCATCATAATTTCCACGAAAGCCGAGACTTTTTTTCGTCACTATATCCATGATCTAGGTGTTCATGGAAAAATCGACGAAATTTGTTCTCCACGTGTCATCATGATCAAAATGGGTTAACCCTATGAATCGTCGAAATTACGACGAAACTTCGTCGCAATTACAACACACAACCATGGAAATTACAATGAAAATTTATGCCAAGACAAAAACTTACGACGGAGATGTTGTATGTGCGATTGTAGTGATAAATGAGTATAAGGCTTACAAGTTATATTGACTAGTGTTATAATGATTAGTGGTGTAGGGGTCCTTATAGTCATTTATCACTACAACATTTAAGTCCCTTAAAACATTAATTTAAATGATAATTGATTAGTATTAGGGATCATACAAGCTAAATGATTGTGATTTATATAGGTTTGCATTATAATACTTAGGTATTAAATTAATCGGTTAAGGGATATAAATGTTGTAGTGATAAATGACTATACTGGTCACAATTTTTGAGTGGGGTTATAAGGATTAGTGGTGTAGGGGCCCTTATAGTTATATGGGTTTTCAAGTTATTAATGTTACGGGTTATGTTAATGGTTATACATATTATATTTAGAAGTGTTGTCATTTGATACTAGTTAAATATTATAATGGTTGATGGTTAATGATAGAGTAGGTGTTGTAGTTTAGGGGTTATAATTGTTGAGCGTTATAGAGTTTTAGTGATATATTAGTGTTTATAAATATTATATTTCATAAGGGTTACTATAAGGGGTTTTAATACTTAGGGTAAAGGTGATAATAGTTGCAACTTAAGAGTTGGTGTTTAGGAGTTATAAGCATTGAGGTTTGGAGATTAAGAAGGTTATGTGTTAACAGTTATAACTATAAAGAATTATAGCGATTATAGAGACTTAGAGTTAGGTGCTATAGTAGCTATGCAATGTAAGGATTAAGGGTTATATGGGATAGGGTTAGAAGGATTAGGGGTGAATGGTTATAATGTTTAGGAATTATAGATATTTAAGGTTATATTATAAATTATATACCTTAGGAGTTAGATATAATTAGACTTCATTTTAGTTACAAGTTATATAGATTAAAATTTTAAAGTTTACAATTTAGAAGGTAAGAGGTGGATTTTTAATGGCTATAGGATTTAGTATTAAAGTTTATTGGTGCATGGAATTAGGGGATTACATGATTATGGATTAAAGATGATATTAAGAATTATAATAGGTGTTAGGTTTTAAATTTGATTTCTCACTTAGGAGGAGTTGGGGTCTCGCCATCAAAATGGAAACAAAACTTTCTCTTTTTAAATTTGAATCACAAGCAAATTTTACATGAGCACTTGCCACCTCTCATCCACCATGCATCTTTGGAGTGATTGTAAATTGAGGCCATATTTTTATAAGCAAGAAAGTTTTTTCTTTCTAGCTGGAATCCGATGAAAGAATTTTGTCTATCCTTTGAGGTGAACTGATCTCAGTCATACAACCTGTTAGTTTATGGTAATTGCCAAAGTGGATGTTGTTATTTTTTATCCTAAAACCCTTATCATTTAAACTTTTTTTTATATAATGTATTGATAGAAAAATGTAAAGTTTTTTATATTATATCTAAAAATATATTTTACCATAAAAATGTTTTACTATAAATTATTTACTTTAAATTAATTTTTATAATTGGAAAATATATTTATTTCAATTTTAATAAAAAATAATTTCATTGCAATTTTTTTTTTTTTTTATTGAAACTTTTTTATATAATATTAAAAATATGTATTTTATTTTATTTTATTTAATACTAAGATTGAAAATCCATCTATTTTTTTATTATTTTAACTTAAATTAATTCAAAAAATCAATCCATTTATCTATTATTTTGAATTAAGTTAATGGAAGATAATTTACAAACTTAAAAAAATTTAATATCCACAAATTCATTACTCTCTTATAATATAAAAATAAGATATTTCCCATTTATATAATATAAAAATCCATACGATTCAGTTTTTTATATATCATGAATTCTAACTCAAAACACACAATGTCATTTCAAACTCATATTTAATTGTACTGAAGCAAACTTATAAAACTCATATTTAATCATCCATATACATTAAGACCATGGAAACATAAATAAACTATAGCAATGCAAATTCATGCTAAACTCGGGTCACATAAAAAATGGGACCTGAGGGAGACTTGGAATGGTTGTCTATGGCATGGAGGCCTAATCTTTGATGTTTCAGGTCAGTTATGGCTTTTTTTTTTCCAGGGGTATATGTTTGATCAGGTTGGTTCTATGGTTTTGAGACTGCGTACACATTATCTCAAATGGGATGTGGGTTAGGGATCGAATTTCAGTTTCTATATGGTGCTTTTAGATGTTGGACTGTTTATCTTTTAAGTGTATTTTATGCCAAGGCCTCAGCTAAAACTTAAGCCAATGGAATTCTTCACAAAAGACTTATACTTCAGGTAGGTAATTAATATAGAATTATTGGTAGATTCCATCTAATTTTGGATTTGTTAGTCCTAGATTGATTTTTTTACTCTTGGTGATGTTTGTGACAAGCCATTGCATGTTCCAAGTAAGTATAAGTTAATAAATCGATTAAAAATGCAAGAGACTTGTATTTTTCAGCTCATATTTATACCGATAATTATCATGGTATAAGAGGTAAAAGTTTGAAGTCAGTGCTAATACCATGTCTATAGTTTAATAGCAAAATGTTTTAAGGGAAAGAACATCAAAGAGAAATATAAGTCTGGGCATCCATTTTGGAATGGTAACTAATTCTTAATAAACAAATTTAATTTGCTAAAAATAGATGGTCAAGAAGTAACTTCAAAATGACCATAACACAGAAAAAATAAAAATTCACATGAATATAGGGTTTGGTTTTGTGATATAAAAATCAGTAAGTAATTACATAACGAAGACCCTGCTATAATCTTCATATCAACTCTAAAATTTTCCATCATAGCCTCCTATTTAGAAGGGGAGAAGCCTACAACACAAATTTATAAAATCTAAACATCGCACAAAATTTTTTAAATTGAAAACTGATCAAGGTCCTCCCATGTTTTAATTTACATTTTTTAGGGCACCACTGTCATTAACTTCAAGAGGTGGCTCCTTGCAGCCATACCAACAATGCTAGCAGAAAATTGTGTTCAGTGTCCAATGCACCCAAATCCATTGATAGCCACTTTCAACTTACCCACAATGTCTCATTTCATAGCTCCTGAATTTCCAGCCTACTTAATTATAGGTATATAGGTATTTACACATCGATTTGTTCAAATTAGGTGAGTTTTGGTGAGTGGATAAGAATCAAGAAAGATTAGCTCACCTTAGCTACAATTAGCACAGCCTCAAAGGTTTCAGGTGGCCCGGAAAATGAAAGCCTAATCACTCGTAGTTTTCATTTATCATCAGACTGTAAAAAATTATTCTCTCTAATGGTACAAGTTTTTAGGTGTTTAAGGTTTAATTTCCTGGCTTGGATTGATCATCAAACCTGAATAAATTTTTGATGGGATCTGTGCTTGGCACCATTTTAATAAATAGAAGACACTGCATGGACAAAACCATGTGATCTTTAGGGCACATTTATTTAATATTTGGTTTGATGAAAGTAGGCTAAAATATAAAAACTTCATGTTTATTAGGCACCTATGTGTTTTTAGAGTGGTTTGGGCGATCCACGCCACTGGTTTATGAATTTCTATCATCAGTTTATCATTTATGATATCACTTGTAGTGATAAGGTTTATGGATAATTTTCTAGTACTGAACTTGGAGATGGGTTCCCATGGAAGAGATGTGATTGAACAAAGCTGGCTCAAACATATTTTATTGGTTGACTAAGAAAACAATTAAAGAATGGAAATGTGATCAGATTCTTAAAAAAAAAAAATGTAATTAGATAAAAAAATAGATGTTGTCAAACTAAAATAGATTGTTACAACTACAACTAACAAAAACATTGATTAGTTGGTTATGTCAAACTAAATTGAATTTCAATAAATATCCACCTTACTGTTTAGCTAATTCCCTTTTCCAACCTTAATTTTACTGTTCAAACTATTTAAATAAAAACATAAAATGAATGAAAGCACCCATGCAGGAACTACATGAATAAAATTTAAGGCGGGAAGATAATCATAGTGAAAAATTGCACAATGGGTATTATTCAATTCTGAACCAGGGGTTGCAATTCACGTTCAGGTTTTGATGGGCAATGAAACAAAATGCTAAGACTCACCCAAAATCATAAGGTAATTAATGCATATAACTGACCTCCAATCCTAGTTTCTTGACGCGTTGTATAAAGGCGACCGTGTCCTTTTTCTGGAGAGATGCCTCATCAAGGGCTCTGCCATCTTTGAATAGCTTCCATACTTGATCATCGTCTTTCTTATAATCCTGGCGTCAGCGATTCCTTCTTCCTTTCAGACCGGGAGTCGTTCAAAATATGTTCTTCTTCGGTTCGAAGGACCCTACCTGCCTTGTCCGTTACCACCTTTGCTGTGTTGCTCGCGCTCTGTCCACCACCGTTTTCACTCGTGGCAGGTGAAGGTCGAAAGGTTTTGGTTCGCTAAGAAAATCAACTCCGCAAACTCTTTCAACCCTCGAACTAAGATTGCCTACATTTTGGTGGCATCCATAGGTAATAAGTAGAAGAGACATGCCGTGATAAGGCTTCGTATGATGCATATCGAGTAAATGCATGAATTAACAGATCCTTCTCCTCGAATGATATGGTAGCGTACTCCTCCCCAAGCCTTTATTATGAATGGGAGTCCCGTTAATTCCACTGCTATCTAATCCTTCGTTCGAACTGGGAACAGAGGAAGGAACACCCGTGTTTAATAAATAATCGAATTCATTTCTGTATATATACGTAGATAAACAGATTGGATCAATCGGTAAGGGAAATCCATGGATGGTTGGTGGGCAACGACCCATTGAACCAACAGATTTCCGAACTCTCCAAAATGTCAAAATAACAGATTTCCGAACTCTCCAAAATGTCAAAATAACAAACAACACTGGAAAATACAACCCTCCGTTGCTAAGATTAACCTCCACGACACCGAATTCAATCTCTCAAACAACAAGCAGTCACAAAAGCTCATGCAGTTAAAAACGGACGTTGAAAACGAATGATCAAATAAAAAGCAGTCACAAAACCTCATGTAGTTAAAAATGGACGTTGAAAACGAATGCTCAAACAACAAGGAGTCACAAAAGCTAAAACTTAGGCTTTCAAAAAAGCTCAGGCAGCCACAAAAAAGCTAAAACAACAAGGAGTCACAAAAGCTAAAGCTTCTACAATCGTTACAAAAGTTCACGCAGTAGCAAAAGCACAAAATCTAATCTATAGACCGTTGTAAAAGCTAGATAGCCCAATTTTTGGTAAGAACACTCGAAAGTATAAAATCTCTAACGAAGCCACGTGTTTCTCCAACAAATCCACATGTTTCAAAGCATCCACCAGTACAACGCACATACGTGTTTTGGGTGATGAAGTCTTTATCGTCCTTCACTAATGGCGATAGGTAATATCATCATATAAATCAATGATATGTGAGTAATAAGTTTTGATTGAAAATATAAAGCAATAATATAAATCAACCATAAGAGTGATAAAAAGGGCACGAAATTATTTTAGAATTTTTTTTAATGAATTTTTATGTAATGTATGAATTATATTTCAAATATTAGAGAAGTAATTAGGCAAAAATAATTAATAACTATTTGTGAGTTTCCTATTTAATATCTTTAATAAATATATATAGTAATATAGTAATGAGTGATCATTTAAATGATGTAAGATATATATTAGAGAAGTAATTAGGTAGACATAATTAATAACTATTTATGAGTCTTTTATCTAATCTCTTTAATGAATATATATAGTAATATAGTAATGAGTGACCATTTAAATGAGGTAAGATATGTTTTGACTTTTATTTTCCATTTGAAAACACAAATAGGGCAGTGTTAATTACCAGAACCAGTTTGATAGTGGAAATAATGTTAAATTTAAGATAGAGTTTTTTTTGAAAATGAAGGAACAATATGACCTTAAATCTTAGAATTTTGAGGATGTTTTGTGTACTACATAGGTTGTAGTCAAATTCATGACAATGTCATTAAAAGTAATTTGTAGTAACTGTAGAAATACTATTAGTCAAAGGTAAATTGTACTAACCATAGAAATATAGTAGGACTAAGCATAAGGGCCTAAAATATTATCATAACACGGATATTTTCACATTATCACCTCCTTATTTGTTATTTGGTGTACTTGTAATAACATTCATGCAATCTATAGTCTCTTCCTCCCATCCCAACTCTCTGAAATGCATTCTATTTTGAGGTTCATTGAATCTTGTTCCTTGATGATTTTCTTGCAAGTTTGTTACTAAATTTTTTGATCTAAAAACATGGGAAAATTTAACTTTGTTGAATGATTGGATAGTTGATCTACATCAAAAGATAATGCTCTCAATATTACATGTCTTTCTTAAGTTTTTTTTTTGTCATGTTTCTGAGAATTTCTTAATGACCCTCTATATTTAATCCCTAGATTCTCAAATGTTGAACAACTAAGTCAATACCTTTAATAAGTTTCATATCTTCTACTCTTTTATTTCCAAGTCCTAGATTACCTCTAGATTCCCTAGCAATGTTCAATTTCAACCACCATTCCTAAACATGTTCCCACAATTTGAACCCTAAAGGTTGAGTATGTTTAAAGTCAAGTCTTCACATTAGTTCTAGTTCGCCTTTGGAAAAGGTTGACCAACCTCTCTCATTTCCCTTTGAGCTCTTAACCATATGTTATGTAGTGAGGAATTCATCTTTGAATATTCTTAGGTTTCTGGCCTTTCACAATGAGTACATGATAAATTCTTAGGTTTCTTAGGTTTCCGGCCTTTCACAATGATTACATGATAAATCCTTAGGTTTCTTAGGTTTCTTTGAATAATAATAATCTAATAGAAGAAGAGGATAGTCATTTTTGACCGACAACATCTTTGTAATGGTTATCAAATTTCATAGCTAGATCATAACTTAGCAAAGTATGTGATTTGTCTTCTACATTCATTTTATCAAGTAATAAAAAATCAAAATTTTCTTTAACTTTCCTTTTATATAATATTTAATTATTTCCATTATTATAAACTAATTAAATTAAATTTTAAACATAATATGATAATTTTTTTAATAATATAGCATTTTATATTTTATATAATTATTACACTTATATATTATGTATTATTATAATAATTTTATATTTCAAACTTAATATATTATTATAATAATTTTATATTTCAAACTTAATATATTATTATAATTGTAGTTTAGATTTGATATTCTATGCTCCTTATCCCACAAAAAAGGGGTTTCATTCATCAATTTAGTATCTGGCTTGGGGTGACCTTAAAAATAGATTATTATTATTATTATTATTATTATAAATACTAAAAAATAAAACTTTTATCTAAATCAAATAATAATAAATCATAGTAAAATAAAATATGATTTAACTTTCCTTTTATATAATATTTAATTATCTCACTTATTTTAAACTAATTAAAATAACTAAATTATATTTTAAATATATTAATCGTTTAGTTTTTTGAATAATATATTATTTTATATTTTGTAAGTATATTTTATAACTATTATAACAATTATATTTAAAAATTTTCATTTTATGGTATGATATACTTTTGGAATGGAAATGGTTCGATCGTCGACGCATTTGTCATGAGGCCCCTTGATACCTCCTCATTGGAGTCGTTATCTATTAGTGTGGGGTCGACATCATTCTTCGCCGATGTCTGACCATCAATGAAGTTGTCAGATTATTGAATGAGTACCCTACCAACGCTTGCAGTGGTCACCTCTTAGGTATGTCCACCGCCCAAAAAGTCATTCAACATGATACTTCTAGCCCATGTTGTTTCATGACTACATCCACGTTGTCAAGAAATGCAACAAATGTCAGCATTATGAAAACAAAGCACGAGCACCCCCAACTCTTTTACATCCAATCATCACCGTTGACCCTTCTGCAAATGGGGCATAGACTTCATGGCTTGTCATCCTCCATCCAGTAATGGACACAAGTACATTTTCATGGAATTATATTACTTTACCAAATGGGCCGAATCCATACCCACTTTCAAAACTACCGCTGACACAACAATGTGTTTTGTCTTCAACCATATCATTAATCGATTCTGAGTCCCACTACCGTTAGTGTTTGATCACGGTAAAGAATTTGAGAACGAGATTTTGGTGGAACTTTCTTCAAAATTAGGCTTCTCCCATGAGTTCGCCTCCCCATATTACCTTCAATCCAACGGACAGGTCGAGGTTGTCAAAAAAGTCTTGAAAACCATGCTACAACCTACCGTCAACAAACATAAGACCAACTAGCATCATATGTTGTTTTCTGCGTTATGGGATTATCGCACATCACCCAAAAATGCCACAAGTTTTACAATGGTCCACCTCATCCATGGAATTGAAACTACCCTCCCTATCGAGTGTGGAATCCTCACGTTACACACTGCCATTGATCTATTACCTGAAACTGCTCCAATGGAGCAACACTTGTTGACCATAGAGTTGCTTGATGAATATCATTGATCTTCATTTAAACACAATGAGAAAGGTAAAAAATCATCCAAAGCCACCTTCAATCGGCATGTCAACCTTCACTTGATTAACGATGGTGATCTCATGTTAGCCTACAATATCGCCCATGATACTCTCAGCCATGGGAAATGTGAATCATTATAACATGGACCCTACATTGTCCAATACTGCCTCACAAAGGGCGCATACATCCTTGCCTCTTCAAAAGGATACCCTCTCAAAGAACCCGTTAATGGGTTGTACTTAAACAATTTTTGTGCCTAAGCATAGCCCCCCTATGTTAGGTTTTTCTTTGTGCACATTTGCAGAGTTTTTTAGTCTTATTTTTTTCCACCATTCCTCATGTCTGATTTATCATCTGTGTTATAGACAAATGAATCATACATAAGGCTACCACATCGGTTACATTGATGATGCCATCCGCTGGACCTAGAGTCTCGCTTCAGCCGCTTGGTCCTGTATACCCCCTCACATGTACTTCTCCACTCTAGTGACATATGTCTATGCTCGGCTACCAACAACCAAGTTGAATACGATGTCATCATTGGTCTCCCCACCGAGGCCATTCATCGCCACATTCCTGACCTTAGCATTCTATTAGATTCCCAAATTGTCATAGTGCAACTCAACAATGTATATCACATTCGCGATCCTTCCCTCTTTCCCAAATAACTGCAAGTTAGACTATTATCTCACAACTTTGATTCAATAACATTTAAAGATATTCCACGACAATTTAATCAAGTAGAAGATAACATGGCTAACCTAGTATTAGTTTGGCATTTATCACATTAAACATCATTTTATACATCAAGATCATACATTTGTCACAACATTTAGAAAATGCATCGTAAGCATAAAAAATAACACATGAAGATAAGAATGATCCAGAATATATATATATATATATATATATATATATAATCACAATGTCATCAGTGTTTACAAAACAATACATATACATCGTCCATAGGCCAATGAGTCCTCTCACTATGAAACACTGCAGATCAGTGCTCCACATCGCAATCAGATACTGAAGCACGAACTCCTACGATGGTATCCATGGACAGTCGAAGAGCTTGAGCCACTCAAAGGCTACCAAGTGTCTTCGCATGCGCAATTGCTCTCTCATCACCTCCCATAGATGGTCCCATTCTCACTCTCTCCAATGCACTTGCATCGTAATATCTCGAGTATGTTGATTACCTGAATTCACACAAAAATAGTTGATCAGCCTCTTCATCCATAAAAAGCATAGAAAATTCACAAATTTTAAGCCCCTTAGCCTTGCCTCCAGTGTGCAGCTTTCACCCAGACAGGTGTGCACATATGCGTGCCTATTCTTTGCACAATTTTGCACTAATGGGCAGTTGTCTGAGAAACAATTGCGCAAGAGATGCGCAGCTGTCACCCAAACAGGATGTGTGTTCTTGTTCTTTGCACAACTGTGCATTGATGCACATCTTTCTGAGAAATAGTCATGCATGAGTGCACAACTATCAGTCAGATAGGCATGTCTCTCATTCACGCTTTTATTTCCCTTTGCAGCGCCCACATGCATGGCTACATCAAGCACAACCACACACTATGCGCTGTAAAAGCGATTATACCCACCCACATGTGTGCATGTATTCCTCATTTTTCCGTTAAAACAATAATTTAAATGATAAGTGATTAGTATTAGGGATTATACAAGATAAATTATTTTGATTTATATAGGGTTATATGGGATAGTGTTAGAATAAGTAGGGGTGAATGGTTATTTTTTTTTTTGTAAATAAACTGGTGGTGCCTGCTATATTATCAAAAAACTAGGATGTACAGTAGTGTGGGGTAACACCAGCTGTCCTGCCTGAGTAGGAAACCAGGACAGCTGGGTTCGTGGTGTCATATACCAAATATTTAACAAAACTTCCATTGCCCACCCTGCTCGAGGGAAACCAGGGTGGCAATGCCATTTAGTCTTAAAAGAGTGAGCATAACTAACATGCGAGAGTGCTATATATCTACTGGAGTGAGATGACATAACATAAAATTCTAACCAGAACTGGATTTCGCTCGCTTGTAGGTCGCTCGACGCCATCCTGCCGGGATCCAGAACTCCTGTGCGCAGGTGGGACATTGATTCTTGGGCACAGTTGTCGAGAGTGCCCCAAAGAGCACGTCGATTCTTTGATCTATCCTCGCCACTCGAAAGTTCAGGTCGTCGAGCATGCTGCGCAGCTCGAATACTAGTGGTAAGTGCCAGAATTCCTCAATGGTGGCTTGGGTCATCGGTTCCTTCTCGTCCGTGGCCTTCTTGCCCGATTGACTCATTGTGTCTGCGGCCGGTTGCTTCGCTGTGCCTGCGCCGGTGCCTTCATGTGTTGGTGGCGGTGTGTCTTGGTTCATTTCCGATTCCTTGGTGGTGCTCGGCGGTATCTCCTCCTCAATGACGCAAGGTGGGTAGAGGTCTTCCTCTGCTGCACTGGGTTGCTGCCTGGGTATTTCCTTCTGCGCTGTATGCTCGACATGGTGTACCATGGGAGGAGATACCACAATTTCCATGGAGGGTCGCCCTGAGCGTTTCTTTCTTCGAGTGGAGGCGGATTTAAGAGCCTTCTCGAAGCGCTGGAGGTATTTCCGGTGGGATTCGACCCTGTACCAGGCTGCCCCGCGACGCGATTTGCCTCGAAGCCTAGGCATGCTGACCGACCTCGACTGCCTGAGTGTGGGGCAGAGCAATGGTGGCAGGGCTGTAGATGCCAGCTTCTGGCTGTGTGTTTTCCTTTCAATCCTTGCTTGGGGTCGGCGAGACTTTGCGACTAGAATGATCGCTGCGGAGTGAAAATGCCTTCCGTCCATATCTCTTATTACCATTAAAACATACATAACATCAAGCATCATTACCATTAACACAGAGGCGTTAGTGCTCTGCAGCTTAGTACCTGTCTCGCATGCGAGCGGGCTCTTCATTGTAAGGTTGCTGGTGCGAGCCATTAATCAAGTGTGTTGCGGAGTGATGGCGCTTGTGGTTGCCATAAATTGACATTCTGGTATCCTCCGCGTGTTCGCTCCTGGACGCGTGGCACCCCATCCGTGGGGAGTAGGGGTGAATGGTTATAATGTTTAGGAATTATAGATATTTAAGGTTATATTATAAATTATATACCTTAGGAGTTAGATAAAATTAGACTTCATTTTAGTTACAAGTTATATAGATTAAAATTTCAAAGTTACAATTTAGAAGGTAATTTAGAAGATAAGAGGTGGATTTTTAATGCTTATAGGATTTAGTATTAAAGCTTATTGGTGCATGGAATTAGGGTATTACATGAATATGGATTAAAGATGATATTAGGAGTTATAATAGGTGTTAGGTTTTAAATTTGGTTTCTCACTTAGGAGGAGTTGAGGCAGCAACATCAAAATGGAAACCAAACTTTCTCTTTCTAAATTTGAATCACAAGCATATTTTACATGAGAACTTGCCACCTCTCATCCAAGAAACATCTTTGGAGTGATTGTAAATTGAGACCATATTTTTATAAGCAAGAAAGTTTTTTCTTTCAAGCTAGAATATGATGAAAGAATTTTGTCTATCCTTTCAAGTGAACTAATGGAGTCATGGAAATTGTTAGTTTATGGTAATTGCCAAAGTAGATGTTGTTATTTTTTATCCTAAAACCCTTATCCTACAACCCTTATCATTGAAACTTTTTTTATATAATATATTAATAGAAAAATGTAAAGTTTTTTATATAATATCTAAAAATATATTTTACCATAAAATGTTTTATGATAAATTATTTACCTTAAATTAATTTTTATAATTGGAAAATATATCTGTTCCAATTTTATTAAAAAATAATTTCATTCCAATTTTATTTTATTTTCTTTTATTGAAACTTTTTTTATATAATATTGAAAATATTTATCTTTTTATTTTATTTAATACTAACATTGAAAATCCATTTATTTTTCTATTATTTTGACTTAAATTAATTCAAAAAATCAATCCATTTATCTATTATTTTGACTTAAGTTAATTGAAAATAATATGCAGAACTTAATTTTTTTTTTTTATATCCACACATTAATTACTCATTAATTAATTATATATATATATATATATAGAGAGAGAGAGAGAAAATGATACACTCATATTTAATTGTATTAAAGAATTCTTATAAAACTCATATTTAATCATCCCTATACATTAAGACCATGGAAACATAAATACACTATAGCAATAGAAATTTAGGCCAATCTCAGGTCACATAAAAAATAGGACCTGAGGGAGACTTGGAATGCTTGTCTATGGCATGGAGGCCCAATCTTTGATGTTTTGTTCAATGTTTCTCCAGTTATGGTTGTGTTTTTTTAACATAAACTTCTCATTTTGCTTTAGGGGTATATGTTTGATTCGGTTGGTTATGTGGTTTTGAGGCTGCATACACATTATCTCAATGGGATGTAGGTCATGGATCGGATTTCAGTTTCTATATGGTGCTTTTGGATGTTGGATTGTTTATCTTTTGAGTGTCTTTTATGCCGAGGTCTCAGCTAAAACTTAACCCACTAGAATTCTTCACAAAAGACATATACTTCAGGTAGGTAATTAATGTAGAATTATTCCTATATTTGATCTAATTTTGGATAAGCATGTTCCAAAAATTAAAATTGATCAATCAATCGATTAAAATTGCAAGAGAAGTGTATTTTTCAGCTCATATTTATACGGATAATTATCATGGTATAAGAGGTAAAAGTTTGAATTCAATGCTAATACCATGTCTATAATTTAATAGCAAAATGTTTTAAGGGAAATAACATCAAAGAGAAATATAAGTGTGGGCATCGATTTTGGAATGGTAACTAATTCTTAATAAACAACTTTAATTTGGTAAAAATATATGGTTAAGGAGTCAATTCAAAATGACGATAACACATAAAAAAAAACTTTCACATGAATATAGGGTTCCATTTTGTGATATAGAAATCAATAAGTAATTATATAATGAAGACCCTGCTATAATCTTCATATAACTCTAAAATTTTCCATCATTGCATTCTATTTTTAAAATTGAAAAGTTTACACTGATCAAGGTCCTCCCATGTTTTAACTTACATTCTTTACAACACCACTGTCATTAACTTCAATAGGTGACTCCTTGCGGCCATGCCAACAATGCTAGAAGAAAATTGCATCCAATGCACCTAAATCCATTAATAGCCACTTTCAACTTACCCACAGTGAATTTCCAACAATGCTAGAAGAAAATTGCATCCAATGCACCTAAATCCATTAATAGCCACTTTCAACATACCCACAGTGAGAGGTATTTACACATTGGTTTTTCAGACCATGTGAGCTTTGGTGAGTGGATAAGAATCAAGAACGATTAGCTCACCTTAGCTACAATTAGCACAGCCTCAAAGGTTTCATTGATCTAGAAAATGAAAGGCTAATCACTTGTAGTTTGCAGTTATCATAAAACTGTAGAAAATTCGGCACTCTAATAGTACAAGTTTTTAAATGTTTAAAATTTAATTTCCTGGCATGGATTGATCATCAAACTTGAATAAATTTTGCATGGAATCTATGCTTGGCATTCAAAATATTTTCCAATGTCCCATATATTATTTGATATGGGACATTTTAATAAATCGAAGACATTGTATGGACGAAACCTTGTGATCTTTAAGGCACATTTATTTATGATACGGGCTGATGAAAACAGGATAAAATATAACAAATCCATGTTTATTAGGCACCTGTGTTTTCAGAGTTGTTTGGGAGGTCTACATCATTGGTTGATGAATTCCTATATCAGTTTATCATTTATGATATCATTTGTAGCGGTTCTAGTGACAAGGTTTATCCATAATTTTTGAGTATTGAACTTGGAGATGAGTTTCCATGGAAGAAATATGATTGACCAAAGCTGGCTCAGTGACTTCTTTTATTAGTTGGCTAAGAAAACAATTAAGGAATGGAAATGTGATGAGATTCTTAAGAAAAAAATGTAATTAGGTCAAGGAATAGATGCTACAAACTAAAATCTATTGTTACAACTGCAACTAACAAAAACATTGATTGGCTGAATATGTCAAATTAAATTGAATTTCAATAAATATCCACCCTACTGCCTAGCTAATTCCCCTTTCCAACCTTAATTTTACGGTTCAAAAGATTTAAATAAAAACATAAAACGAATGAAAGCAGCCTCAAGGGTGCAGGAACTACATGAACAAAAATTAAGAGGGAAGATAGTCATAGTGAAAAATCGCACAATGGGTATTATTCAATTCTGAGCCAGGGGTTGCAATTCACGTTCAGGTTTTCATGGGCAATCAAACAAAATGCGAAGAGTCACCCAAAATCATAAGGCAATTAATGCATATAACTGACCTCCGATCCTAGTTTCTTGAGGCATTGTATGAAGGCGGTCGTGTCCTTTTTTTGGAGGGATGCCTCATCGAGGGCTCCGCCATCATTGAATAGCTTCCATACTTGATCATCGTCTTCCTTATAAGCCCGACGTCCTTCTGATGAGGGGGAGCCTCTTCCATGGGAATGCATGATGACGAACAAAATGTTTTTCGATTAAGTAGTTAAGTTCATAGCCTCATCTCTTCTCAGTTATTCCTTCTTCCTTTCAGACCGGGACTCCTTTGAAATCTGCTCTTCTTCGGCTCAATGGACCCTACCTGCCTTGGCCGTCCACCACCGGTCCACCACCTTCGCTGTGTTGCTGGCTCTCTGTCCAACACCGTTTTCACTAGTGGCCGGTGAAGGTCGAAAGGTTTCGGTTGGCTCAGAAATTCAGGTCCGCAAACTCTTTCAACCCTCTGCGAGGAAGATTGCCTACATTTTGGTGGCATCCATAGCTAATAAGTAGAAGAGACCTGTCGTGATAAGCTCCGTATGATGCATATCGAGTAAATGTATGAATTAAAAAATCCTTCTCCTCGAATGACATGGTAGCGTACTCCTCCCCAAGCCTTTATTATGTACATTTTGGTGGCATCCATAGCTAATAAGTAGAAGATACCTGCCGTGATAAGTCTTTGTATGATGCATATCGGGTAAATGCATGAATTAACAAATCCTTCTCCTCGAATGACATGGTAGCGTACTCCCCAAGCCTTTATTATGAATGGGAGTCCCGTTAACTCCACTGCTATCTAATCCTTTGTTCGAACTGGGAACATAGGAAGGAACACTATTGTTTAATAAATAATCGAATTCATTTCTGTATATATACGTTGATAAACAGATTGAATCACTCGGTACATGAAATCCATGGATGGTTGGTGGGCAATGACCCATTGAACCAACCAACAGAATTCTGAACGCTCCAAAATGAAAAAATGGCAGACAACACTAAGAAATACAACCCTTCGTTGCTGAGACTAACCTCCACCACACCAAATTGGATCTCTCAAACAAAAAGCAGTCACAAAAGCTCATTATCATTAAACCAGAAACAAACGCCGAAAAGGAATGCTCAAATAAAAATAAGTCACGAAACCTCATGCAGTTAAAAACGGACGCTGAAAAATCATGCAACCAAAAACGGACGCCGAAAACGAATTCAAAAATCAGTCACAAAACCTCATGCGGTTAAAAACGGACGCTGAAAACGAATGCTCAAACAACAAGCAGTCACAAAAGCTAAAACTTGGGCTCTCAAAAAAGCTGAAGCAGTCACAAAAGCTAAAGCTTCTACGGCCGTTACAAAAGCTCATGCAATCACAAAGCTAAAGCTTCTACAGTCGTTACAAAAGCTCGCAGTCACAAAAGCTAAAACTTCTACAGCTGTTACAAACGCTCACGCAGTCACAAAAGCACAAAATCTAATCAATAGATAAAAAAGCTCGCAGTCACAAGAGTTAAAGCTTCTACAGCCGTTATAAAAGTTCACGCAGTCACAAAAGCACAAAATCTAATCAATAGGCCGTTGCAAAAACTAGAAAGCCCAATTTCTGGTAAGAACACTCGAAAGTATAAAAATCTCCAACGAAGGCACGTGTTTCTACAACAATGCTATGTATTTCGAGGCATCCACGAGTAGTGATGAAGAGTTTATCGTTCTTCACTAATGGCTATAGGTAAGATGTGAGTGATAAGTTTTGATTGAAAATATAAATCAATAATATAAATCAACTAGTGATAAAAAGGGGATGAAATTATTTTAGAATTTTTTTTAAATGAATTTTTATGTAATGTATAAATTATATTTTAAATATTAAAGAAGTAATTAGGAAGATATAATTAATAACTATTTATGAGTGTCTTATCTAATTTATTTAATGAATATATATAGTAATGAGTGATTATTTAAATGAGGTAAGATATGTTTTGACTTTTATTTTCTATTTGAATACACAAATAGGGTAGTGTTGGTTACCAGTTGAACTAGTATGATGGTGGAAATAATGTTAAATTTATGACGGAGAGATTTTTTTGAAAATGAAGGAACAATATGACCTTAAATCTTGGAATTTTGAGGATGTTTTGTGTACTACATAGGTTGTAGTCAAATTCATGACAATGTCATTAAAAGTAATTTGTAGTAATTGTAGAAATACTATTAGTGAAAGGTAAATTGTAGTAACCATAGAAATATAGCAGGACTAAGCATAAGGACCTAAAATGTTATCATAACACATGGATATTTCCACATTATCACCTTCTTATTTGTCATTTGGTGTACTTATACCAACATTCATGCAATCTATAGTCTCTTCTTCCCATCCCAACTCTCTGAAATGCATTCTATTTGGAGGTTCATTGAATCTTTTTCCTTGGAGTCAATAACATGATTTTCTTGAGGGTTTGTTACTAAATTTTCTGATCTAAAAACATGGGAGAATTGGACTTTGTTGCATGATTGGATAGTTGATTTACATCAAAGGATCATGTTCTCAATATTATATGTCTTTCTTAAGGTTTTTTCTTTTTCATGTTTATGAGGATTTCTTAGTGACCCTCTATAATTAATCCCTAGATTCCCAAATGTTGAACAACTAAGTCAATAACATTAATAACTTTCATAGATTCTACTCTTTTATTTGCAAGTCCTAGATTACCTCTAGATTCCCTAGCAATGTTCAATTTCAACCACCATTCCTAAACGCGTTCCCACAATTTGAACGCTGAAGGTTGAGAATGTTTAAAGTCAAGTCTTCACATTAGTTCTAGTTCAGCTTTGGAAAATCTTGACGAGTCTCTCTGATTTCCCTTTGAGCTCTTAACCATATGTTAGGTAGTGAGGAATTCATCTTTGAATATTCTTAGGTTTCTGGCCTTCCACAATGAGTACATGATAAATCCTTAGGTTTATTAGGTTTCTTTGAATAATAATCATCTAATTGAAGAAGAGGATAGCCATTTTTGACAGACAACATCTTTGTAATGATTACCAAATTTCATAGCTAGATCATACCATAGCAAAGTATGTGATTTGTCTTCTACATTTATTTTCTCAAGCAATAAAAATTCAAAATCTTCTTTAACTTTCCTTTGAAATAATATCTAATTATCTTAGTTATTTTAAACTATTTAAAATAAATAAATTATATTTTAAACATACTAATCGTTTAGTTTTTTGAATAATATATTATTTAATATTCTGTAAGTATATCTTATAATTATTATAATAATTATATTTAAAAAAAAATATTTTATGGTATGATATACTTTTGGAATGGAAATGGTACGATCGTCGATGGATTCGCCATCAGGCCCCTCGATACCTCCTCATCGGAGTCATTCTCTATCGACGCGGGGTCAACATCATTCTTCGTCAATGTCTGACCATCGACAAAGGAGACATTTTCTTGAATGATTACCATATCAACGCTTGAAGTTGCTACCTCTTAGGTATGTCCACCGACAAAAAGTCATTCAATAGGGTATTTCTAGCCCACATTGTTTCATGACTGCATCCACGTTGTTAAACATGCGACAAATGTCAGCTTTAAGAAAAACAAATAGGATCACCCCCAACTCTTTTATATCCAATCATCATCGTTGACCCTTCTGCAAATGGGGCATAGACTTCATGACTTGTCATCCTGCATCCAGTAATGGACACAAGTACATTGTCGTGGAAGTATATTACTTTACCAAATGGGTCAAATCTATACCCAGTTTCAAAACTACCACTGACACAACAACACATTTTGTCTTCAACCATGTCATTACCCGATTCAGAGTCCCATTGTAGTTAGTGTTTGATCATGGTAAACAATTTGAGAACGAGATCTTTGGGGAAATTTCTTCAAAATTAGGCTTCTCCCAGAAGTTCGCCTCCCCATACTACCTTCAGTCCAACGAACAGGTTGAGGTTGTCAGCAAAGTCCTCAAAACCATGCTACAACCTACCGTCAACAAACATAAAACCAACTAGCATCATATGTTGTTTTCCACGTTATGGGATTATCGCACGTCACCCATAAATGCCACAGGTTTTATAATGTTCCACCCCATCCATGGGATCGAAGCCACCCTCCCTATTGAGTGTGAAATCCCCACGTTACACACTACCATTGAGTTATTACCTGACACTGCTCCAATGGAGCAGTTCTTGTTGACCTTAGAGTCACTTGATGAAGATCGTCGATCTTCATTTAAAGACAACGGGGCAGCTAAAAAATTGTCCAAAGCCACCTTTGATCGCCATGTCAACCTTCACTCTTTTAACGATGGTGATCCCATTTTAGCCTACGATATCGCCCACGATACTCTCAACCATAAGAAATTCGAACCATTATAGCATGGACCCTAGATTTTCCAACACTGCCTCACAAAGGGCACATACATCCTTGCCTCTTCAGAAGGATACCGTCTCAAATAACCCGTTAACGAGTTGTACTTAAACAAATTTTGTGCCTAAGCAAACTCCCCTATGTTAGGTTTTTCTCTGTACACATTTGCATAGTTTTTTAGTCTTATTTTCTTCCACCATTTCTCATGTATGATCTATCATTCATAATATAGATAGATGCATCATCCATAAGGCTACCACATTGGTTACATTGGCGATGCCATCCGTTGGACCCATAATCTTGCTTCGGTCGCTTGGTCCCTCTATACCCCCTCACATGTACTACTAAAATCTAGTGGCATATGTCTAGGCTCGACCACCAACAACCAAGTTGAATACAACGTCGTCATTGGTCTCCTCATCGAGGCCAGTCGTCGCCACATTCTTGACCTTAGAGTTCTATTAGATTCCCAACTTGTCATCCTGCAGCTCAACAATGTCAGCATCCATATACACATATATAATCAAATGCTAGCTATCAAAATCACAAAACATAATATAAAAACATACCTCTGATCACAATCCTCCCATGGAGGCATCGTCATATCAGGGTCATGTTGGTAGTCCATACCAGTGTATGGATACCTTAGTATCACCTGTGGAATTTGTTGCCACACGCGCGTCGTCATGGTTGTGCAGTAGTGGCCACCCTCTCCACCGCTGTGTCAGACCAACACATGGGACGACCACATCAATCATGGCTCTCATGGCCCCAAGGGCTCGAACATAATCTTTTGGTGCAACAGAGGCACCCTCTCTAGAAACCAGGCCATCAAAATGGACCCAAAAGAAAAGTCAACGGATTCTGATCATTGACACCAGTTCACCTGTCCCATCACCCGAGTGGGAAGAAGTAGACCCCAGGAAAAAAGGGGTTAATCGAGGAGCCACTCCACTATCCTCAACTGGCCTCCAATGATCCATTAAGTTCCCAAGGATCCTTAGATCCTCACCACCATAGCGGTGATGAACTCTCTCAGAAGGTCATCGGGCGCCTCAATCCGGATGAACGAACCCGATAGTAGGTTCGGTCCCGAGTAGTGGTGAATCACCAAGTCACCTACTCACTCGTCCCCTGAGAGCTGGGGATCAATAGGAAAGGCCATCCCATGCAATGGGAGCCCCATAGAAAATAACACATCCTCGACGATCGAGAATGTCAATTGTTTTCCTCTCACATTGAAACACTGCAGATTAGTGCTCCACATCAAAATCAGATACTGAAGCACAAAATCCTATGACTCCATCAATGAAAAGTTGAAGAACTTGAGCCACCCGTAGGGTGTCAAGTGTCTTCGCATGCCCAACTACTCTCTCATCGCCTCCCATAAATGATCCCAATCCTATTCTCTCTAATGCACTAGCATCGTAATATCTAGAGTATGCCGATGACCTGCATTCACACAAAAACACTTGATCAGCCTCATCATCCATAAAAAGAATAAAAAATTCACAAATTTCAAACCCCTTAGCCTTGTCTCCAGTGTGTAGATTTCACCCAGACATGAGCGCACATATGTGTGCTTGTTCTTTTCACCGTTGTGCAGTTGTCTGAGAAATAGTCGTGCATAACATATGCAGCTGTCACCCAAACAGGTGTGCACATGTGCGTGCTCGTTCTTTTCACAGTTGTGCATTGATGCACAACTTTATGAGAAACAGTCATGCATCAGTTCACAACTATCAGTGAGATAGGCATCTAACGTGCATTTTTATTTTCCTTCCCCGCACCCACATGCGTAGTTGCGTCAAGCACAGTTGCACACTATGTGTTGGAAAATGGATATAAATGTTGTAGTGATAAATGAGTATAAGGTTTACAAGTTATATTGACTGGGGTTATAAGGATTAGTGGTGTAGGGGTCCTTATAGTCATTTATCACTACAACATTTATATCCCTTAAAATATTAATTTAAATGATAAGTGATTAGTATTAGGGATTATACAAGCTAAATGATTGTGATTTATATAGGTTTGCATTATAATACTTAGGTATTAAATTAATGGGTTAAGGGATATAAATGTTGTAGTGATAAATGACTATATTGGTTACAAGTTTTGAGTGGGGTTATCAGGATTAGTGGTGTAGGGGTCCTTATAGTTATATGGGTTTTCAAGTTATTAATGTATGTTAATGGTTATACATATTATATTTGGAAGTGTTGTCATTTGATACTAGTTAAATATTATAATGGTTGATGGTTAATGATAGAGTAGGTGTTGTAGTTTAGGGGTTATAATTGTTGAGCGTTATAGAGTTTTAGTGATATTTTGGTGTTTATAAATATTATATTTCATAAGGGTTACTGTAAGGGGCTTTAATACTTAGGGCAAAGGTGATAACAGTTGCAACTTAAGAGTTAGTGTTTAGGGGTAATAACCATTGAGGTTTGGAGATTGAGAAGGTTATGTGTTAACAATTATAACTATAAAGAATTATAGCGATTATAGAGACTTAGAGTTAGGTGTTATCGTAGCTATGCAATGTAAACATTAAGGGTTATATGGGATAGGGTTAGAAGGATTAGGGGTGAATGGTTATAATGTTTAGGAATTATAGATATTTAAGGTTATATTATAAATTATATACCTTAGGAGTTAGATATAATTAGACTTCATTTTAGTTACAAGTTATATAGATTAAAATTTTAAAGTTATACAATTTAAAAAGTAATTTAGAAGGTAAGAGGTGGATTTTTAATGTCTATAGGATTTAGTATTAAAGTTTATTGGTGCATGGAATTAGGGGATTACATGATTATGGATTAAAGATGATATTAGGAATTATAATAGGTGTTAGGTTTCAAATTTGGATTCTCACTTAGCATGAGTTGGGGCCTTGACATCAAAATGGAAACAAAACTTTATATTTCTAAATAAGAATCAGAAGAATATTTTACATGAGCACTTGCCACCTCTCATCCACCATGCATCTTTGGAGTGATTGTAAATTGAGGCCATATTTTTATAAGTAAGAAAGTATTTTCTTTCTAGCTGGAATCTGATGAAATAATTTTGTCTATCCTTTGAGGTGAACTAATCTTAGTCATGCAAAGTGTTAGTTTTTGGTAATTGCCAAAGTGGATGTCGTTATTTTTTATCCTAAAACCCTTATCCTACCGCCCTTATCATTGAATTTGTTTTTATATAATGTATTGATAGAAAAATGTAAAGTTTTTTATATTATATCTAAAAATATATTTTACCATAAAATGTTTTATTATAAGTTATTTACTTTAAATTAACTTTTATAATTAGAAAATATAATTATTCCAATTTTATTAAAAAATAATTTCATTCCAATTTTATTTTATTTTCTTTTATTGAAACTTTTTTATATAATATTAAAAATATGTATTTATTTTATTTTATTTAATACTAACATTTTTGAAAATCCATCTATTTTCTTAAATTAATTCAAAAAATCAATCAATTTATCTATTATTTTGACATAAGTTAATTGAAAATAATTTACAAACTTAAAAAAATTTAATATCCACACATTCATTACTCTTTTATAATATAAAAATAAGATATTTCTCATTTATATAATATTAAAATCCATAGGATTCAATTTTATATATATATAGAAAATGATACATGTAATTGACACATGAATTCTTACTCAAAACACACAATGTCATTTCAAACTCATATTTAATTGTACTGAAGCAAACTTATAAAACTCATATTTAATCATCCTTATACATTAAGACCATGGAAACATAAATAAACTATAACAATGGAAATTCACGCCAAACTCAGGTCACATAAAAAGTGGGACCTGAGGGAGACTTGGAATGCTTGCCTATGGCATGGAGGCCTAATCTTTGATGTTCCATTCAATTCTGTACAGGTCAGTTATGGTTTTCAGGGGTTGGTTTTCAGGGGTATATGTTTGATCAGGTTGGTTCTGTGGTTTTGAGGCTGCGTACACATTATCTCAAATGGGATGTGGGTCAGGGATAGGATTTCAGTTTCTGTATGGTGCTTTTAGATCTTAGATTGCCAATGGAATTCTTCACAAAAGACTTATACTTCAAGTAGGTAATTAATGTAGAATTATTGGTAGATTCCATATAATTTTGGATCTGTTAGTCTTGGACTGAATTTTTTACTCTTGGTGATGTTTGTGACAAGTGATTGTGTTTTCCAAGTAAGTATAATTTAATAAATTGACTAAAATTGCAAGAGACGTGTATTTTTCAGCTCATATTTATACGGATAATTATCATGGTATAAGAGGTAAAAGTTTGAAGTCATTGCTAATACCATGTGTATAGTTTAATAGAAAAATGTTTTAAGGGAAAGAACATCAAAGAGAAATATAAGTCTGGGCATCCATTTTGGAATGGTAACTAATTCTTAATAAACAAATTTATTTTGCTAAAAATAGATGGTCAAGAAGTCACTTCAAAATGACCATAACACATAAAAAAAATAAAAAAATCACATGAATACAGGGTTCCGTTTTGCGATATAGAAATCAGTAAGTAATTACATAAYGAAGACCCTGCTATATTCTTCATATCAACTCTAAAATTTTCCATCATAGTMTCCTATGTAGAAGGGGAGAAACCTACACTGACAACACAAATTTATAAAATCTAAACATCGCGAGAAAATTTTTAAATTGAAAACTGATCAAGGTCCTCCCATGTTTTAACTTACATTTTTTAGGGCACCACTATCATTAACTTCAAGAGGTAGCTCCTTGCGGCCATGCCAACAATGCTAGCAGGAAATTGCCTCCAATGCACCCGAATTCATTGATAGCCACTTTCAACTTACCCACAGTGTCTCATTTCATAGCTCCTGAATTTCCAGCCTACTTAATTATAGGTATTTACACATTGATTTGTTCAAACTAGGTGAGTTTTGGTGAGTGGATAAGAATAAAGAAAGATTAGCTCACCTTAGCTATAATTAGCACATCTTCACAGGTTTCAGCTGGCCCGGAAAATGAAAGCCTAATCACTCATAGTTTGCATTTATCATCAGAGTGTAGAAAATTCTGTGCTCTAATGGTACAAGTTTTTAGGTGTTTAAAATTTAATTCCCTGGCTTGGATTGATCATGAGACCTGAATAAATTTTGCATGGGATCTGTGCTTGGCATTCAAAATATTTTCCAGTGTCCCAATATATTATTTGATATGGGACATTTTAATAAATCAAAGACATGGCATGGACGAAATCGTGTGATCTTTAGGGCACATTTATTTAATATTTGGACAGTCCACGCCAATGGTTTATGAATTTCTATCATCAATTTATCATTTATGATATCACTTCTAGCGACGTGATTGAACAAAGTTGGCTCAGTGACTTATTTTATTGGTTGGCTAAGAAAGCAATTAAAGAATGGAAATGTGATCAGATTCTTAAAAAAAAATGTAATTAGGTCAAGGAATAGATGTTGTCAAACTAAAATAGATTGTTACAACTACAACTAACAAAAACATTGATTAGCTAGCTATGTCAAACTAAATTGAATTTCAATAAAAATCCACCTTACTGCCTAGCTAATTCCCTTTTCCAACCTTACTTTTACGGCTAAAACTATTTAAATAAAAACATAAAATGAATGAAAGCACCCATGCAATAACTACATGAATAAAAATTAAGGTGAAAAGATAATCATAGTGAAAAATCGCACAATGGGTATTATTCAATTCTGAACCAGTAGTTGCAATTCACGTTCAGGTTTTCATGGGAAATCCAACAAAATGCTGAGACTAACCCAAAATCATGAGGTAATTAATGCATATAACTGACCTCCAATCCTAGTTTCTTGACGCGGTATATGAAGGCGGCCGTGTCCTTTTTCTGGAGACATGCCTCATCAAGGGCTCCGCCATCTTTGAATAGCTTCCATACTTGATCATCGTCTTTCTTATAAGCCTGGCGTCAACGATTCCTTCTTCCTTTCAGACCGGGAGTCGTTCGAAATATGTTCTTCTTCGGCTTGAAGGACCCTACCTACCTTGTCCGTCCACCACCTTCGCTGTGTTTCTCGCGCTCTGTCCACCACCGTTTTCACTCGTGGCAAGTGAAGTTCGAAAGGTTTCGGTTAGCTAAGAAATTGAACTCCGCAAACTCTTTCAACCCTCTGGAACGAATATTGCCCACATTTTGGTGGCATCGATAGGTAATAAGTAGAAGAGACCTGCCGTGATAAGGCTCTGTATGATGCATATCGGGTAAATGCATGAATTAACAAATCCTTCTCCTCGAATGAGATGGTAGCGTACTCCTCCCCGAGCCTTTACTATGAATGGGAGTCCTGTTAACTCCACTGCTATCTAATCCTTTGTTCGAACTGGAGAAAGGAACACCCTTGTTTAATAAATAATCAAATTCATTTCTGTATACATACGTTAATAAACAGATTGGATCAATCGGTACAAGAAATCCATGGATGGTTGGTGGGCAACGACCCATTGAACCAACCAACAGAATTCTGAACTCTCCAAAATGGAAAAATGGCAGACAACACTGGGAAATACAACCCTTCGTTGCTGAAATTAACCTCCACCACACCAAATTTGATCTCTCAAACAAAAATAGGTCACAAAAGCTCATTAAACCAAAAACGAACGCCCAAAACAAATGCTCAAATAAAAACAAGTCACAAAACCTTATGCAGTTAAAAATGGATGCTGAAAACTCATGCAACCAGAAACGGACGCCAAAAACAAATGCTCAAAAATCAGTCACAAAACCTCATGCAGCTAAAAATGGACGCTGAAAACGAATGCTCAAACAAGAAGCAGTCACAAAAGCTAAAACTTAGACTCTCAAAAAAGTTGAGGCAATCACAAAAGTTAAAGCTTCTACAACCGTTACAAAAGCTCATGCAGTCACAAAAGCTAAAGCTTCTACAGTCATTACAAAATCTCGCCATCACAAAAGCTAAATCTTCTACAGCCGTTACAAAAGCTCATGCAGTCATAAAAGCACAAAATCTAATCAATAGACCGTTGCAAAAACTAGAAAGACCATTTTTTGGTAAGAACACTCGAAAGTATAAAAATCTCCAACGAAGCCACGTGTTTCTACGAGTATTTCGAGGCATCCACGAGTACATCTCGCACATACCTGTTTTGGGTGATGAAGACTTTATCGTTCTTCACTAATGGTGATAGGTAAGATGTGAGTAATAAGTTTTGATTGAAAATATAAATTAATAATATAAATCAACCATAAGAGTGATGAAAAGGGGATAAAATTATTTTAGAATTTTTTTTAAATGAATTTTTATGTAATGTATGAATTATATTTTAAATATTAGAGAAGTAATTAGGGAGACATAATTAATAACTATTTATGAGTGTCTTATCTAATTTCTTTAATGAATATATATAGTAATGAGTGATTATTTAAATGAAGTAAGATATGTTTTGACTTTTATTTTCCATTTGAATATACAAATAGGGTAGTGTTAATTACCAGTTGAACCAGTATGATAGTGGAAATAATGTTAAATTTATGATGGAGAGATTTTTTTGAAAATGAAGAAACAATATGACCTTAAATCTTGGAATTTTGAGGATGTTTTGTGTACTACATAGGTTGTAATCAAATTCATGACAATGTCATTAAAAATAATTTGTAGTAATTGTAGAAATACTATTAGTGAAAGGTAAATTGTGGTAACCATAGAAATATAGTAGGACTAAGCATAAGGGCCTAAAATGTCATCATAAAACATGGATATTTCCACATTATCACCTCCTTATTTGTCATTTGGTGTACTCATACTAACATTCATGCAATCTATAGTCTCTTCCTCCCATCCCAACTCTCTGAAATGCATTCTATTTGGAGGTTCATTGAATCTTGTTCCTTGGAGTCAATAACATGATTTTCTTGCAAGTTTGTTACTAAATTTTATGATCTAAAAACATGGGAAAATTGAACTTTGTTGCATGATTGGATAGTTGATTTACATCAAAGGATCATGTTCTCAATATTACATGTCTTTCTTAAGATTTTTTGTTTTTCATGTTTATGAGGATTTCTTAGTGACCCTCTATAATTAATCCCTAGATTACCAAATGTTGAACAACTAAGTCAATACCTTTAATAAATTTCATATCTTCTACTTGTTTATTTGCAAGTCCTAGATTACCTCTAGATTCTCTAGCAATGTTCAATTTCAACCACCATTCCTAAACATGTTCCCACAATTTGAACACTGAAGGTTGGGAATGTTTAAAGTCAAGTCTTCACATTAGCTCTAGTTCACCTTTGGAAAATATTAACGAGTCTCTCTGATTTCCCTTTAAGATCTTAACCGTATGTTAGGTAGTGAGGAATTCATCTTTGAATATTTTTAGGTTTCTGGCCTTCCACAATGAGTATATGATAAATCCTTAGGTTACTTAGGTTTCTTTGAATAATAATCATCTAATAGAAGAAGAGGATAGTCATTTTTGACCGACAACATCTTTGTAATGATTACCAAATTTCATAGCTAGATCATAACTTAGAAAAGTATGTTATTTGTCTTCTACATTCATTTTCTCAAGTAATAAAAATTCAAAATCTTCTTTAACTTTCTTTTAATACAATGTTTAATTATCTCCATTATTATAAACTAATTAAATTATATTTTAAACATAATATAATAATTTTTTTAATAATATAGCATTTTATATTTTATATAATTACTACACTTATATCTTATGTATTATTAAAATAATTTTATATTTTAAACTTAATATATTATTATAATTGTATTTTAGATTTGATATTCTATGCTCGCCCACAAATAAGGGGGTTTCATTCATCAATTTAGTATCTAGGTTGGGGTGACCTTAAAAACAGATTATTGTTATTATTATAAGTACTATAAAATAAAACTTTTATCTAAATCAAATAATAACAAATCATAATAAAATAAAATATGATTTAACTTTCCTTTTATATAATATTTAATATTTTAAACTAATTAAAATAAATAAATTATATTTTGAACATACTAATCGTTTAGTTTTTTGAATAATATATTATTTTATATTCTATAAGTATATCTTATAATTATTATAATAATTATATTTAACAAATTTCATTTTATGGTATGATATGCTTTTGGAATGGAAATGTTACGATCGTCGACGCATTCACCATCAGGCCCCTCGATACCTCCTCATCAGATTCATTCTCTATCGACGTGGGGTCGACATCATTCTTCGTCGATGTCTGACCATCGACAAAAGAGACATATTCTTGAATGATTACCATATTGACGCTTGGAGTTGTCACCTCTTAGGTATGTCCATTGACGAAAAAGTCATTCGACATGGCACTTCTAGCCTGCGTTGTTTCATGACTGCATCCACGCTGTTAAACATGCAACAAATGTCAGATTTAAGAAAAAAAAGCATGAGCACCCCCAACTCTTACATCCAATCATCGTCGTCAACCCTTATGCAAATGGGGCATAGACTTCATGATTTGTCATCCTACATCCAGTAATGGACACAAGTACATTGTCGTGGAATTATATTACTTTACCAAATGGGTCGAAGCTATACCCAGTTTGAAAGCTACCGCTGACACAATAACACGTTTTGTCTTCAACCATGTCATTACCTAATTTAGAGTCCCACTGCAGTTAGTGTTTGATCACGATAAACAATTTGAGAACAAGATCTTTGAAAAAATTTCTTCAAAATTAGGCTTCTCCTAGAAGTTTGCCTCCCATACTACCTTCAGTCCAACGGACAGGTCGAGGTTGTCAACAAAGTCCTCAAAACTATGCTACAACCTACCGTCAACAAACATAAGACCAACTAGCATCATATGTTGTTTTTCGCGTTATGGGATTATCGCACATAACCCATAAATGCCACAGGTTTTACAATGTTCCACCTGATCCATGGGATCGAAGCCACCCTCCCTATGGAGTGTGAAATCCCCACATTAGGCACTACCATTAAGCTATTACCCGACATTGCTCCAATGGTGTAGTGCTTGTTGACCTTAGAGTCACTTGATGAAGATCGTCGATCTTCATTTAAACACAATCAGATAGCTAAAGAATCGTTCAAAGCCACCTTCGACCGCCATGTCAACCTTCACTCATTTAATGATGGTGATCTCATTTTAGCCTACGATATCGCCCACGATACTCTCAACCATAGGAAATTCAAACCATTATAGCATGGACTCTACATTGTCCAACACCTCACAAAGGGCGCATACATCTTTGCCTCTTCAGAAGGATACCCTCTCAAAGAACCCGTTAACAGGTTGTACTTAAAAAAGTTTTGTGCCTAAGCATAGCCCCCATACATTGGCATTTTCTTTGTACACATTTGCAGAGTTTTTTAGTCTTCTTTTCCACCACCATTCCTCATGTATGGTCTATCATTCATGTTATAGACAGATGCATCATCCGTAAGGCTACCACATTGGTTACGTCGACGATGCCATCTGCTGGACCCAAAATCTTGCTTCGGTCACTTGGTCCCTCTATACCCCCTCACATGTACTGCTCCACTCTAGTGGCATATGTCTAGGCTCGGAAACCAACAACCAAGTTGAATACAACAACGTCATTGGTCTCCTCACCGAGGCCAGTCATCGCCACATTCGTGACCTTAGAGTTATATTAGATTCCCAACTTGTCATCCTGCAACTCAACAATGTATATCACATTCGCGATCCTTACCTCTTTCCCAAATAACTACAAGTTAGACTATTATCTCACAACTTTGATTCAATCACATTTAAAGATATTCCAAGACAATTTAATCAAATAGAAGATAACATGGCTAACCTAGTATTAGATTGGTATTTATCACATTAAACATCATTTTATACATAAGCATCATAAATTTGTCACAACACATAGAAAATACATCATAAGCATAAAAACATAACACATGAAGATTTGAATGATCCAGAATATATATATATATATATATATAATCACAGTGTCATCGGTGTTTACAAATTAGTACATATACATTGTTCGTGGGCCAATGAGTCCCCCCACCCTATAGGTTTAAAAGTGGGTATCCACTAACCTATACAAAATGGGTATCAACTACCCTATACAAAATGGGCCCTCGAACCTATATATAAAAAACCCGACACTCATGGTTCCCCCAGAGCTCCCCCCAAGTCCTCTATCATCTGGAGGTGCCCCACCAACTAGGGGCCCTCCAGATCCAGGAGGCAGCCGACCAGTCATCAGTCACTGTGTTATTTCCGCTCGGTGAATCAAAGTCTGCCACTCTATTGGTACACCCATTCACTACTCTAGGACCTCCTCGTCCTCTATATGGGCCCATATTTTTTGATGTACGCACTGCAACACCCGATCGAAGCAGCAACGCGGGTCCTCTAGCATCCCTCCGGGCTCTTCCTATGGCTCATGTGTTGGTCCAACACCAACGTCATCTCGTCTCCACCTCTCTCCCACCCTCATCTCTACACGCAAAGGTCACAATGGTCCCCGATGAGCCACATCCCCGACCATCTCTACCTCTCATCCTTGGGGTCCCACATCTACAAAAAAACACCAAATATAGTGTCAGCATCCATGTACACATATATAATCAAATGGTAGCTATCAAAATCACAAAACATAATATAAAAACATACCTCTGCTCACAATCCTCCCATGGAGGCATCGTCACATCCGAGTCATGTTGGTAGTCCATACCAGTGTATGGATACCTCAGTATCACCTGTGGAATTTATTGCCACACACGCGCCGCCATGGTCGTGCAATAGTGGCCACCCTCTCCACTGCTGTGTCAGACCAACACATGGGAGGACCACATTAGTCGTGGCTCTCATGGACCCAAGGGCTCCAATAGAATCCTTGGGTGCAACAAAGGTACCTTCTCTAGAAACCAGGCCACCATAATGGACCCAAAAGCAAAGTCACTAGATTTTGATCGTCGACATCGGTTCACCTGTCCCATCATCTAGGTGGGAAGAAGTAGACCTTAGGAAAAAATGGGTTAATCGAGGAGCCACTCCACTATCCTCAACTGAAATCCATTGATCCATTAAGTTCCCAAGGATCCATACATCCTCACCACCATAGCGGTGATGCACTCCTTCATAAGGTCATCGAACGCCTCAATCCAGATGAACGAACCCGACATTAGGTTCAGTCCCAAGCAGTGGTGAATCACCAAGTCACCAACTCACTCGTCCCCCGAGAAATGGGGGTCAATAGGAAGGTCCATCCCATGCAATGGGAGCCCCATAAAAAAATACACATCCTCTACGATCGAGAATGTCAATTATTGTCCTCTCACATTGAAACACTGCAAATCAATGCTCCACATCGCAGTCAGATACTGAAGCACAAAATCCTACTACTGCATCAACGGAAAGTCGAAGTACCTGAGCCACCCACAAGCTACCAAGTGTCTTCACATTCCCAAATACTCTCTCATCGCCTCCCATAAATGGTCCCTGTCGCACTCTCTCCAATGCACTAGCATCATAATATCTGGAGTATGTCGATGACTTGAATTCACACAAAAACACTTGATAAGCCTCATAATCCATAAAAATCATAAAAAATTCACAAATTTCAAACCCCTTATCCTTGTCTCGAGTGCGTAGATTTCACCTAGACAAGAGCGCACATATGTGTGCGTGTTCTTTTCACCGTTGCACAACTGTCTGAGAAACAGTCGTGCATCACATTTGCAGCTGTCACTCAAACAGGTGTGCACATGTGCTTGCTCGTTCTTTTCACAACTATGCACTGATGCACAACTTTCTGAGAAACAGTCATGCATCAGTTCGCAACTGTCAGTGAGATAGGCGTGCATCTAACGTGTGTTTTTATTTTCCTTCCCCGCGCCCACATGTGCGGTTGCATCAAGCACAGTCACACACTATGCATTGGAAAAGGGATTATACCTGCGCACATGTGCGTGCGTATTCCTCCTTTTTCGGTGCATTGGTGGGCCCCTACCCAAAAAATCCCCTATAAGTCCCTTCCTGCAACCCCTACCTACATTCTAAAAATTTCACACGATGCAGGAGGATAGGAACACTAACCTGTCTCTCACCACTCTCGGATCGATAGCTTCATGCTATCGTAATCTCTAAATCTCCTCAACAGACTCTCGTCAATTCAGTTATGGTGATAGGTACAAATGAGGTGGCATTGTGGGCCCACCAACCATATATAGCCCCTTTTTCCCAAAGTCCACACTGTTACAGGAGCCCAGAGCCTTTGTTTTCCGATCCGTTCTCATCCACGGGATAGGTGAGTTATAGGTGAGTTATAAATGAAGATGATAATTGATACTTAAGTTTTATGTGTTATTATAAGGTTTTTAAAGGTTAAAATTCTTAATGGTTAGAGCTTATACTAAGTCCGGGTTAGATATTTTAAGAGTTAGGGGTGATAGTTGTAATAACATTTAGGGGTTGTAGAGTTAGGGTGAATAAAATATGCAGTTGGTAGGGGTTATGAATATTATAGATTAGCCATGATAATGATTATAAGGGTTTAGAATGATAAGGATGATATGAATTATATGGGTTATAGGATATCGAAATTATAATGATTAGTGGCTACGCATGATAAGTAATTAGTATTAGAGATTATATAAGATAAATTATTGTGATTTATATAGGTTTGCATTAGAAGACTTAGGGATTAAATTAATGGGGTAAGGGATATAAATGTTGTAGTGATAAATGTTTTGAGTGGGGTTATAAATATTAGTGGTGTAGGGGTCGTTATAGTTATATGGGTTTTCAATTTATTAATGTTACGGGTTATGTTAATGGTTATACATATTATATTTAGAAGTGTTGTCATTTGATACTAGTTAAATATTATAATGGTTGATGGTTAATGATAGAGTAGGTGTTTAGTTTAGCGATTATAATTGTTGAGCGTTATAGAGTTTTAGTGATATATTAGTGTTTATAAATATTATATTTCATAAGGGTTACTGTAAGGGGTTTTAATACTTAGGGTAACAGTGACAACAATTGCAACTTAAGAGTTGGTGTTTAGGGGTTATAAGCATTGAGGTTTGGAGATTAAGAACATTATGTGTTAACAATTATAACTATAAAGAATTATAGGGATTATAGAGACTTAGAGTTAGGTGCTATAGTAGCTATGCAATGTAAGGATTAAGGGTTATATGGGATAGGGTTAGAAGGATTAGGGGTGAATGGTTATAATGTTTAGGAATTATAGATATTTAAGGTTATATTATAAATTATATACCTTAGGAGTTAGATATAATTAGACTTCATTTTAGTTACAAGTTATATAGATTAAAATTATAAAGTTATACAATTTAGAAGGTAATTTAGAAGGTAAGAGGTGGATTTTTAATGGCTATAAGATTTAGTATTAAAGTTTATTAGTGCATGGAATTAGGGGATTACATGATTATGGATTAAAGATGATATTAGGAATTATAATAGGTGTTAGGTTTTAAATTTGGTTTCTCACTTAGGAGGAGTTGGGGCCTCGCCATCAAAATGGAAACAAAACTTTCTCTTTCTAAATTTGAACCACAAGCATATTTTACATGAGCACTTGCCACCTCTCATCCACCATGCATCTTTGGAGTGATTGTATATTGAGGCCATATTTTTATAAGCAAGAAAGTTTTTTCTTTCTAGCTGGAATCTAATGAAATAATTTTTTCTATCCTTTGACGTGAAATAATCTCAGTCATGCAAAGTGTTAGTTTATGGTAATTGTCAAAGTGGATATGGTTATATTTTATCCTAAAATCCTTATCCTACAACCCTTATCATTAAAACTTTTTTTATATAATGTATTGATAGAAAAATGTAAAGTTTTTTATATTATATCTAAAAATATGTTTTACCATAAAATGTTTTATTATAAGTTATTTACTTTAAATTAATTTTTATAATTAGAAAATATATTTATTCCAATTTTATTAAAAAATAATTTATTCCAATTTTATTTTATTTTCTTTTATTGAACTTTTTTATATAATATTAAAAATATGTATTTATTTTATTTTATTTAATACTAACATTTTTGAATTTTCTATTATTTTGACTTAAATTAATTCAAAAAATCAATCCATTTATCTATTATTTTTACTTAAGTTAATTCAAAATAATTTACAAACATAAAAAAAATTAACATCCACACATTCATTACTCTTTTATAATATAAAAATAAGATATTTCCCATTTATATAATATAAAAATCCATAGGATTCAGTTTTTTATATATATAGAAAATGATACATGTAATTGACACATGAATTCTAACTCAAAACACACAATGTCATTTCAAACTCATATTTAATTGTACTGAAGCAAAATTATAAAACTCATATTTAATCATCCCTATACATTAAGACCATGGAAACATAAATAAACTATAGCAATGTGTAACGACCCTGCTTAATTAAATAAATGTAAAGGATTATTAATTATAATTAAATTAATAATCTGATTGTCCTAAGATGTTAGCTAAACAATAATTGCTTCTTATATAATATTAACTAAATTAATTATCATTAATTATTTGTTCATAATTGTCAATGGTTATTTAATTATTAATCAACTCTTTAATTATGTGAGTAAAGAATTAATAGGGTTGATAATTTAATTTATTAAAACTTATGTATATGAGTGGGATAACAAACATTAAATAAAAGGATAAGAAGCATTAAATAAATGGGACAAGACATTAAATAAGAGGATAAGGTAAATGTAGGGATAAGGAATTTAATGAAAGGAAGAGTCGGTGAAAGGGGATAAGAGGGGGAGAGCCTTACGGGGAAGACATTCATTCTTTGGAAGAGGAGGATTTTGGATTTTGGGGGAAGAAGCATTTTGGAGGGGGACGGGAGCACTGGTTTCATGGCTTGGTCTTTCTGGTTCTGTGGGAGAGTTTACAGACTGTGAGTATCATTGTAGGGGGCACCGGGTTGCTCGGGGTTTTGGGCACGGGGGCCAAGATTCCTTTCGGTTTCCTGGAGCTAGGAAGCCGGACAGGATGCTCCTAGCTCGCTGGGTGGATAGTCAGTTTGGGCAGTGTTGGTCAGTTCATCGGGTCGGGCTAGGCAAGACAAAAGTAAGTAAGCAGGGAAGGGACAACCATATCGACGGGAATTAGCATCAGAAATAGGTATTTATATGTGATTTGTTGAGTTATTTCCATGTTGTAGATAGATTTTAACTTATGCAGAATATTTATGCTTTTGAAGTGAATGTATAATTTATGTAAGGCAATTATATGTTAATTGAATTTTAATTTTGTATTTAATTAAGCCGGGTCTCTACAATTGGTATCAGAGCCGTAGTTGAAACACTGGAGCCTTAAGGGCCAAAGTCCCTCTCGCCTAACCTACAAACCAAACCAAACGCACTATTAAATGATTATATAAACAAATTTAATTATATATATAAATGAAATAAGAATGATTATCAATATATATATATCATCAATATTGATCATAAATCTAAATATATATATAAATGAAATAAACAAATCTAAATATGATGATCAATATTGAAATTCCAGTTATTCAACAAATCATCTAATATATATATTTGTTTACGCAAGTTATTCAATATATACGTATAAACGCAAGTTATATAAACAAATTCCAGTTATATAAACATTGCACTGTCTCCTTGTCCATGTTTGAAGATGGCGGGTCATCAACTAATATTAGAACTAAAGTGCTTGTTCATGTTTGAAGATGGCAGAAGAGGCAATCCTCCAGCGTTTTTGGTTTTGTATATATAGCTTTTATAAAAGTAATACGAATTGTTTTCTTTCAAAAAAAAAAATAGTAGAAATGTTATTCGCTTAGACTAACTTATTAATTATTCCTACTTATTTCTAGAAATGTTAGAAATGTTTATTCGCTAGAAATGTAATAAGATAGAAATAGTAGAATAACTGTAATAAATAGTAGAAATGTTTATTCGCTAAAGAAATGGGAGGAATAACTGTAATAACCCTGTAAAGGACATGATTTGCAGGCATTTTAACTTAAATATACAAAATAAACTAGGAAAAACTCAAGTAGTTCTAACTACTTGCAGGAATTTAAATTCAAATTTGAAAAATTTAATAAGCAGTCATGTAAACAAGAATACCTGCGAAGTGAGGTGGGAAGTGGTGTAAATTGCCGAGGCCGTAATACTCTTTGTCAGTATGGGATGCTTATCAATCATTTCCAAATACCATCTGTAACATCCCGCTCTGGCGCACTGAGGACACTTATTCTTTGAGGACACTTGCTCGCAAGTGATCTGGACCTTTTTGATGTTGGACCTTATATATTGACTATGATGTGATTGACAGACGATAAGATGCGTTACTATTCATGTATACGGGTGCTATTGACTCAGTTGATTGAGTGTGCAGGTTTGTGACCTTGAGGATGTGGAGGCATCGGTAGACCCCCTTGGACTCCGGACCGAGTCAGGGAGTGTGCTTTTGGGTTGATTTGTTTATTATGATGTTGACTTGATGTGATGATTTGATGACGACATTCTGACATGATTATTGGTGATGCAGGCCGACGATAGCTTGCCGACTTGACTCACATATGGAGTAAAGGGGCCACACACAATTGCAGAGAGGTTGAGGGAGAGGGGTGGACAGCAGCC